>VXAU01004690.1:289564-333245 GCA_013399695.1 Formicarius rufipectus | reverse complement strand
CGCTAGCTGGGGGCGTTTGCATTGGGTTTTCCTGAGGGGGCCAGCGGCTGCCGGCCCGGGCACAAGGGGCTTCCAGCATTGGTTGCCGCATCCAGCCCAGAGCGGCATTCATCCTCCATTCATTTTCCAGACCATGGAAAAGAATCCCAGCTCTTTCCCTCTCTGTGCAGCTTGTTCCCACCGACTCCACAGAGGGACTCCACAGCCTCAGAGGAATTCACACCAAAACCTTCTTCCCTCCATCCCCAGGGGCAGCTCAGCACCAGCCGAGGAGCAGCATCGCCACCTGCTGTCCGTAAGTATTGCTGCGCACAACAGGGGCAGAGACTGAGGTGTGGGGGGGAGTTTCACAGGGAATTATCTCACAAATTGGTTATTTTAGTTCTGGTTGCTTGGTTTTTCTCTGGAATAGATATATATATGTGTATATATATATGTATTGTGGTTAAGAACTGTTATTTTTGCTATTATCATAGACCTCTTTTGGACTCAAAACAAAATTTAATTAGGATGTCTCCTTCTTTGGTTTCTCGTCCAACAACCTTTCATAATTTCCTCTAAACTAAGACACCAGCAATTAAATTAGCATGAAAAAAAACTCCATGAAATTCGGTTTTACAAATACACACACAAACAGTCCCAGCCTTCAATCTCCCTCCCTTTTAGCTCTGCCTCCTGCCCCTTTCTTTTTCAGGAAGCAGAAGAGAATATTCTGATCCCTCTTTCTGCACTTCTCCAGCTCTCCCAGGACTGCACATCCAACAGAAGTAGAGGCAAACCTCACACTGCTGGCTCCTATTCCCCCTCCATTCTTCTCCCAGTGCTGCTGGCACACTCCTGTAGCTCTGCAGAACCCACATGATACTGCCCTGCATCTGCAAATCTCTCTCATCACCCTGTCCTCCACACACAAGAGGCTGTTCCCTTAGTAACAGACACTGATCATTTCAATGTCTGACTGCTGAAATACCAAAAATGGAATCAAGAGTGAGACCTAGAAGAATGTACACAGAATCCCTGAACAGATGAATAAGGTATTTAAATTACTACTAATCGTGAGGAACAAAAAGAAAGGTTCAATATTTTAAGCCTAGAACAAAACTACCACTTGTTTTAAATGAGAGTAGAAGAGTAATAAAATCTGGCAAAAATTTGACAAATTGTACAACTCAAAAGAGATATTTTCACTTCACATTTACACTGATCATTTGTACAGAAAGAATTTCTGGAAAGACTGTATTTTCATTCACAGTTCTACAGCTGAAATTCAGAAGGATCACAGATTTTAAGCAGATGAACTAAACTGACAGAACTATTCAAGCTGATGGTAAATAACCCAGTATCTTTTGATCTACAGCTTGCCTAGCCTGGATATTTAAAAGGATGAGCAAACTTCTGTACAGCAGGCTTTCTAACTTCCTTTTCATAAACAAAGCTTAATAGCAGTAGTTTAAAATGAAAAAGAAAGAATATTATAGTTCTGACAGACTTGGAACAAACAAGAAACAAAGACCAGATCATATGGTAATTATTCTCAGACTTCCAGTGTTCTGAGATTCACATGGCATAACTGAAAGTATTTTATGACGTCTTTGCTTTAGTTTTTTTGACATTTCACACAACATATTAGAACTGTTTAATGAGGTTCTACATTGAATTTCCTTTGACTCTTTTTGATTCAGATACACCACTCTTCATGAATGTTTCTTTGTTCTAACTATGCACAAGAGGTCACAATTTTCCTGACCGTGCTGCTAGGTGGTACTACAATTCCCAGCAGGAGCAATAACAGTGCCACACAAGGATACACCGTAGTGTGATGCTCAGCTGTTGCACATTTTTGCCCCCATTCTGCTCTGCAGTTGTTGCCTTTGGGCTCACAGAGGAATTGGATTTGTGGATTGTAAGGGGATGCAGGTGCACACAACAACTATGCAGTGAAACAAGGCACAAGTAGAAACAATCTGTCCATCAGATCAGTAACATACCGTTACTCCAGATATAACTGGGCCTTTTCCTTCAATCAGTTTATACATTTCTTGAAGTGCTTCCTCCTCACTCTTGCCTTTAAATCGCTTCTTGGCGAGTTCTTGAAGAGCTTCCTTGAACTGGTCAAAAGTAATAGTTCTGCATGACTTTCCCCTGTTGAAACACACAACAGTTGAAAGAAGTTATGAGAAAGCACCAAAAGAGTTCCAAGAATAGCAAATGGCTTTGGTTTACCGCAGTGAAAACCAGAAAACTGCAACAGAACAGCGAGATCCATGCAGCCCATTTATGGTGTCAAATAAGACACATCCCAGGAACATCACTTTCATTTTTTATGTACCTCAGTAGGGTAGCGCTTTAGAAACTTCCCTTGATGAATGTTCAAAAATAAAGAGGAAATAAAGGGACTTGACCAGCTGTCAAAATGCCTGCAGCTCATCAAATAAAATATAACCTCATTTGGTTCATCACTTGTCTCTATCTTAGGTGAATCTTATTTATTAATTTTTTATTCCTATTTGAATAACTGTTTATTGTATTATTCACTGGTCATTACTCATGTATTCAAAAGTAAATTAAGAATAATGCTATTGTGTGAAGAAAAGAAACTCAGCATTCACTACAGAGATGTATTTAACCAAAAGGAGGTTAATGCATGGCTTGTTTTCGAGAATTTGAAAATATTAAGTCTAGGCAGGAGGCAACATTATGGAGCACACTGATTCTATTCCCTAGTACGAAGCTATTTTTAGTATTCATTATTTTAAAATTGAAGTATGAGGTCACAGCATTAGTGAGTTTATTCACCACTAAAAAAAAAAAATAAAAATCCTATTTTTCCTTTTCTTTGAATTACAGGAGACACAAAGCATACACTTTCCTAAAGTAAATTATAGATTCACTGATCTTTTGGATAAGAATTTATACCACAAAATTTAGCCATATGTGTTAAGCTAAAATTTAACAGATCAAATAGAAACGTCTTCAAAAAGATGTTTTGATATTCACACTGATATAATCTTATACAGGACCATCTTTAAAATCAGAAAACGTTTACATTACAAAACACTCAAAGTAAAAGTAGTATTTGAGAGTCCATGTTGCTGGGAAACATGCTACTACACAAGTTTTGTTTGCTGCTTGAGAATTTCTTTTTATGACAATTTAGAGAGCATTTCAAGCAAATCAGGGGAAAAAAAACAACAGCCACCACCACACAACCCAGACCAGTCCTTTCAACAGTGACAGCTGTTTATAGAGGAATAAACAATAGATGCTAGGATAGAGAAAGTGTGCACTGGCAACAGAAACCATGGACTAGAGAAACTATGCACAGAAATATAATTTTAATTCAGTTGTCAAAAAGACCACTGCAAAGAGCCATTCAACTATGTGTCACCAATGTATCTTTGATCTTCCCTTAGGCACCTTCAGTGGTCAAACCCCTCTCAGCTGAAGGGTCCTCCACTAATGAAAGGGAGAAGTGAGATTTCTGGTTTAGAGACCAAAAGTTAGGAAGTGACTCTATTTCCAATAATTAAACATGAAATGAAATTTTATCCCAGGCTTTTAAACAAGAAGAAATTGGTTGTTCCCAATAAAATTTGACACCAACAAAATGCTTTACATAACCATTCATTACTGACATTCCTTTTTTCCAATGCAGACCAACATATGTAGATAAAATAAATTTTATCTGCTTTTTGACAAAACGTTGTTTGCAACAACTTGTCTGCTTTAGGTGAAACATGTGCTTGAGTATCTCATGGAATTAGCTAGTAAAAGAACACCATGACAGCAGAAATGAAGACTATAATCCAGTATTTCATTAATCAGAAAGACACATGGAACAAACTGCAATTAACTATTTGGAATTTCTCCAGGATTCTCATTAATAGGATTAACATCCCTCTTCTGATGAAACATGTCCAAGAACTTCTAACTAGCTCAAGAGGTCAAGACTTCATTTTGGTTTTCCTCTCATTAGAAAAAGACAGCATCGGCAATCACTGCAAAGCTTCAGCATAACAACACCCTAAGGCGCTTCTTCACTACAGATTTATGGCCCAGTGTACCATACAGACCTTCAAAGGTAATTTTCTGTAGGTTTAGCTGGGATCATCAGTCAGGATCATCACAGTGGGAAAGAGAGGGATCACTTTTAGCAAAACTTGATGAAATTCATGTTGACTTCTTTATTTTTTACAGAATATTCTGAGTTGTGAGGGACCCAAAAGGATCACTGAGTCCAACTCTTAAGTGAATGGCCCATAGGGGGAATCAAACCCACAACCTTGGCATTATTAGCAGCATGCTCTAACCAACTGAACTAATATCGGGGTCTATTAACACATGAAGAATTTTTGGTTGCATACTTATTAATAGAAGAGCGCAATTTTTATTTTTTTTTTTAATTAAAAGGAAAAATACAAAAATAAAGCTGCTGAGAGGAACAAAGAACATCTGGTCTAAGACACAGGTATACCTACCTCTTACATTTGGTCTTTTCTCTATCACTTACATGGGACAAGGAAATGAGGGGTTTCTTCCCCTCCAGCTTAAGGTGTAATCACAAATTGGACATATATGTGGCCAATGTAGTATTGCAGCTGGACCTCAAAAGATACTCTTTACCAGAAAACAACATTAACTGGAGTGACATTAGAAATAGGATTGGGAGTAAAGGAATTTTTGCATCTATATCTATCCCAAGTTTCCTAAATAAACCAGCTTTAATTCTGATATTCATCTTTTTCTACACTCCAAAAACACTCCCACTTCTCCTCTCCATCTATTACAATACTATCAAATCTATACATAAATCACCACAATTAGCTCAAAAACTCTACAGTTGAAACATACATCAAGTCCCGTGGAAAACCCGAGGAACATAACTCTTGATTAACTCACAATGTGTTCTGGCATATTTTGTGTCAGGTATGGAATACACATGCCATGTGCCAGCATCTAAATTACCACGTAGCAATCCCACACCCCTCCTGTCTCTCGAGACAGATCTCAAAGAGCTCTGAATAGCTGCTGTCATCATGATTACCAATTAGGACAGCATGCTCCTACCCTCTCTGTCTGTACAGTCATGGGTTGAATGTGTAGGAGAAAACAGGCTGAGTAGGTAAAAATAGCAGAGGAAAAGTCTCCAACAAACCTTGATTTATACACTCTTAAGCCATAGGCTCAGCCTCCTTCAGGTCCATAAAAATACCCTATGGATAATGACTTGGGAGTACTGTTGGATGGAAAATTGGATGTGGGCCAGCAGTGTGTGCTCACAGCCCACAAGGCCAGCTGCATCCCGGGCTGCAGCAAAAGCAGCACGGCCAGCAGGTGGAGGGAGGGGATTCTGTCCCTCTGCACTGCCCTTGTGAGATCCCATCTGGAGTGCCGTGTCCAGATCTGGGGTCCCCAGTGTAAGAATGACATGGACCTGTAGGAGTGAATCCAGAGGAGGGTTAGGAAGATGATCTGTTGGAAAGAACACCACTGCACTGAGGAAAAGCTGACAGAGCTGGGGTTGTTCAGCCTGGAAAAGAAAAGACTCCAGGAGACTTTATTGTGGCCCTTCGGTACCTAAAGAGGTCTTGTAACAAAGACAGGGGCAGGCTTTTCAGCATGGCCTGTTGTGATAGGACAAGATAATGCTGTAAATGAAAATAGGGTAGATTCAAACTAGACATAAGGAAGCAATTTTTTTAGGAAGGTGGTGAAATACTGAAACAGCTTGTCGAGAGAGGTGATAGATGCCCCATCCCTGGGAACATTCAGGATCAGTTTGGATGGGGCTCCAAGCAAGCTGGTCTCATGAAATATGTCCCTGCTTATTGGGGGGGGAGGTGGCAGGCGTGGTAGTGTTTACCCAGATGACCCATAAAAGGTTCTCTTCCAACCCAAACTACTGCATGAAAAATTATACCATAAACACTGCACAATATACAAGCCAGTCATACCCTCATTTTATTTCCACCACTTTTTATGCCCTGTACACCTTCAGGAAACCCCCTCCTAAAATAAGTTTTATCAGAGGTCATGAAGTCAAACTAAAAAAAGAAAAAACAATCAAAAAAACAAACCAAACCAACCGAACAACAACCAAAACAATCAAACAACAAAATCAAAAAAATCCAACCGTGATCTCCCTAAACAGACTAATTTCTATTGAGCAATTGCTTCAAAGAATCAACTTATTTGTGTATATTTGTAACTTGGTTTTAGAAGCTCATTATAAATATCTTGTTTCCATGGGAATAACAAAACAAATATATCACTTTCATTTTCCAAGTGTTACCAGTTCAAACAACTTGTCTACAATTAAGTATGCCAAAGGTGATCACTCAACTCTTAACACTCCTCTCTTAGGTTTAATATAGACCTAGAAAGAAGGTGAAACACGGTACATAAAAAAACAAACCAACCAACCCAGACACTGGAAATGAAAATTAAAACTAACCAGAAAATGAGTCAAAATGAAAAACAGTAAAAAAGAAGAGAGAAGGTGGGAAAGAAAAGAAGGCTTTTACAAAATCAAGCATAATAAATCTAGCCACTTCAATGAAAAGAACAAAATGTATATGAGGGCCATTAATAATAAAAATTTTTTAAACCCTGTACTTTATCATGACACAAAGAAACCTTTATGTTTAGAAAGGATACATTCTTACATACCGTTCTATTTTAAGCTTTGCTTCTTACAAAAACCAGAATTACTCTAATTCATCATCCTTGGATGGCAGAAACATTGTGTTCATGGTACACACTAATGACAGCCTCCTGTACCTATGCCTATTTTTGAGAACAGAATGAACATATTCAGAAGAATTTTAGGAAGCTTTCCATCACTTCCTCTTCCTTGATGGGTCTCTCCACATGTGACCACTACAACTGGGGAGGTTCTAAAGTCTGAAATCCTCAGTTTGCTCTTGGGAGCCCAGGTTCACATATATAAAAGCATCAGTTCTAAGTCTGGACATCAGTGCAGTAAACAAACTGCAAATTATCAAACATTGGTCCAAATCAGATTGGAATAGCAAATTATGCAGTTTTCATCTGCAAATATTACTACTAACAGTGTCCTGAGTTCGTAAGTGTGAAAGTGTACTGTTGCAAATGAATACTTCTGTGTTATTTGGACCTGAATACCATTTGGATTAACAGTTGTCTACAATTTCAGCTGAAAAGAAAAGCCACACAAATACATTCCACACACACAAAATCCTTGACCAGTACTAGAGATTTTCATCTCCACAGCACTAATACAGTTCAGTATTAATACAGCAAAGTCTCCAACTTGACAGTTCCTGTCACAACCTCTGAGCTATCCCCCAAAAAAGTCATCCCATACTCCCATCCCAAAAAGACACTTTTCAGTTTTCTTAGATTGATGAGGGAAAAAAAGATGTAGAAACACTTGGAGAAGCTTCTATTTTTGTTATCAAGCCACAGGGGATTACAGCAGAATACACTAACCAGGACTGTTTTCCTGTGGAAATGATAATCTACCCAGAAAGGTGGAGGGAGTATAGAAAGTTTGACGAGGATTTGAAAACAGCATAACTAGAGATGGGAGCTGAAGAAATGTTTTTGCATAAACTCTCATACAAGCTTAATCAGGGCATTTCTGATTTGCCACTACTGCTCCCACTTCCATGTAGGGAACCAATAACAAAGAATAAGGAACATTCCTAAATTATCACAATCAATCATTGAAATTATTCCAATTAATCATATAAAGGTGTCATGAAAACACCGAGAACAAGACAATTGGTTACACCTTCTACCCTAAGGGATAGCCAAAAGCATATTTCCTAATGACATTCAGACCAGACTTCACCTTTAGCTGTTTATCTTAACAATCCATCCTAAAAACTCACTACAGCTGAAACTCCTTGATTTTCACACAGAGATTTTTCTTATTTACCACTTTACAGCAACAACTTTATGATTATTACTGTGGTATTTCCCAAAGCATCCACTCCTGTTCTTTTAATACAGCAGACACTTACTCCTTCTTGCTCCTTGGAATAACACACCAAGTCTTTGTGATGTAGTCTGTGACTATAATGTACATCAATAAAATTGTTAGAGGTATTTGTGCTGGACACATTGACAGTTACAAGGTACCACAAACAGATTCCTTGAAGTAAAATAGGTTTGCACTGGTCTCTGCATTCTTTTTTTCCACGAATGTCTGCTGTAACACTACCACCACAAAGTCCAACACCATTTAACCAGGAAGCAGATTAGGCCACAGGGCTCGTGGTTTGTTTTTCCTTTTGTGGTTTACAGTCTTCACTGTCCACTCTCTTTGGGCTGCTCAGCATTTCTACGCATGGGGACATCAGCCCCATAATTCATAGCCAAAAATCCCTAAGTGAAGCTAGCTCCCTATGTAGCTAACCAGGCTGGTAGAACCTTGCAATCTAATGGAATATTTCACATATCCTGTGAAGGTCTGGGTTCTGCTATGTACCAGTGAAGAAGAAAATTTTAAAAATTAGATATACAGTACAAAAGAACTTATAAATGAGAGAACACAGTTTCTTGGATAAAATTGAACAATGTATGATTAACCCAAAGCACAGACCTGTGTGTAGATTTGATAAACACAGATGAAGACAGAAATGCAGGGGAAGAAAGCTACTGTAATACTAAAAGGTTCTTTGCACTGCACTAAGAGCTCTAAAGAGAGGTGGCTTAAAAAAACTACAATTAAGATAACAAAACTTGAGGTATCACCTCGTGTCAGAGACTTCTGCATAATCAGCAGGTAAAACTGGAATATTGAAATTAGACATCTGTATGTTGATGTAAGCAGGAGTAATTTGGCAAATTGTTAGGAAAGAAGATACCCTTCTAGAAGATATCCTCAGAAACATGATCCTCGGAAGACACTACAACAGAGAACTTCAGCTAAAGTAGTGGTCACCTCTGGAACGCAGGCACCTTAGATTGCATGGAGATCTACCACAAGTGGATTCCCTTGAGGAAAGAGTAGGACTAATGACAAAGACATCAAGATGACCTTCACAATTAGTCTCTAGAACTTCGAGCCTCTTGGCCAAATCAGACTTTAGGAGTTGGACTAGATTGTTTCAAATACCCCATGACCACACAGCAATGCCATTATCAGTTTTCTAGAAAAGGAACACAAGACAAGCACAATGTGAAATGCAGTACAAAATTTTTTTACTGTATCACAGCAATAGTCCTGACTTGCAGAAACCTCTCTGGTAGTGGGCAGCAAGGGAAGAACACCTCACATCATTCACTCAGGTACTGAACCTGGAAAGAACAAGTTCCCTCCAGGTGCTCTTTGTTTGATTTACTGAGCAAGGGTAAAGCACAGCGTGCCTAGTTTGTCCCAAGTATCTGAAACTGAGACAACTGCTATGCCATGAAAGTTTGAAGCAAGAAGACTTCAGCAGCTCACTCAACCACCAGTCAATACCTTTACCATGCTTTATTGCAACTTAAATATTTTAGGCTTCTCTCATGAAAACTCTCTTATCCAATACTTGAGGTTGACCTTCCTCTACTTTTGGCTTTATTTTTGTAGCGCTTCCTTCCTATGTGCTTTGCTTATGGTGAAAATTCATTTCCATTAAAATAAAATCTGAAGTTCAAAAGAAGACAAACCCAACAGCTACAAGCCTAACAGAAAAAACAAAATAGCATTGGGAAGGAAATGAAGGGGGGGACTGGAGTAAGAGCATGACTTAGCAAAAACATTAGAAAGTAAAAGCTTCCAAAGAAAAGCAAATTCCAGAATGAATTAAAGGGATAAAGAGATTAACGGGACTTAGAGAGGATGAGGAAAAGAGAAAGTCCAATCAGAATGTAAGTCTGATGGTTATATAAGGCTTAGAGAAAAGATGAAATTAGCCTAAAAGACTAGCGGAATCCATTTATTTAATTTGTATGGTTTTTTTCAGTGTAAGAGACCAAAAATAATGTTACATTTGAATATTTAATAATGAAGATCCATGTGATGCTTAGCTATTGATAAAAACTACTAAAGAAGTATTAAGAAAACTCTGTGAAGCCTGAAAAAAGCACAAGTGCCAACTTACACTGGCAAAGTCTACAAGTGTATTTCACATGACTGACATGGTACCTAAGTTTGAAAAGAGAAACAGATGCTACCAAGTAGTCTGGGAGTACTTCCACTTTTCTTTATTACAGAAAAGAGATCTTCCTTTGGTTGTCAATCCCCTGGATTTAACACAAAGAATGTAAAAACTGTGCACACACAACCAAAAAAACAGTCATTTTATTGCTCCTTGGAATGCTTCAACTCCTGTGAAAGAATCCAGTAAGTGAGATGCAACTTACAGATAATGTTGTTCAGTAACATAGACATCCATCTTTTAGGTGCACAAAGGACTGGCAGAATTTGTCAGTACAACTTGGGTGGAAGTTAAGATATTAAAGGACATGGCAGGGATAAGTAATATCAGCAGGAATGTTAGCCAAAGAACAGAAAGATGAAGGAAATTCAGAGCAATCAAAAAAATAAGTCTGTCGACAGGTCTTAGATCCAAATGTTAGGGGACAAACTAGTGCTAAAGCACAAAGACAATGCCTCAGAATCAGGGTTCTGGTGTATAGGCTGGTTAATTCTCCAGAGGGCTCAATTTATTTGCCGTTCTCTTTGGTTCTTGTCATCTTAAGGATATGCACTGGGCTAGGGACACACTGAGACTATAGGAGAAGGGAGCAGAAACTATCCACAGTATAACAACCCAATAGAGATCACAGCTGTCATAGACAGTGCTGAGCACATCCAAAATACTAAAACTCAAGAGGATGATGTCACAGTGCTCACTGAGTCAGTTTCATACAAACAGATGAAAGCAGCTAAGGACAGCTGAAGATTTACTAAGAGTTCTCAATAGCTAATCATTTCTTCTGTCAGTCTTCCCCAGGCTGAGCTCACTACACAAGCTAGTGGTAAGAAGCTATTTTCGTATCATAATACCATTTTATCTTCAGAGAGCTGAAGGAGCTGATAGAGCCACTGCAGTTTCAATAGCTCTTCCTGCTGTGGAAGTGCAGGGCTTACAGCAAAGGCATTACAGCTGAGAGGACAGAGCAGAGCCAACACCACCTGTACTTTCCCTGCCATTTAAAGCAGTGCACATGAACTCAGTGACTGATAACTCAGGGAAAGAAAAGTAGGATCCACAGATAAGGCATCCTTCTAGAGCTCACCAGCCATCCCATGTGAGCTGACATGTCTTACTTATGTCTCAGAACTAAAAAAAACTCCAGCAGCTAGACTTATTTTGAATCATTCTCTTGATTTCATACTTAGTTAAAAATGGTTAGAGACCAACCAACAAACAATGAAACAATGTCCAACACAAACATCGCTGAAAGAGAACTAGAATGCAGTTGTAAGCCGTGACTGAGAGTAAGGGCAATTACGCATGGCTCAACATCCTCCAAGCAGAAGTGAATGCATTTGATCCCAAACAGTTAATGCATAAGACAATATGACACTGTTCATAAATATGGCTAGAACAAGATTCTGAAGGACAGCTTTCAGCTATTTACTAGCTATTTGTCAGGACATCTCTCTTATTGTTAACCTGAATTTACATAAATACATGACACTTAAGACATAGGAAAAGAAACATAACCTAATGAACTTTCATGTCAGCACCCAGTCCCCTCAGGCTTATGCCTTACGGCTTTCTCTCTACATACAGGATTAATGTTTTGTCTGTGTTGACATTCAGGGAAAACATTACCTCATTTGATGAAACCAGTTAACCAAGAACAGGACATGATATTTGATAGAGGAAAGAAAAATGAAATTTCCACTGCCAAAAACAAAGTGTTACATAAGACAGTGATGGTTTTATTAATGAGACTCAGAACAGAAAAACTCAGTATCTCACTAAGAACTAGTCACTGAATGATCATATGGTTTGACATTCTACTTGATTTAGAGAAAAATTCAAACACAAGGAGTCAAATAACAATGGCATTATCAAATAGAACTAGATATAGTAAGATCTTGACTCATTAAGTCTCGAGATATTGGAGCTCAAATTATGCTTTCATTAATAACTGAATTGGACCTTGAAAGGAAACTATCACAAGGAAAATAATAATGACTGAATCCAACTCTATTATGGAACAACAGTGAGGGTCCAAGCTTCCTTCTAGCAATGTATCATGCAAAAGCTTTTCTCCTCTCAGGTTTTCCTTAAAATTGCATTTAAAAAAAACACCTACTTTCATGTGCTGCTTACTTTCCTAGAATTTCTTTCTTATTTTCCTCCTGAGATTTTGTGATGTTTCAGCAAAAAGCCTAGCTCTAAATCCATACAATGTCTATTATTATGAGGGAATTTTAATTCCAAGGCAGGAATCTTACAGCTACCAAAATGGCCATTTTGCCTACGTTGGGCCAATCCACAGAGCGCCAAAAAAACAATGCAAAATAGTGGCAAGACAAAGGGTGAGTATTGTGGGGATATGTTTTTAAATCACCATGAAGCTATAGTAAAACTGCAAGTGAAGTTTGAAACTTGTTCCTGTGGGGAAAGATGCCTGCAGCATTGTGAGGACTCTGACAAAACTCCCATTCTAATTCAGAAATTACACTGGTCGATATAAAAAAAAAGTCACTGGCTTAACACAAGCAAAATGAAGGGAAAGGGATGGATAAAGCAACCTTGAATTCACATAGAACATATTCACTGTACTATTCAGCACAGCAGCTGTTTGTTAATGACCATACTGCAAGACACAACAAGTTTACTCATATTTCTTGGCCAAGAAATGTAGAAAGCACAGGCTGATAGCTAAGGTACCCAGCTCCAGAACATTCCTCCCCAGTCTCCAAGTAAGTACTCCCAGTTACAGACTAGTTTGGGACTTTTTTGAGAGAGAAGTATAATAGCATTTAATACTATACATAAGAAATACAATACATATCTATCAAAAATAGCTTTGCATAGCTTTTTCTGAAACATAATTTTAACGTTCAGCAACACAGCTTGATGCATTTGGGGGCTGTATCTCAGTAGTAAGCAACTCATTGCTTACAAGAATGTTACTATGAAAGTTAGAGCAACAGCCTCATCTGATCCAAGGTGGAACATTCTTTTACAGACTAATTACACAGAAATTAAAGCCAAGAGAGTCTTATCAGATTGTCTCAATAAGAAATCACCATTGTCAGATGGCTTTACAACTGCAAAATTCCAGTTTTTGAAAGGATTTCACATGGTTTTTTTCCATGTCATAGCACATATAACCTCAAAAGCAATTTCTGAACTCGGTGACAGCTCAATCATAGTGAGCTCTCCTGCACGGTCAGATATATTCAGGTAAGTAAAAAACTGTATGTATGTGGGAGGGCTTGTTTCAGTGACCCTAAAGACAGGGGAAAAAAACATGGATGTATGTGTATCTGCTAACATTTTTTTGTTGGCAATATGAGAAGTGGTAGCATTAAAAATAGACAGCTGGCATTAACTGATGCCAGCACAACCTCACTCTATGGGAATCACTGACCATGGCTGGAGACAGAAAGGTGTGAAATTAAGAATGACACACCAAACGAAAGGAGAAAAACTAACTACAATATTAGTCCATATCCAGAGGTCACATGCAGAGAAAGCCACAAGAACATCTGTTTGTCATAACCAACAGCCACGGACCAAAATCACAGCCTCCAAGTAAGGAGAATCCAGACTTGAATGCACGCATACAGCAGAAATAGCACATTTTCTCTTCCGAAGAGAACAAGAAATATAACCAAAGAATGAAGAAACTGCATTCCATCCCCTCCCCCTCTTCTCCACCCCTCCGCCATCACTGGAGGACTGCCTTCCCATATGAAAGCGACCATTGGATGGTCACAATAAAGCTCTACCATACGCTGATAGAATGGAAGTGTACAAGGTTTGAGTCTATGTGTGTTCCTTGTACAGGAGATTTCAATCTATGTTAAAACTCCAACATTCACAACAATGTTCTGCTCCCCATGTTTCCCTTAGCTCCATGTCTTCTGAAAAAGCAGTTAGAGATGCCATTGTCTGCACTGCCAGCAGTCATTCCCATTTTACAAAACAAAAAGACAGAAAAATTGGTAGACTGTGGGTAAGTCTCTCATGAAATTTACAATGAGAGTCGGAAAGTATATTCACCTGAAGAGAACTAAACTATTTTTAAAAATGCAGATGGAAAATATTCAGGCTAAATTATACAACAGTAAAAGCTATGTAACACTTGAGTATGAAAAAGGTGGCACCTCATTCCTTCTACAGATCACAAGTCTAAAGAAAATTTTGTATGTATGCTATTGCCAGTGCAGAGAATATTCCTTAGTAAGTTCCTCTTCTATGCCTCTAGCATTTCTCTTTACCATATCTTGTGGAAATATATATCTACCTTTGCATTGCTTAGGGAAAAAATAGTTAATGTTTCTGCCTATTTACTTATTTTGTGTAACTCAAGTGCTACCTTTATGGACTTTCTATCTCAACACAAGGTTGCAGCAACTGACAAGGCAATCAGCAATCTGAATGAAGATTCCCTACTAATCATAACCAAGGACATCTGCAGGAAGCTCAATATACTCACAGGTAATATGAGCATGTCCTTGAGCTCTGACAACTAAAGAATTCAACATAAGCAAAGCAGAGATCGAAGAGAAAAAAAACCAGACGGTTTGCAAAGCACAGAGTTTTATCCGTCTCCTGATTAAAAAAATCTATGCTGAAAGTTAAAAATCCTAACTCTGGAGAAAGTCTGCCAAATAAGTCATCACAATAAAGCTATATCAAGCTTCAGGAAGAAGCCGTTTTAATTCTAATGCAGCCCTCTTTGGGTGATTGATCCTCTCTCTGTGTCCAAAGAGAGGAACATTTTTTCCTAATGGAATTCTCAGTTATACCACAGAATCTGCAGAACAGTCCATGCCAGTAATATCTTGGCACTTTGTGAAAGCTATAAACAGACAGTGACCAAATTCTCTATGGGAATCTATCACCTCCCCTGGATTAAAGATCTGTGTATCAGTCTTTACACTGCTGACTCATGTGCATTTGAAACCAATCCAAAGAAAGGCAGAAAATTTTGACATCTAACACAGATATGGATATTCTTTCATTTACATCGCACTTCTCTATTCAAAAAATGCAAAAGTTTACCATACATGGAGGTTCCCACATAGGTTTCTATGTTGCAGACATGACTGTCACAAAATAAAATGCCATGGAACAATTGGGAGGACTCCAAGATGTGGAAATGACTTGTGAAAGCAAGGAGACTATGAAAGAACAAGTGCACATTCTGTTGGAAATCTGTAACTTATGTAGATCAACAGTACTGAAAGAAGGCATCAAGCCAGTGGTGGGTAAGATGTGCTGTCCTCTTGATTTCTGCTCTGTTTCATTTCCAAACAGGAATTAGTACATCTCTAGCAGCTCTTAGTCACATCCAAAAAATAAGACTCCACATCCTTCTTTTCCTGAATTACTGTCTCAATTCTGAAGCTAATGTTTTATTCAAAGCCTCTGATTTCACAAGTCAAGTATTGCTCCAAAATGTCTTTTGCTGACAATGGTATTCTGGCGCAAGAATATACAATGTATCCATTCCCACAATGCTTGTATAGGAGGTTAAGTTTTCTAAATAGTAGACAGTTAATGGTACAATCAGTACTAGACTTCTGTGTTCTTATTCCAGTGCATGTGTCAGAAAACTATCTTACCTTCTAGGTATATACTAAATTATTTGTGATATAAAATCACCTGAATGAGGACCACTGATGATTTACATGGGATCTCATTCAACATATGGTCTCTCACACTCTACAAGCACTGCCCATTAGGTAGATCGCTGTTCATAAGCAAGACAAGTACATCCTCATAACCTACAAATCTCAGCAGGAAAACAGGATGACATAGAACCAATAAATTAGGACAATGCTGTGTACATATACACTGTTTAGCTCTGTGTGCTGTGCTGCACATACCAGCCTGTGCAGGTCTACTCTGAAATCCCCTAAAACAAGCAACTGACAAACATTTTTGCAGGGTTACGTGCTGGGCATTTTTATCACAAAGCCTCTATATTAGGAATGTTTATACAAGTAGTTAATTTAAAACTAGGTTAGGCACTTCATGCATGTATTTATAGTTAATGTCTCACAGTAAGGATAGCAAATCCAGGAGGAATTCAACAGTAAATGTTTCAGAATAATGCTCGGCTTCAATTACTCAACAAAGCTTGATAGGGTAGAACACAATGAAAGCAAGTTTAATGCCCTCCTGAACATCTTATCCTATACCTAGAGAGTACCCTGCACCTATGAAGGTCAACAAAGCTCTGTGAGACAACAGCTACAAAAACTAGTACGTCCTTGTGCCTTTCTAACCTGCAGCAGAGGTTAGAAGGCATCCATCCTTTTACAGGCATCACAAGTTAAATCTTCTCACTCTTCCAAGCTCCAAAATGCACCCCAGATTTTCAAATGGAGCTCAAGAAAGATGCCAAGCAGAAACGCTGGCTGGAATTCTTCTGACTACATGTAAACCAGGCACATTCTATATGCTTCATTTTCTTGAACAACAGCTTATGACAACAAACAGAGCAGGTTGAGAGGTTGGTCAATACAGTAACTCCTCTAAAAATTGCCACATATGTTGCAGAAGCTGTGCTGTTCAGCAAATTACCTCTTCCAAGATTAAGAGATTAAACTTGGAGCAAGCATAAACAGGAATCTAACCAACACTTGGCTTAAGTTACTTGGATAACTGTCTCCAGAAAGTACATCTTGTCATCTTCTTTATCTCAAAGCTTTGACAAACGGAGTTGAAAAACTTCAGAAAGTGAAAATGTCATGTTAGATAACATCAAGTCAGTGTCCCTAACATTACGGAAATCACTACCTCAGGTGACTGTCACTTCACTGGCCATCAGGACTACGCCTTTCACAGATCAGTACTTAAGGACTAGACTTACAGGACTAGAACTTAAGGAAGCCAATGACTGTATGACATAAAGTAGCATCTAAAATGGGAATAAACCCAACAGTCTCTCAAGCATGCATGAGATACTGTACTGTTGAGCACAGAACACAGAACTGCATCAGAAATTATCAAAACCAAACAAACTGTTAAAAACGGCCAGTGCTGACTGAAGTTGCAGTCAGCTGGATTTGCAGGTCAAACTCAAAACCAGACTGTAAAATCAGCACAGAGTTCAACCTATCAATACCTAAGGAGGAAAACAAAGCAGTTTATTTAACTGTCCAGTATCCTTTCTATGGCTTACTTCATCTGGTTAGAGGAGATCCAATAGGTCACAGTCTAATGTCTTGAAAAAAAGATCAAGTTAGTTCTCTGCATTTTAGTTCAACAGCTTTCTACTTCAGCATAAAGTAAAACTCTCCCAGTACTCTCATCTGAGGTGATGGAAGATGGCAGAAAAACAACCTGCCTGGAAAGTGGAAACCACAATTCCAGCTTTTCTGTAAAAGTAAGGAAATAATTTCTATTTGTTTTTACTATAAAATCATAGGAAACAAACCACAGTATTTAGTCATATATTGTTATGTTTTATATTAACATATATAACACATTGTGTTACATTATGGCATTTTATTAATAAAATATGAACTGTTGAAACACATGGCAAATGCATTGTCCGTTTCAAAGAATTACTAAACTGAATATTCTCCATTGTTCTTTTTAAACTAGCACCAGGACTTACGGGAAGCAAAAAACTAATCAGATTATAGTCATTAATCTCAGATTTGCATTCACATCACTCATTATCTTTAACTGTTAGCATTAAAAATGTTCCAAGTTCAAATCACAGACAGTTCACTGCCACTTTTGGGAAAACTAGAATAAAAATTCTTTATTTCTGGAGACACACAAAACTATCACCTAACAGAGTGGCTATCAGCTGCCATACAGAATATGTATTTTCTTTCCCCACAGCTACCTTTCAGTACCTTCTCCTATTGTCCTCTTAGGCTTGAAACCTATCTCTAACTTAACAAAGTACTTTAGACAAAAAAAAAAATTCAGAATCCATAAATACCAAATTACTCCCATTTTTTTCACTTTTCTGATCTATTGGCTCTTTTAAGAATAACAACTCACATATTAATTTCTTCTGATAAAAAGAAAGGCATCCAAAAAAATAATCACATAAAGTGTCCTCCCCTAAACACCCTCTTGTAGAGCTGTAAACAATAATCAATGCTTACAAACCTACAAAACCTTCCGCTGGCACCATGCCAAAGGAGAATAGTATGACACATGGTGATCTCCACTGGATTACAAAATGCCTCAGGCATCTATCTCCATACAGCATCCATCACAGGAAGAAAATGTAAACAGCTTGAATTTGAAAGAAAGGTTACTACCTGTTTCAAATTAAGTCACAGAAAAACTGTGCACGAGGAGTTTCAAAACAAGGTTCCTTGTGTTCTCCTAGTGACACAAACTAGCTGAGGGTGTAGCAGTAATAGCTGCTGTGCACAGGGAAGCAATTGGAGAGGAATGGTTAACACTGCCATCATCACTTTTAAGCCAGTCCATGCCACAGAGGCTTGCTCTTTTAGAAGCAAACAAACAACACCTTTTTTTGTGAAATACTGACTGCATATGATGATGAGTAGGAGCTGCCCATCCTGTCCTCTATGCTCCTCTTCTCAGCAGCATTTTGTACTACTCACACTGGTTTGGATCAGCTAAATTCATTCCCAGAACTGCTGGTTCCATTCAGAAGCTTAACAACGCGCCACACTGAGTAACAAACATCTCAAATATCATGAAGCACATAAATCCCGGGTTAATTGATACTGCACTGGGAATTGCAATGAGTATATCTGGAGAGCTGGTACAACTAAGGTTCCAGACAATAAGCACAGACCCATCTTGTCTTCTCATACTGATTTTTCAATTGTGATGTAATGAACTACTACCATGCTACAGTATCACTGTATTATCTGTTGTTAACTGAAAAACAACTTATCTTGCACACAACATTATGATACAAAAGCTAGCAGTTCCATCTTTTTACAAAGTATTAGAAAAAAATTACAGCCATTGACAGCACAATAACTACTTGTTTGCTTACATTTATTTTTAAACAATATTTGCAACTGGAGGGCATAGAATAAAGACCCAAGACATCTGGGCCATGAAGCAAGTGCTGTCATGTGTCATGAGAGTCACAGCCTGGTGCCAAAGATTACCACAGTTCTGCAGCTGCTGGTGCCCATGATCACAAATGGCACTAAGTGGTACAATGCTCTGCTGTATCAGCAGAGACAAAGACATGAACAAGTCTCCAGGACTAACTCTTCCTCAACAGACGATGATGGTGGCTTATCCTTTTCTTTACATCCTCTAGGTTTCTGCCTGCAGGAGGAGAACTCTAGAAAGCTTGCTTATCTGAGCATCCTAGGAAGCCTAGTGGCACAACCATGAAAATAAGCTAAGTGTAAGACTACAAGATTTCCCACACTTTCAGGACTTTTCCTTCCAGAATACAGCTGAGGCAAACAGGAAGACAATTCAGTGCTGCTCAGGCAGTGCTCTCCACTTTCTGTCAGTGTGCATTACCTTCCCTTTTACAAAGCACACAGTTTAAAGCAGCAAGTGAATGCCAGGAAAGCTGCAGCACCCACCTGGCACCATGCAAAGGGCTGCACAGGCAGGTCAGTGCAGCACCACACACTTGGAGCTGCACACATCTCATGTCTGCACCCAGCACAGCCTCTGCCACGCTCTCGACAGCCGTGGGCCGGCCGGCTCGTGCACACCAAGGCACCACTCCCAAAGCACCTCCAGAACCACACACTGACAAGGAAAAGCAGCAAGGAAAGCTCTTCAGCAATATCCCACACTCCAAACAGACATGGAGTGCACTGGTTTTCTCTATTGCTTTTCTCTTGGCTCCACTGAAACAATTTTGCCTCAGGATATTTTCCACTGCCTCCTACCACTGACAAACATTCAGGTTGAACTTAAAGCTGTTCACAGCATAGGTAGAAATTTACTGGCTTGATGCAAAACCCCACAGTAAGGCTTTCTGAGTTTTTGTGTCTGAATTACAAATGTCCAGGTAGTACAGAAAGCTTCCTTTCCTGCCTGAGGTATTGTGACATTTTAGTAACCAGTGCTGGGAGTGCCTGCACTGCTGAAAATGCTGGTGACAGCCAGGAGGTGACATGCTACTGTTCCCCCTCACCGGAAGGCTACACATCTTAGCCAAGGTATACCTGGCTACACTCAACAAGTATAGTCATCCTTCCTCACTGAGGCTGAATGGTTTCCTATATTGGCTCCTTCAATCATAAAAACTGCAGTAATTAAAATGTTCTGAATCAGCACCAACATCTGCAGTCTTAACGAGGTCTTGAAAATTACTGATTTGGTGCTAACAATCCACAACCTCTACAAAAAACAGAACTTAAAGCTGACTAGAAAAGGGGAACAAGAATCTCAAAGGGAAAGCTTTTCCTTTTGGGAGGGATTGTATCAGAACTCCATACCAAAATTATATTTATTTAGGTTTTAAATTTATGGGAATACATTCACATGCAGTAAAAAATCTGCAGAAAGCCAGAAATAGAGATTAAGCTTCAAAGGAAAATTGGCATTTCATTCATGTCACACACACATACAGAAGAAAGTGATAAGCAACTCTACTTCAATAAAGCTAGAAAAGTAGTAAGTAACAAGACTTTAATTAATCCTCAACATGACTTTCAAAGGAGTGGTTCCATTCGGGTCATTTAACACTGCAACTCCAAACTCTGGACAGCACCTCAACCTTCTCTCCAGCCAGAGTTAGAGCAGAAGACATCAAGAAGGTCCTTTGTACCTGGCATCACTTCCAGCAACAAATTCAAATTAAGACATCAAAATCCATCAAGCTAAGACCATGTAGTGCCCATCCTTAAGGGCAGACCAGGTGTTTCCCACTTGGCATTTACAAGGGCCTCTTTCTTCCTCTCTAAGATTAGCCCCCAATTCTAACAGTCTGATTACAACAGCCTTCCACAAAGTTGAAAACAATGTGTTAAAACTTCTGAGGAGGAGTCTTACATTCTTATTGGTGGTGAAGACTAAACAGAAAGGGGAAAATAGTACAAATTCATATTCTCTTTTTGAAGCTGGGGTGTTGTTGAACTCTTCTTTAACTTACAACCAGTCTTTGATGAGATTTGTTCCAATTCAGTTGTAAAACAGACCTCCTAAACTTTTAGGTAACAGAAGGAACACATTTATTAGGCTCTCCCAAGTCAACCCACTGTGGTTTCTTTAATGAAAAACAAACAAACAAAAAAGTTGAATATAAAAACTGCATCAAGTGCAGATGCTTCCATTCACAAGCATCTCATCCTAAGCAGACAACACCTTAATTCCTTTAGTAGCTTGATACACACAGACAGATTAGATATATGTTAATTACACCTGTTGTAGTTATAAATCCTCTTTACCAGATGGAGGATTTCTAGCTCCTATCTGTATTTTAGGAGTCAAACAACATACATACATACACACTTTTTTCCTAGAAAATTCTCTACCTTCAGAACAAGAAGTTAATTTCTATCTCCTATACAGGAACACAAAGTTCATTATTTTTCTATAGCAAGTCATCATACAGCACAATCAGGCCCTGTACATCTTAGTGGCTCCGCACTGGGATTGTTCCAGTGTTTCAGTCCTGCACTTGGCAGCCCCAAACTGGGCACAGCACTCCAGACACAGTCCCACAAGCCCAAACTGAAGGCAAGAATCACTTCCCCAGACCTGCTGGCCACACACTGATTTGTGCAGCGCAGGATATAGCTACTCTTCCTTGCTGCCACAACTCATTCAGTGCAAGCACTGCTGTCCCCTCACATTCAAACCTTTGTTCATCTGTTCTGGTTTTGGCTGGAGCAGAGTTACTTTTTACCACAGTGACTAGTACAAAGAGACATTCTGGATTTGTACTAAAAACAGTGTTGATAATAGAGAGATGTTTTTGTTATTCTGAGCAGCACAACACAGAGCCACAGCCTTTTCTGCTCCTCCAGAAAGAAGGCTGTGGGTGCACAAAGAGCTGGGAAGGGATACAGCTGAGATAACTGACCCCAACTGATCCAAGGTATATTCCATACCACATGACATCATGGTCAGTGTATAAACCCGGGGAAGGAGGAAGGGGGGGGACATTCAGAGTGACAGTATTTGTCTTGCCAAGTCACCGTTCCACATGATGGAGCCCTGCTGTCCAGAGGATGGTTGAACACCTTCCTGCCCCAGGAAGTGGTGAATGAATTCCTCTTTTTGCTTTGCTTGTATGAGCCATTTTTGCTTTTCTTACTGAACTGTCTTCATCTCAACCCATGAGTTTTCTCACTTTTACCCTTCTGATTCTCTTCCCCATCCTCCTGGTGCAGAGAGGGAGAACAGGAATGGGATGTTCATCTTCTAGCTGGGGTTTAACCGTGACATTGACACCATCACTACCACCAGAGCTGCCTCCTAGACTGCTGGCCTGCTCTCCAGCCCAAAGCTCACAAAATGGTGACGATGTGACTGGGGTCAAGAGCTTGCCATAATCAATGTGTACTACACCCCTATACCCACAGTGCCACTCATTTCTACAGAGAAAGTAATGAGGTCACTCAGGCATGACTTGCCCTTGGCAAAACCATATTGGCTTCTCCAAATCACACTCCTGTCCTTTGTGTGTTGAGAAAGGGCTTTCAAAAGCATTTGCTTTACAAGCTCCACAGGGACTGAAGTTATGCTGACTGGCCTGAACCTTGTCTTTCCTCTCTGTTTCTTCATGCATGGGGTATATTCCTCCCACGTCAGCTCTCCCTGCTTCCACCTCTCATGTACCTCTTCCTTCTCGTGGCTGAGCTCAGTCAGAAGCTCCATGTATATCCTTGCTAGCCTCTTGCCATGCCTGCTCGACTTCCTGCACGTGGGATTGGATCGTTCTTGTGCTCCAATGTAGCTGCCTTGAAGATCAACCAGCTCTCCTGGGTGCCTCTGCTCTCTATGGCAGTTTCCAATGGAAACTGAATCAACCATGATCTGTCCTTCTGAAGATTAGGTTTGTAATTCTGCTGTTTGTCTTGATGACTTCTCTCAGGATCTTAAACTCTACAGTCACTTGGTTGCTGCATATGAGGCTGCTTCATCTTCTACGTCTTTATCATCATCTACTTCAATCCATGAGATCAAAGTTGATATTTAACAGTCTAGAAAATACTTGCTAATCACTAAAACTAACACAGATTTCACACAGATGCTTTCATAAATGAAAAACAGGCAGGTTTAAATGTCATAAAATTAGGCTGACCTGCAAAAAACTCAAAAATACCTACTTCTACACTAAGCCTTGAGAAGTTCTTGTAGGACACAAGTGGAATATGCCATAAAGTGTGGCAGATACCAAGCAAGCTGATATATATAGCTCAGTGTATGACATTATGCAGCATTCCGTATCAGCTGGGAAATGAATCACCCACCACTATATCTATACGTTTTCATGTGATGTCTGTTCACACAAAATGGTGTTTTTAAAATCATAATCAACATCTATAATTAGGGGTACAGAATTAGGCACGCACAAAAGAGGCCTGTGTAACAGCAAGTGAATTTAAAACAATCTTTCTTCTACATGCAATTACCGCTTTAGTTTAGAATTTGTGCCTCTTGGCAGAAGGTGGGGAAGAGCTGCTTTGTTTTTCTAAATAAAAAGCTTTTGAAGGATAAAGTGCAAATGGCAACGTTACATTTAGCTTTTTGGACAAGAAAGGCAATTGGATCCTAATTTCAATTAAAATACAGAATATGTGGTACAGAACACTTTCTCTAGTAATTTACATACAATTCTATCTATAAAGGCACAATTCCCCCATTTGCCTGAGCTTTATTAGCACAGATTATGCTCTGCATAGTGGTCTACATCCATTCAAAGCTTATTTCCTGATGTAGACAAAGTACACAAGTTAACTGTTATGGCTACTTCATGCAGAAAGTAGGATTAAACAAATCCTTGTCTATGTTATTATTAAAAGAATCTCTCCTGTAGGGATGTAAAACACATTTTGCAACTACTATGAGCTTCATTTATATATAAGGACCAGTTCATATCTATTTACATATTTAAAAAATTTAAAGAGGCTACAGTAAAATCCCTGCTAAAAACAATTTACTTCAGAGAAACCTCATGGATAGGTCTTTGTTTTGAATGAGCTCAGGTATCAAAGTAGTAGCACTTTCAAATATATTAAGAAAGCAAGAAGTATCATAATCATTCAATATAAAGAAAAGACAACAATCACATTACAGTTGACAAACAGGAAAAGCATGTACTCATTCCTGTCAGGAGTTTTCTTGCCAGCTTCTCAGAGCAAACATCCATTTCAATTTTTCCACAGCTTTGCAGCAACAGAGAACTACTGCTGAATTAAGGCCCAGCTGGTCTCAGGTGGAAGCACTCCTGCAGAGACCTGACTGATCCAGGCTGTGGGAACCAGGCTAAACAGCAAAGAGTGCACGACACAGCATGGACAGCCGGGTGGGACTGCTCAAAAGTCAAGGCACAATAAAGTGTGTTGTGAAGATTCTCCATGGGAACAAAACCTTCCTTTCTCAAAGAGATGGAGGAGAGGTTTCTGGCCTTTAGAATATATGGCTTCCTCAGCAACAAGAAAACATATCAAAGCAACATCAGGAACTATTAGTGGAATTTCAGAAGACAATTATACATTTACTTGATCTTTTCCCAAGAATATTTTAGAGGATGGGAGTAAGGTATATTTACCAAGTTTCTATAGCTTAACTAGTCTTCAATAGCAATGCAATATAGAACCACAAAAATTTGTTTAAAATTTAACACATAGTAACATCAAAACAAACAAATGTTTCCATGGAGACAATTACCTAAATAAATGCTCACAATGGATCCAAGCTGTGACGTCACCCAGTCCTGCCTGCAACCATAGTAACATGCCAGTGTAAACAGAAATATTTTTATTTGTCTATCTAATAATGTCATAGAATTAGCAGTTTCATGGCAGTACTTAAAACATATTCTTGCAGTGCTGAGTGGTAACACTTCTAAAATAAGAGCAGAGGTATTTATATCAGGGCGATTACTATTACCGTGTTAACTACATACAACAAGTGGAGTATGTGTATGGCATAACTAACATATCAAATTCCCCAGAGCAGTTGTTGACCCCAATAAATAAAGAAATTTAAGTTCCTAAGGAAACATGCCAGAATGCTGGTCAGAGATCAGTAGCATCTATTATTCTTGGTTATTCTGCTTTTCTTAATACAGAAATCCCAAAGTTCTCAGTCTGTTATGTCTCCCTGTCTTGCTGGAATAAGAAGAATGTGGCCACATGTTGCTTTTCATACCAAATACAGAATCCTTCAGTGCCCTTCTCCTATGTCACCAACGAACCTGCTTTCTCCAAAGCAACAAGATCCATTAAACCCCTATTTGCACTCTGCAAACACAATACAAGACACACAGCCTACAAACTTTACCAACTCTGGAAGGGTATCAGAAGAAAAACAGTCAGTTAATGAAGAAATTTTCCAAGGAGGCAGGCAAGTGTTTCAGCTACTAAAAACATACCCATGGAATTCCCACTCTTGTGACAACCATCCATCTTCAAATGCAATTGCATGTCTGCAAAGTATATGCATCTACATTCAGTAGGTCCAGATTGTATTTTCACTCTTCATTTGCAAAATATAAAAGATGTCTATATAAGGTTCAGACTGTGTGTGAAAAATTAATGCTTAGAATGATCTAGTATTACTAAAATACTTACACTAAATCCCTATATTTCAGAAGCCAGAACTATTGGGAAACTGAAGATATTTGCATTACCAAAAAGAAAGTGGAAGTATTAGTTTTTGGTCCTGTCACAAAAACTTCAGATACAGTAATTTATGAAAACTTCAGTTCTCACAGAATATGACTGTGACTTACCCTTGTCTTTAAGTATGGCAGTGAATATAAGGATCAGTTAAGAAATTCCTATGAAGTATTTTCAAGGGTTTTTTTAACAATCATATGAGCAGGTTTTTCAGATAAGAGGTTGCTTCATTTTTGCCATTTAAAGAGAAAAAGTTATTCTGGTACCAATAAGTAAAAGAGAGTTTTACATAACTTTAAGCAAGCACCTAGCTTGGAAATTAAAATCTAACCTGCAACTGCTGTATGCAGTCCAATGAACATAAAAAGAAAGGAGTATAACATCTCAAGTGTTAACTGTGAAACTACAAAAAAAGGTTACTGCAGTTATTGTATGGTTGTGTCATTCAGTTATGGGCACTGTTCTTGTTTTTGCAGCATTTTTTCACAGAACTTATCCTGCAAGATGTGGTAGAACTTTGCAATTCACTCTTCACAATTTCTTTTGCTTTACCAGCTGCAACATGCCTGGAAAGGTAACAGTATTGTAAGAGATTTCTTTATTGTAGGTTTTATACCCTAAAAAAAAAATAAAAATTACTCTTCTGCTTATTTTAGAAACTGCAATCTACCCCAACAGTATTAATGCAATCCAAATATTTGGCATAAACGTAGGTGTTCTTTCTCTGCTCTCTAGGGATGCAAATTATAAATACTCATACACGTGGCTACTCTCACAAATAGCTTTTCATTTCAAAATTCATTGTTGCTTCATTTCTTGTATCTTTTGTGTTGACAACAGAAAGTTTTTAAACAGAAAAGCAAAAAAAAAAAAGGGTAGAAAAAGAACCAATTACATATTTTTTTAACAAACAACTTACATTACAATCCACCAAACTGGAAGGATTTATGAGACCCCTACGAGCCTACAAATTACAATTTGTATTTTGTTAAACAAAAATACTTGCAGGGAGGGAAGGGAACATCCAATTTGCATATTTTCTTACCAAAGAATGCAATTTTAGCAATAATTCCTTCACGTCTACTACTGTGGATTCTTTGCATTATGCCAGTCCTTTTTCTTATTCTAAAGTACATATAAATGCTGTGCACACATGGTCTTCAGTGGACCCTTTATGCAGTATAAATAGACAAATTACATTTCAGTCTGACCTGACATCCTCAAACGGAAGAAAAACACCATTTTACACTTATTTTCTGGAATTTCTTCAATCTTTATGACAACATTAACTTTAAATGAACTAATCTCTGAAAGACAGACACATAGTCCCAGCCTTGAACAAGTATCAAAGTCTACTCAGAACTTTCAGAAGTTTAGTTCACCTGGCTTGGCAGAGGTGGAGAGGGGGTGTTAAGTCTACTTAAATGTTCATTACTTCAGAGATAAAATCTCTCCCGGAGCAGAGAAAGTTACCAATAGGAGAATAAAACATTATCTTTCAGTAGCTCTTAGGTAAACATACTTCTTATTAATTTCCTTGTCACTTTACCCTGACTATCAGTAACTACCTATTTTGCCAGTATCTGTAGCAGAGTAATAAATGAAGTCTGGAAAAGTTAGCAAGATGACAAACACGGGTTTTATACAAAGTAACTTATAAACCCAAAGAACATCTCTACTAGATTAATTATTTTCCAGTGTCTGAACAACATGTGCCATTGTCATAAACCCTAAGTACAACTGGCTAGAAAACAGACCCTTCTAAATAAATATGGTGACTTCCCAGTAAGAACCAACAGAAAAATATGTCTGGAAGTTCTAACACAATGCTAGATAGCAACTGTAGTTGGATGTGACAAACGCATCTTATCTCTTGTTATACTCCCTGACCAGATCACAACTGCCAAAATCTGCCACTCCCATCTCGCTGAACTACCACTTTTCACTGACCATAAAAATCCCAAGCAGAAGTCCATCTTATGAGACAGTTTAGTTCAAGAACCCAAAACCAACAAGTGAAGTACAGATCCTTCTGATATCCATAAGCAGAACTCTTATGGAGACATGGAAGCAGTACTCTTCATTTTTGGGGGAGTTGGAGATTTTTTTATAGTGTTTAAGGTTTTACATTTAACACAGATGGAAAAAAAACTTGGGCTGTCAAAATACCTTAGTGCTATGCTTGGAAAAGCTGCTTGCAAATTACAAAAGAGTGGAAGTTTGTTTTGTGAGTGTGACTGCTTTGATGCATTACCAAAGCTATCATTATCCTTGAGATTAGGGTTAAATGTGAAGCACGACAGAGAGCAAGGAAAAGTAGCTGTCTGAACATGCTTGAGAAATCCCTTATACTGAGCCTATGCCTAACCCTCCTAAGTTAAAGCATATTACTAACACTTTAGTTACTACAGCCATTAAATCTTCTCTTGTTAAAAATCTAAAATACTAGCTGTGAAATAAATGTGATCCAGACTAACACGAACTGCTGACACATACATTCAGGAGTAAAAACATAAGAAACTCATAAAACCCCAACATTTAAGAAAATGTGGAAGTATACCTAGTGAAAGCATACACTTGAAAAACCAGACCTTCCTAATTCAGACAGCAAATCTCAGCTACTGCAGGTTTTTCTATTTGCCACTTAGGCAATGTAGTTTAAAAATAAAATAACTGAAAAAAAAGAACATATAAAATACATGTTATATGTACATGTACAGGTTGAGGAATGAGCTAACAACTGATAAACAGTTGGGACCAAAATACTACTGCATTTGATGCAGTTATCTTCTAAACTACTAAATGCTAGAGAGAGAGTAAGGTGCTTTTTCCAAGAGAAATGACAACACTTTACAGAGGTCACAGGAAGGAGGTCTGAGAAACTGCTGAACTGGCACTTTTCCCCCAGAGTAAAGAGCTGAGACTGCTGAACAGCAGCAAGGGCATATGCTGACATTGCCCTGGAGCCTCAGGTACCCACCACCTCACAACTCATTCTGAGAAACAGCACTGGATTCCTCCTACCCCAACAGTTACCAAAACTGACACTGCTTTACATCTGCTAATGCTGCACATTTGCTTATGCCATATCATGGGCTTGCCCAAAAACTGATATGATAAGCACTAGGATTGCATCTATCATTAAAGGAAATAATAAGGCAAATTTTTAACCTGATGAAAGTTAAAGAAAATATGAAAATAAATGCTAGCATTGCCTATCATAGACCAAGAAAGAAACAAAACCCTGCAACCTAAACTAAATTCCTTTCAAATAAGCCAGTTCACTGATAGTATATCTTATTCCGACAACACAAGTTCCAAGAAAACAAGTAGGGACTGAAATAGAACGCAGACTGATACAAGAACAAGAGGGTGGGTGTGTGCACATACAGTGCCTTCAACTGCCTCGATAAGATCCCTAAGGAGAAAAGAAACAAAGAAAGAAATCAGTTAAGTAAGTAAAGTCATTCTAACTGTGTATGTTACACCGAACACCTCTTAAGATTAAAGGTCTTCTCTGCCTTTCTCTGCTTTGATGCACTCAAAAGGGTCAGTGTCTGTATCAAGATTTTCCAATTACCCTTGTAAGCAGCTCATTTACATGTCCTCCCCAGTGTGACACTGCAGCAGTGGAGAGCACAAACCAAGTGCGTGCCACTACAAGTGCAATTAAGAGACCCCTTTAAAAAGCATGCCCCTCAACACAATGAGGTGTGAGACAATTTAAACAGTTACTGTCGTAATAAAAAGCAGAAAAGACAAGAGTCCTATATCGGATACCATGGGAAGGTGAAATAATCCAATTCTACATAAAAGGAAAAAAAAAAAAAAAAACAACAAACCAATTTGGGCTTCATACAGAATACGCCAGAACAGATTAGTATCTTCTCTTAGATTTGATGAGTTTCTGATCAAATCTGCCTAGATTTTCAGCCTGCGAAGGAAGTTTCATTAAAGCTCCAGTCTGGCCACAAGAGAAACTGCAGACGACCAAGACAATCTTAACCAACTCATCACAGTCACCAACAGCTTGGCGTGGCTCTACACTTGAGCTGGTGTTGTGCTGGACATCAGGACTGTTGTTAGAATACCAACTTTTAGTACATACCGCACCTTAGCCTCAGTCCTCTGAGGCCAAGCTTTGGCAACATCATCCTGACATCCTGACTTCATTCAGATATCCTTGAGATAACATCAACAGCACTTATTGCACTTTCTTGGAATAAACTGCATTTGTTCTGATCACATTATGCCGCTTTGTACAGTGTAACATCTGTGAAACTCAAGTCAATTTAAGATAGCAGGTCAGAAGCTGAAGGCCCTATCTTTAGCCAAAGCAACAAAATTTTGTAAAGCAACAACAAAAAAGATCAATTTTGACAACAACAGTGTCTCACAACATCTGTAGCAACAGAAGATAAATTTAGATGATAACTACAAAATATTGTGGGTGAGACAAGGAAAATGTGGTAGAAGATAACTTACTTGATTTTACTGAAGACAATGTCAACATCTGTGGTTGTTACGTTTTTCCCATCTATCACATGACAGTCCTTACACAGCTTTGACCAGTTCTTCCCATGCATTTCTTTTCCTGTGGCTCTTGTATCACCATGGACGGCAAATTTCCTAAAGGCTTCTTCCAGAGCACTTATTTCTCCTCCTGCAGCTCCCTCATGGGAGTTGGTTGAATCAGTGGATAATCGTTTTGCTGGCTTGGTTGATTTGTCAGCCATTGTGCTACAAAGAAGAGGAGGGTAAACTCATTACATTAATTGGCACTGGTTTACTTTCTATCATGTCACAACATATGCAAAATAAACGGTGTATAAAGGCAGCACGAACTCACTGCCCTCCATGATAAACATCAGTCTAAACATAAAACTATGTAACTCCGCCCATGTTGAAAAAAATTCTAGCATATTTAAAACATAAGATAGGGAAAGAACATTCCAAAATCAGACACAAACCTAGTTTTACCATGCGCTTCACGCTATAGACATTACTATCTACTTGTATTTCTGAAGAAAAATTAAATATCCCTTTATTTTCTGGACTACGTTTTGGGATTTTTTTAACTGAAAAATTAAATATTTGAAAGTGCAGCAAAAATATTAATGCTATCTAAGGGCTAACAAGTAAAGAGGCCTCAGAAATGCTTAGACAAGGCCCTCTTGTTGACAAAACCATTCGCTTCTCAGGTTTAGGCACAAAGAACTGTAGCTGTGGAATTCATCTGGAATGAACACATCCACGATGCAGGAGCTCAGGGAAGGGATGCCATTACTGAAGAGAACAACTTTCAGACTACTCTATGTACATGTAGCATAGGTTTGTCTTTAAAATGAAGCCTCAAACTCAGCAACAGAACACCAAAATTATTTTCAGGTGTCTTCATAAACAAACAAAAAAAACCCTTAGCATGCCACAAGTTTATCAGAGAAACCTCTGCCTCTTGCCCACGCACTCTTCACTTGGCAGCAGTAAGAGGCACTGAAAAGTCCAGGCACAGGGTACACTGCCTGCCTGCCCCAACAGCTGCTTGCAGGCTGTTGCCACACTCATATCTGTGGTGCTGCTACAAATTTTAACCTATAAAGAGGCACTTCAAGGGTCAGAAATTTAGCAAATACTGAATAAGGGCTGGAAAGTCCACTATACTTACCTCAGCCTTCCTTCTAAAGTTCCAGCTGTATATGGGACATGATCTAACACATGCAAAGATTGGTATGTATTTCTAATATTTCTGCATCGGATAGAAAGTTCCTTTGGCTTATATGCTGTGCATCAATACCAACACCTCAGCAAAGGAGTCTTAAAATTCTACCTCTGCCATTATAACAATGACAGCATACCCTTTCCTGCACACTGCAACAGAACTAACCATAGCTACTTGCTATGCAGCAGGTATTAAGCTTTGTGATTAGAAAGAACATCATAATAAAATATATACTAATAGACTTTTGTCCTTTACACTTGAGTAAATGGAGCATGGCCAAAGCACTATTGTCTACTTTGAAAACATCCAAGTAAATGCTTAAAAACCTTGTTATATCTTAAGCCTGGGGATCCTTTTGGATTTTTCACACTGTCAGGACAGGTTTTGGTCAACAAACTAGAACACTAAATTAAAACTAATATGGTAGAAATTTACTTATGTAGCCTGAGAATTATATGTGCACCTATGAAATAAAAAGAAAAGAACAGAGAGGGGAAAAGAGTTTGAAAATGTTAAGGTCATTAAAAAGTTAAAAAAGTAACCAATTTCCGTATCTATTTCCTTTGTACCCTGTCTACTCTCCAAAGAACAGCAATTCTACCTAAGAAACTTCCCTGAGAGCATCCCAACACAGAAATTCCAAAACAAAAAGCATGCACAGTAAATTGTAAGCTACTACAAATATTACAGATGGACCTATTTTTACCAAAGTAGAGTCTAGACTGAACTGTTTCATCAGGCTACACATATTCTTTTGCTACCTGAACAGTAATGGGAGAATAAAAGAAGAAAACAAAAATACTGCTGACACATTCTATACAAGAATATTACATTAAAAATCAGATCATATATATCTGTCTTCAAGGAAGCTTGATTTCCAAAAGCAGAAGTCTCTTCCAACTTTGCACCATTTCAAATCAACTGGAGCTGGAAAACAGAGCCAGAAATTTTCCAAGCTAATGCTAACAGGCTAGAGAAAGAAAGAGAGTACAGATCAGCAGAAAGCAAAGTCTGTATAGGATATTAAAAACATAAGTTACCTCCATATGCAAGTAACAGGATGGAAGGTGGAGATTTGCCATGGTAAAGTATGTACAGCTCATGTCATTTGGTAATTTTATCTTGTGCCAAATCAACCTTCCAAGAGATTTTCAGGGATATCTCCATCTTGCTCTTAGCACTTCTCCCAAGAAGCTCTACTCAGTGTATCTTTGAAAGGTGCAATTGTACAAATAGGAGAATACCTGAGCTACTGCCTCATCTGAAATTAGGAAAAAATAACTATGGGTCTACATTTTTAAGCATCTCCTGAACAAATTCTTTCTTTAACCAGCATCAGTGCCTTGCTTAATGCTGAGCTGCCTGTAATCATAACTCAACTTTGCACACCACAGCAGAGTCATGTTTTAGAAAGCAAATAGTGATTTCAAATCACAAGTGAAAAAATTCTGGTCTTCTGAACTGTGTGATTTTTAAAATGACACTACTTGTTGTCCATACTACTGTCTTACACGGTTTTCAATACGATAGCTCTATCAACTGAAAGCATTTTGTACTTTCAGTAGCTAGTAAATTTAAAAGTTTAAAAGACTCTTATACAAAAAATGCTTAAAGGAACACATTTGGCCCTCAGAAAGATAGTTCACTTCCAGACTTAATTCTCTCAGGCATCAATAAATGAGATCTGTATTGGAGTGCTTTGAGCGGTTCAGAATCAGGGGAATTGACTACAGAAAAGGTTTCAGTTTCGAATGTTGATATCTGCTATACAAAGCAGACTCATTTCAAAGAAATTCTCCCCATCTAAAGAAGAAGGTCAAGGATACATTAAAACTAGAGCTCTGCTGAGGTTGTCAAAAATAATCATCGGCACTCCTTTTCTTGCTGACTCATAATTACAGTTTACTTCTTAAAATCCCATGGAATAGCATGACATTTACTAAAACAAAGCTACCTGGATTTATGAAAATACTGAGCAGGTCTCAACTTAAACTCTTCTTTCTTAACACTACAAATAACACACTCTGAAGAGAAACATATTCACTAATGTATTATAAATAGAAGGCAAAGAATTCCTCAACATAGGATATGAAACCAGACTTTTAATGGAGTCAGTTCCTTTAACTTTATTAAGTAATTAGAGATGAGGAAGAAGATCAAGCCATGCTGAAGAAATGATCTCTCCAACAGAAATACAGAATAACCTGTTCGATAAAAAAAAAATCAAGCTCAAATGTAGTTTTGAGCCTTTCTTATCCCTTTTTCCTGGACAAAGGGATGAAAAGGTACATGCTAGATTTTGCTAGAAGTAAAGATTAGCAGTGATTTCACGTGGGGTCACAGCAAGATGATAGGTGGAAGTAACTACTCTAAAATACCTATACTAAAATTCAGTAAAACAAAATTAAGCCACTGTTCAAAAGCATGAGCTGTGTAGATGCCAACTACAACAGTCACAGCTAATCAAATAAATGCCTTTCATCACCCAAAAGGTCCAATATGTATACAACTAGATAGTTTTAATTTCCAGAGCCAGCAGAAGGAAGGAGGGTGGGACTAGTCACCCATCCCATGCTTTCCAAATACTGCTGGCTCCAACCTCGCAGGTCCACAGTACCAAAAGCAGTCACATAAGAAAGAGAAATAAGCAAATGCTAGAGTTCAGGAGATCGGTGGGAAAAAAAATAAATAAATAAAAAAAGAAAACCTGTCCCAAAAAACCCCTGCAGTTTCAGAAACCCACAGACTACTTAGACAATTAGGTGATGTATATTATGAGCTGCTATAGTCTGTGTCATGCAATACTCCTTTAGTAACATGACAAAATAGTTCTTGTCCCTTCCCCCACTCTGCAGAAGGTAAATAATATAGCACATTATACAGACAGAGATAAAGTTAGGGATCAAACTAACTGATGTTAACTGATGTTAGCCGCTGATGCCATCACTAATATGCCAAAATAGACTGAAAGCACAGATCTGTGCTCTCAGCACATGCCTAACCCATTAGAAAAAGTTTTCTAATATCATCAAACTTCCTCTCAGTCAGAGACTACAATATATACTCATCTGCAGACAAATGGCTGCGAGAACTCCACTGAATAAAGTAATGTATTAACCTGGATTTTCCTAAAAGGAGAGGATAAGAAGTTGTTGTTTCTGTGAGTTTCAGTTGTCAATTTTCTATAGCTGTCTGAATTCTAGGTACATATAATTAGGCCAAATTGGCTTAACTGTCAACTCTACTGAAAGATTTATAGTAATTTACACTCTTTTGCTTATCCACATCCTCTCCTGGTGTCAATATATTGCAGGAATTCTGGTACAGCTTTGATTTAGATTTGTGGAATTGCTCTTAGAAGAATCTATCTCTCAGCACCAACAAGGATGATCTGATGACTTACTAGAACCCAGAGTATTTTTTCCAACAATTTCAGAAGCATATTAAACTCTATGAATATGTACACATCCTACCTGGTCAGAATTCACCATAGCACCTTTCCCACCATGCCCCTGAGAGTTACTTCATGTCTTACCTGCTCAGGACTTACAGACAGCTTAGTATCTGTCACAGAAGTTAGCATCACTGCCACACCACAGACAGAGAAACCAAGGCAGAGGACTGAGAAACATGTCTGTTCTGCTGCCAGAGTTCAGAACTTAATGAGGACTCTGGGACCAATACACTACACTGCTTTAATTATTAAAGCCTCATGAAGCAGGTACAGGAGTGTAAGGTGTGCTCTGAAGAACCAACATTCTCTGACACTATAAAGGAAAACTAAATACAGTCTCACCAGCTGCAAATCTATTAAACCAGCTCAGGATCTACACATCAAAAGATGTTTTCCACAAAAAAAAAAAAACAACAAACAAACAAACAAAAAAATCAACAGGATGCAAAAATCTGAATGCCTACCTTTTGGGCTATACTATGTACTTTCTCATACGCTTTATCTAGCACACTAAAAATATACTGTCCCAATATAAGGTGGATTGCTTTCATTTGCAGCAAGTATTACAAAGTATTAAAATGCAGCTTTTAATGGAAGTTGTCTTGCAGCACTGACTACCACAGAAACTCTATGAGTGTAATTAAGACAGCACAACAAACTAGAACACTACAGCAGATACTTAATAGAGCCTCAAACACATTCATGTTAATGAAAAAGGCAGCTTATTTGAAAACTTGTTTGTTCTTCACAATAATATCAATCAAGAATTGGCAAAAACAAGATCAAAAGTCCTGTGAACCAAGGGAAACTTCCAGTTCAAACTTTTTAACAGTATAATCATTCAAGCATCAAGCAGACCTCCATCTGGGAGACTGCTGAGATTGATGACTTCGCAGAAAAGATTTGACAGCACAGTTGCAATGCAATGCAGCACTACTAAGAGCCACTCTTTCCTGTAGTGCTCACCTTTGCACATGCCAGCCTTATTTCTCAGGCACAAATATCCATTGCAACTTGCAGTGTGACTACACGAGACCCCAAAGTTACACTTACACTGAGCATCAAGGTCACCCTTCAGCTAACATCCAAAGTCTGCAGTGTAAATTTCTCGGGCTTCTACACCCTAAAATGCACTATCTGCTCAGGTTCTCAATTATAACCCTGATCCCTCCCTAATTTCTTAATCCCTTCTACCACATGCTCCAGACAACTAAAAAGTAAAAAATCTACAAATTGTGTCCCTGATTTCCTCCTGTCCTTTAATTTTTTTTGCTGTTGTTTTTACACAAAGTCCAAGGTTCTACTTTGTTTAGTCAGACCATAGAGCTTTGGCCACAAGGCAGAGTGAGATGGTACTCTAGGTGTACCCTAAATATCCACCAAGATACAATCCAAAACAGATGTTCCCCAGTCTTTCTGCAACACCCTTGCCATTCAGCAATACTGTTGTACATTTTGTGCGCTAAGTAATCTGCTAAGTGAGAAGTGCAAGCAGGTAAGTCACAGCACGAAGCCTAGACTTAACACCAAATATATGCTCATCTGCAAAATGTCACCACCAGGTTAGAAAATACATTGATCAAGCACTCTTTTTCATTTTTGCTGGTCTTCGAGGCAAGTAGGAGTATGCAGGCTTTACAATACTCTTGCTCTTTATAATTGCTATTCGGACCAAAAAATTCCCTAGCTGATGGAAAAATTTCATCCAATTGGTCTTCCTTGCACTCTCACCTTCTAAAACAGGGAAAATATCACTGAATAATCTGCAACAGCATCTATACATCTGTGTAGTTGGCCAAGAAAAATGGGATTCTATATTCAGTGAGATAGAATCTCTCATGTGTGTAATTACATTTGAATGAATGCTCAAGGAATCTATTTCTAATTCTCAGTTAAAATCAGTAGAGTGGGGAGAGTGGACCTCTCACAAGGCAGCTAACACAGTCAACAAGTTGACATAAATCTGGTATTACATAAAGACCTGAAAAACCATATGTTTTTAATATTAACAATTTTGTTTGTTGTAACCACAATAAGCTCCAATAAGTTGCCTATTTCTGTGCCATTTCCTTATAAATGCATGAGCCTCTTCACACTTACACTTTCAGATCCTTCGCCTAGCCAAACCACCAGCCTTCCTAAAGACATTTCTGAGATAGTCTTAAACCTGAAAGGTCACTGGCTTTCAGGAAATTGGCACTCAAAAACCATTCTACCACAAGCATAAAACTTACTAGTTTTATGTCAAGTGTTATCTATTTTTACCTTCCATTCTCTTGCTAATCTTTCCTGCACATCAAGTGTTGGTAAGCATGCAAGTGCTTTAGGATGTAATTTTTACCAGAATCTTTTTCTGCACTGTTGGTAAAATCCATCCACTGCACGACAAAGAGTTGCCATTCAAAATTTCTTATGACTTTCCAGGCAATCCAAGCAAAAAGAGAAAACAACTTTTCAATGAATATAGGTGCTATTTTTATGAGTGAATTGGATTCACAACATTATGAAAAAGTGCAAGGCATTTGAATTTGTCTGAGTGCATCTGGTTTATTTTAGTACTTGATCTATCTTCCCCTTGTTTAAAAAATGTTACAAAATTGCAGTGAAAGAGAACTCATTTTTTTTCTGTCTGTAATTATTTATGCCAAATAAAAACAGCAGAGACAAAGTACAACAGTTGGAATCTTTTTCCCCACATTTCTGCATAAACATTCAAGCTGAGGAAAGGGATATACAGATGGAGAAATGCAACGTCCTCCTAATACAATGCAATGTTTCAGACAATGCTCTTAAAGCTCACTTCACATCTATCTGTAGGAACTAGAGTTAATGGGTAACTGCAGAGTTCTGCTTTAGAGATCTGCTCAGGATATATTTCTCCACATGTGATGCTGAAGTGAATGAGAGCCATCCATTTTCCCTAGCATATAACACAGAAGGCAAATGAGCAGAGAACACTGCAGAGCATGCAAAGTTAACACAACTCTATCTGCATTTTAAACCCATCTTTACTTACATAAAATGAAATCCTTTCCCAGGCTTTATGAGGAAATGCAAGGCTGAACCTCAGGCTCTCATAGCTGTGAATCTAGCACTATGGACAAGGGCAAGGCTGGACACTTCATGCAGCTGCATTAAGACCTTCAGCTGAACACACACAGTAACAGAAAAGGTGGCTACTCAATCTGCCCAACGTTTCCCCTTAGCAAAACAGTATTTCAGACTGTGAACATGTGCCATTACACGTGCCATTAAAGGAAAAAAATTTAAAAACACATTACCAAGCACTGAGATGATTTTAACTGCTGACAAACTATTGCTACTGTCCTGTTTCTAAGTAGTATTGTTATTCACCTTGTTATTCCCACTGTATCATTTGCATACAAAACTAAGTTTAGTTCTTAGTAAATTACATTACTCCATTTCAAAGAACCACTTAATAAAATATCACTTCTTTATATACATGAAGCACCTGTACAGACAAACAAACCTTTATCAGGAATAGTACTATTACAACCTTTTTCTTTTAAAAGACACATGTTCACCCGACAACATTTAAGAGCTACACAAAAATTCTGTATCTAGTTAAGTAACTCTTAACTAATTCTACAATATACTGTAATACCACCACATCAGTTACACAACTATGAAGGTAAAAGCATAAATACAGGTATCCACAACATATATCTGTACTGGTGAATTCTTACTGTTTTATCCTGTTTTATGCTTTTTTATCCCTTTATGCTGTTTTATCCCCTCCTGTTACGCCACTATTCCATTTGAGGGTTCCCCTTACTAAGTATTGTTCCTAAACTCTTTTGTCATCAGAGATGAAAAATTGCGATACATTCTTCAGTTTCACACACAGGCAAGGATGGAAGCCAGTGTCTGGAAAAGCCTTCACAGAAGAAAGTGAACATGACACCAATTAAAGCACAGCAAAAGAGGAGACTGATGTGTTTAGATGAGGCATTTTTTCATGGTGCATCAAAAAAAGACTTGGGAATCACAGATCCAAAAAGAGGGGAAGACAACAGCTGCTCTTCACAGTAGTTAGTCATACAATTAATTTACAGCTCCAAATAACATGCTGGGCCTGTCATCACTTCAGAATTAGTTGAGTACAGGTTCCACTACAATTGCAGAGCTTGCTTAGCCTCATTTCCTCATACACTGTACATGGTAGCTTCATGCCACCCCCACCCAACATCAGACTACTAACCTGAACTTCCACAGAACCCTTTCAAAATACCTCTGGAAAATCCATGAGTAATGAAGATTCACTCCACAAAAGGAGATCAGATTGTACAGCAAGATCACTTAAAAATCCAGTGAGAGGGGGGACTTGGAGCACCCTCTATAGGTAAAAAGTATCTAGAGAACCTAACTGATGCTATTGACGGGGATAGAATTAAATCCAAGAAAAAATGAGCTAACAGACTTGCAGGCCTTGAAAGCACTGTAAGATTTAGTAGTCACAAAGCATTGCCTCTGATCAAATAACTGGAAATTATGTAAGAACTTCAAAACCATAAGACAAGATGTTGTTTTACCAAAAGAGATTTTACAAATAACATTGGTGGAATTCTTTAAGTGACTGAAGACACTTGAACGAGAGATTCAAATACCTTCGCAGAGAAACTGAATCACATACGAAATGATTCTTTACTGTCAAAGATACCAAAAAAACTCAACAGCTGAAAATTCAGGCTATGCCAGTGCATATTAGAAAGAAGACTTCCTTAGGAAGAGACAATCAACCATGCCAGATACTAAAGGTAACTTCCAAGAATAGCTGCACATACTTGACATCCTCATGTCTCCACACTGAACCTCATTTAATACAGAATGCATCTCTGAAAGACAGACTTTTATCAATGTAAGTTATTGCTCTCAGATAACAAACTGAAAATAACCAGTGGATGAATCAGATTAGATTGTCCAAAGATTCCTCATGTTCTTAAAGTCAGTTACTTCTGTTTTGTCTGAATCCAAGAAAATAAACCAACCTTTAAGTACAGAATTTTTTCAACTACCTACAGCTTGGTACAAAATAAGAAGAGAATACTTCCTTTTCTAAATCATCAAGAAGTTCTTTCACACCTCTAAGATGAAATATTTAGGTACTAGTTCTTCCAACAGTGAAATCAGATGAGATAGGCAGAAACAGATTTGCTTCTAAATTAAAAATAAACGGAGTCAACGACAACAAAAGAACAATTTTGTGAGCAAGACCTCTTAGAATTTTCATTTCCATTGCAAGAATTTCCTTAGCATTGATCCAATAAAACGCTGTTTAGGAACTCGAGATGGGGCAGCAACCCTCAGAGATTCCAGCAAAAACTGTTAGATACTTGTTTTTTGGTTGGTTTTTTTTCCCTCCAAGTTTCTCTGTAGTCATTTTGCCAAATGCTTCAACATATGAACACTGACACACAAGCATATTCTTGAGATTAGCCAAGCTGGGCAAGAATTTACTTAATAAGATTATTTAAAATAGTTACACTGCCCATTCATTTTTTTGTCTTTTCACCTGCAACATAATGCATTGAGACTTTGATCGGGGCGCTCTTCTGTTGCTAGCCCTTGGGTTTCTATCCAAGGTAAACTTGTATCACACACTCAGGACACTATGAGGTAGGAGAAAGATGAGGAAAAGAAAAAGAAAAGGGAACCTTAAGACAACTAGCAAGAGCAAAAGCCTAAGCTTCTCCACAGCTGCCTCACAGCCCTGACACAGTTAAGAGCCCCTCTTAGCAGAAGCCAAGTGAATTGCCCACCCACTACACGTAACAACTAACAATGAACTTCCCATCTGTCTGATGGACATACCACTGNAAAAAAAAAAAAAGAGTAGCACAAAATCAGTCTGTTCTGCTCTGTCAGCACTGGAGATAAACACCCATTCAGAAAGTGTCCTGAAACCTGAGCAGGATATGCATACTTGTCCTGTAACACGTGCACAGGTCCTGAGTACTTTAAAACCAGATTTATATAGGGGTATTTTACCAATAACATCCTCTCAATGTACAGTTGCCTTCAGTACTACCTCTAAGTATTCCAATAACCACTGAAATGGGAAATTCTTGCAGTATTGCCATGTACAGGCAACTTGGGATGTGCAGAGTAATGCATTCACTCAGAAATTTCTTACAGCCAAGGCTATATATGTTATGTATTTTGTGGGGGTTTTGGAACATGAGGGGAATCTGAAGAAGAAAGAGCTAAAAGCTGGAAAACACTGGGGGAAAGGCAAAATAATGTGATTTCCCCCATACAACACTTGGAATTGGAAATGAAAATGCCATTTCAGAATTTTATAATAGTATCATAAATTTTAAAAATTGTTAAAATTAAGTAGTCTGAATTTTTTCATACGGGGTCGATGCAGATTTTTTTACTTTAACTGTCAGCATATAGTCAAGTTAAATACATTTACATGTATCAAGAATTCCCCTAAAGAATGATGCGAGCCTTACATTTAGTTGTACAATTCCCTTTGCTCTGCCGTATGAGAATAAGAAAGTACATAGCTGGACAATGCACACATGCACCAATGCATCCTTCTTAACTTGATTTGGTTTTTTGCATCACTTACAGTGTCTTGTTCTGGATTTTGGATCACAATATTTTGGGGGCTGGGCCCAAGTTTTTATTCCCGGATTATATTGAACATAACACATTAGTTAAGGTCCCTGTCCACATCTCCTAGACATGACCCAACATAAACAGCAAGCAAAAGATTTTTTTCCAACTGGCAGAGGCACCTAAAAGCACTTATGGGCATAGTAGTCATGACAGCATGGCAGAGGAACAGTAGGGGTGAAAATTATATACCTGCAGTTAACTTCAGTTATGCACAGCATAAAAATGGCTTTCTGGAGGGGAAAAAAACAAACTTTGTTGCTTGCTGAAAAGAGTCCATTCCATTTGTGCAAGGCCTGCAAGCAATAGGCACGTACAAACAGAAAGGACTTAACATCACTGAGTGACTGAACACATTACAGAATGACTATTCTTGTTATATGAAATATATATAATGATATATAAATATACACAGAGGTAGAGGTTTATGAATACAGTAACATCCTCACACTTGAGACTTACATAAAGTATTCTAAGCAAGGAAAATATCTGATATTATCTTAATTTGTATATTCTTTTAATTTGCAATTTCATCACCTGAAAGTTATCAAGGTTAAACATTGTGTGGCTTCTTCTCTGAAGTACTATGAGATATATTAAGTACAATTAATTGCACAACCTAGAATGAGAATACACTAATGTTAATATAAGTTGACATAACTGCCTCTGTCTCTCCTTAAAAGAACTTTATTTTTTTTAAGCTCAAGATATAAGAAGTAAAAATAGCTTCTATCATACAGCTGCCTACAGAAGGTAACTGGAATTAATATATCTATTAAAAATTAAATTAAAAGATAATATTTTTGACCACAGTCAATCCACAGATTAAATGGGACACAGAAACAACTTCTTGCTGGATGCATATTTCCATTTATAAATATCTTTTCTTAGATTTACAAGGGTCAAGTGCAAGCACTGTAGGAGATTCCTCTATGAAATTTATCTGCAATTTGATCCTTGCATAGCATGCTGTCTAAGCATTACACTGTACTATAATTTAATACTAGACATACACTTCAGCAGTTACAAATTATGGACTATTTAAAAGCACACGACTGTGACCCAGATCTGTACAAAAGCTTCAAAACAGCATTTTATTTTGGGTTAGGGAGATGCAAGGTTGAGTTGGGGTAGAGCCTGTAAAAACATAAAGAAGTGGCTCATCACTAAAGGATTAAAAAAATGACCATGGCCATTTTAAAAATAAGTTGTATACATTTGATAAACAGCCACGCTATTTTAAGCCTGAGACTATGAAAGTGTGTAGGTACACTTCCAGTTTTCCCCAATGTTTTCACAGAATTAGAGGAGAAAAAAAATCCAAAACCTTAATGTTTCATTATCATGCTAACCTTTCCCAACCATCTAAAGCACGCTATTTAATGATGCTGGTTGAAAAAACAGTGTTGAGAAAAATGCATATATCATGTGCTTCATTTCAGGCTGGGGGTTGGGTTTGCTCCTCCTTTTCTTTTCAAATAAACATGAGCAGTTATGCAATCCTCTGTAAAATCTGGAAAAAAAAAAAAGCCCCCTCCCAAAATGCTCATGTAGAGCCTGCAAAATGCGAACGGGGAAACCGGTTGTCAGTAGCATCGCCTGCGCGATTCGAAGCTGTCAACATTTAAGACGCTTTCCATTTGTGTTTAGCACCTTGTAGTACACATTCAGCTTCGCCTTGGAATAATTTTACCAAGATAACAAGAGCTTTTACCCCAGACTGGAGAACTACGTACAATGGCTGGCGGAGGAGAGGGTGGAGAGACGGGCACCCAGGGGGTGTATTTATTTTCAAACGAGCTATCCGGGGTTATAAATTAATTCACAGGATTTTGTCTCGTCCTTGTTTTCCACCCCGGAGGATGGTTCTCGGCTGTCTACCTGCAGCCCCTAAACAGTCTTCCACACCTGATGCTGGCTTTCCTGGAGGACGCTACGCAGGAGCGGCTCTCGGAGATGGAGCCCCTCC
>VXAU01004690.1:229286-288738 GCA_013399695.1 Formicarius rufipectus | reverse complement strand
GGGCGGGGCCGCGCCCGCCGCGCGCGGGCAGTGCCCGTGCTGCGTGTGCTGCCGGTGCTGGTGCTGCCCTTACATGGAGCGCCGCTCGGCCCGCCCGCCGCTCCCACCGCTCTGATCGCTGCCGCTCCCCGCCTTCGCCGCTGCTCCCACCGCTCTTCCCGTTGCCGCACCCGCCGCGGTTTTCGTTGCCGCTCCCGCGGCCGCCGCTCCCGCGCTGCCTCCGCTCACCGCTCCTGCGCCCGCCGCCGCTCCCGTTGCTGCTCCCGTTACCGCCGCTGCCCCCGCTCCCGTTGCCGCTCCTCCCATTGCTGTTCCCGTGCTGCCCCGGTTGCCGCTCCCCGCCGCAGGTGCAGCCTCGGCCGCCCCACGGGCGCCACTGCCCTCCGTGCCCTGCCGGGGGTCCGCTCGGCCGCGCTCGAAGCTGGGGGGGATTGGGCTGTGCGGTGCCTCATCTTCCCAAGGCTGGCACAGCCAGGGGCGCAGACACCAACCTCGTCTGGAGCAATCTCATTCAAAATCCTAGAGCACAGACAGTCTCGGGGTCAGCAGAAATCCAGGGAATGCTTGTTCATCCTCATTTGTAAAATTATAACCAGAGTCCAATGACCCCGCAGAGTATGGTGCACTGTAATGTGATAGCTGCCGTGCTGGAATGAAGTAAAAACAATCTACCCGCAGAGGTGAATGAGGGGAGGAAAGCAAAATGTTGATGTGCAATAGAGTCTCGATTTTTTTCAAATGCAGGAGAGATATATGGCTAACTTTTTTAATTGGTCATATACCTGTGCTGGAAGCTGCACAACAATAGTTTGCAAACTATAATAAAACTAGCTTATGAACTCTGATTTCAGTAACTTAAGGCAATTATTAAGTTGACCTAGAATGTCATAAAAGGACCTTAAAGGCACCTTCATATTAGCATTGCGTTTGGCTGTACTACCAATGGAGGTGTTGTGGAAGAGATGGCCAAATGCACTTGTGATCTCTCGTAAGATCTCAAAATAAAATCATCCACGAGCATCCCCAAGTCCTTCAGGTCTGCTCTCAATTGCTTCATGTCCCAGCCTGGATTGGTACTCAGTAGTGAGACTAAACCTGTATTCTTGGTAGGCAGGCACATTCAAACACATTTCTGAAACACACATACGCATATACACACATGGATAGTCAGAAACACTGAGCACTCACAAACACAAACAGCACCAATTACTTCATCTTGTTGCCCTTTGGTTAATCAGGATGAAAGTCCATTAGCAGGAAATGTATGCATACATGTAATATGGTTTCCTCCGGTAGCTCAGTCTATCCCTGGATCCTCAGTGTCCTCCACTGCTGTACCCTGGACATAAAGCTCCCAAGACTTGCCATCCCACAGTGGTTGCTCTTACAGACTTCACACAGATACACACTATACCTGAGTCCATGAACTTCCCTGCGACTGTATCCTTGAGATACAAACCCCACCCCAATGCCTGGTACAGACCTCTTCACTCACATCCACTATGGTTCTCTCAGTAGTTTGGCTTAGACATGCAGTGCATCCAGTAATGGACATGGATCCCAGGTCTCCCCAGTTGGTAACATCTGGACACTACTCCTCAAAACCACAATCCCACTCCAGCTGCTGGTTCAGATTTCCTTGTATACAGCAACACATAAACACGCTCACTGTGGATCTCTCCTGGACACATACCACCCAAAGCCTTAGACAGGCCGTCTTTCCAGCCGGGATCATTGTTCTCCCCAGCTGCCTCCCACACAGATACACACACACATGCAGTCTCTCAGTTTACCTTACATATTCTCCATCAGCTGGAATAGACTTTCTGCTCCCTTTGAAAGCCAGCTTCTCCAATTGCCTTATGACCAGAGACATACTTCCTTCCCAGACCTCTTAATCTCCTTTCCACCTAGTCTGGCTTGGTATTTTGTGTTCTAACTTGGTCCAGTTACTCACACCACAGACACATATATGACCCCTGATCTGCAGTGCAGTTGTTGGCACTTGTTTCTACTCATTGCAGTTTCTCCAGTTAATGACACTGCTGATTATGCAGACCTTATAATCCCTGATCTGACCTTTGTTGCTGACCCTTAGACATCTGTACAATCACTTCACAGAACAGAATCCCCTTATTCAAGAAAATAGTTAGAAATGTAGCTTAAGAAGAAGGCAGGACACCAGGTGATTACCAGGTACAAGGCATGGCCAAACATACTGACCAGCAACCTGTTTACGTGTGAGCCACCCCTTTTGTCCCCTTAGCCCTCTTTGACTCACACTTATTCCTTTCCAAGCCAAGATGAGCCTTCCCATCCTCTGCCTTTTGTTTGTCCCCTAAACATGCCACAAGAAGTCTTATGCAATCTCAATATTCCCTGAATGTCAGGGGATGTTCAGACTTGATATCTGAAAATATTTATTTACCAAGAGGATGGTCAACCCTGGAACAGACCTTCTGTGGAGGTTATTGATGCCCTGTACCTGTCAGTGTGTGAGGCATTTGGACAATGCCCTTGATAACACGTTCATCAGCCCTGTAGTGATCAGACAGTTGGACTTGATGGATATGGTAGCTACTCTTTTTCTTTTTTATCTCCCTTTCCTTTCTCTTTCTTCCTTTTNTTTTTTTTTTCTTTTTTTTTTTTTTTTTTTTTTTTTAATTTTCTTTTCCTTTTCTCAGCATCCCACAGTGTGTCTTATACCCTCTAGATGATAGCCCCCACTTCAGCCTGTAAGTTTGTCTGGAGAGCCTTTCCAGACTCAGCTGGTATTTTAAATTTTGCGATTTAATCTAACTTAATATATGAATTCAATTCCTACTCCTAAATTCATACTATTGAAAATGCAGCATCATGAAGTTTTGGTAAAGACAAATGAGTCACAAAAATAAATTGATGATACCTTAGGGCAAGTATGTACTGCCAACTAATTCCTCACTGGCCTCCTTTCTACCCTTCAGTTCACTGTCTGCCAGATACCTCATTCTCCAGTGGCTGTGATAGGGAGGAGATAAAATGTTAATTCCTTTATTTCATTCTTCAACTGGTGTGTGTTCAAGATGCTTGTCTTTCAGACCTCCCAAACTATTTTTTTTCTTTTTTTAAAGTCTAGTATAAGAGCACAAAAGCCCATTTTAGGGTAATCTGTATTTGGTGTACATGGCAGGGGTTTGGTAGCAGGCAGGCTACAGGGGTGGCTTCAGTGAGAAGATGAGAGAAACTGCCCCTGGGTCAGAAGGAGCCATCTCCAGTAGGCTCTGACAGACCAGAGCTGAGCTGGCCAAAGCTGAGCCTGGTGGTGGCACACTGTGATACTGTGTTTAAGAAGTGGGGAAACTGCTGCACAGCAGCAGCAGAAGGGAGAGAGGACAGTACAGAAAGCTACTCGGACCACAAGGTCATTGAAGAAGGAGGGAGAGGAGGTAGGTGCTCCAGGCACCAGAGCAGAGGTTCCTCTGGGCCAGTGGTGAAGACCATTGTGAGGCAGGCTGTGCTCCTGCAGCCCATGGAGCAGATCACCACCCTGCAGTCTGTGGAGGGTCCAGATGGATGCTCCCTGAAGGAAACTGTGAACTTATGAAGAAAAAGCCCATGCTGGAGCTGGCTCCTGACAGGACCTGTGACCCCGTGGAGAGGAGCCTGTGATGAAGCATGTTTTCTGTAGGACCTATGATGCCATCTGGGGACCCACACTGGAGCAGTCCATTCCTGAAGGACTGCACCCTGTGGAAAAGACCCACACTGAAGCAGTTCATGAAGAACTGCAGCCCATGGGAAGGACCTGTGTTGTTTAAGTTTGTGAAAGAGACTCTGTGCTAGTGGAAGAGCATGAGGAGGACGGAATGGCAGACAAAGCATTTTGAGCTGACCTGAATGGATATTCCCCATCCCTCTGCACAGCTCAGGAGGAGGAGATAAAGAAGTCAAGAATGAAGTTGAGCCTGCGAAGAAAGGACCAGTGGGGAGAACTTCTTTTAAGATTTGGGTTTATTTCTTATTATCCTACTATGTCCTTTTGATTGACAATAAATTAATTTCCCCACATTGAGTCTGTTTTGCCCGTGATACTGAGTCATATCCCTGTCCTTGTCTTGACCCACAAACCTTTTGTCACACCTCCTGTTGGGAAGTGACAGTGTGGCTTGTTGGGCACCTGGCAGGCCAGCCAAGGTCAACACACCATATTATCACACTACCTTAATAAAGTAATGAAACTTTGGATTCATCTTAATCCTGTGTGGAAATTAACTTCATCCATATTTTATATCAAATTTGGCAGCTCTTCTTTTTCTGCACTTATTTTAGTCTTTAGCTCAAGAATGCAATTACCAGGTCCTTGGACATTTTTTCAAAAAATAAAATAATGTGAATGCCAACATGCATCTATGTTGTGGATTTCTGCAGCACTCAATACTCTTATTTTACATGATAAGATTACACTGTTACAATTAATTCACTAGAGTTCCCAGAAATCCTCTCTCGTCCTTGCACAAAGAATGATTTTTTTCAGTCTAGAAAGGAATCTATTCAGTTTTATACTGATGAGACAGTAGTGCTCCACCATAGAACAGGGCCTCACAGAAAACCCACAGAGTAGTCCAGCCCTTGATTATCTTGGTCTCCTCTGGTAGTCTGTTCCCTCGCAAGAAAAGGACACCCTTGACCATGACCTCGAGATCTCACTATCTCATCCTAAGATTAGCTGCATTTCCCCAGGAGGTCAGGACAGCTGTGTTTGTAGGCTGTGGCTGAAGGATACTATCTTTTCTTCTTGGCACAGACCATTGTGTGAGTTACCAGGAGACCTGACCTAATGATTTTTCAGTGTGACTTAGCTTTTAAATTCTCTTTTGCTCTTCTAAACAGACATTTGAACATATGGTTGATCAAATGTAATTTTCTCTGACACAGTCTTATTAAACACTCCCAAGCCACTCCAGCTGCAGCACTTATCCTTAGAGCCCAGGGAGGCACTGCCCGGGGTCCCACTGGGACTTTCAGAAGGCAAAATTCCTACAAGCTGCAGTTTAAGGATGAGCTTTCTTGCCTCTGGGCTGATGGCAACACAGAGCAGGAAACTGACTCTACACTTTGCCTTTACAGAGCTACACAACAAAAGCACAACCAGTTTTAATGCTGAATTCCAGAATATTACTGATATTAATCAACACTATGAGAAATACATGGATCTGTCTGAAATAAAAGCGTACTTATTTCCCTGTTTCATTCTCTTTATCAGCTAATATGCCAGTTCTTCTTTCACTTCAAGACAAAGTCTTCTGGGGGGGATGTAGGCCTGTGCCCTGCAGTTGACACAGCTTCTTTTCAACCTTCTGTACTTATGGCCCATTCCTGTTATTTCTATAATATTTATCCTCATATGGATTCTGGTCAAAAGTTTTGCTATTTAAATTTTTTTTTTTTCTTTTTTTTTTTTTTCCTTTTTTCTTCCCACCTTCTCTGGTTCTCTACAAGACAGAAATATCTTTCCTGCTTAGGCAGCTCCTTTGCTAATACATTAAGCCAGTTCCAACAGAGCTGGAAAACTTTGTGGCCAACATTAGTTCCCAGATTAAGAGAGATGAAATGCAACACTGACAAAATGACAGATTACATAAACATTGGATGCTCAGTGAACCAGCAGATACATCCTGTCTTGAGCCAGAACTATTAAACAGTAAATTAAAGGATTTCTCAAGCCATCAGGCCTTTGTAGGGAAATGTATCACCAAGATCACATAATTATTATTACAAAAGTTTGCTTTAGTTCATTTGTGATTTTCAGATGGTAAGTTTTAATTAGAAAATTTCTATGAATCAAAGAATTTGATTGAAACTACCATCCAAATTATGGAATAATTTTTAAATGCCAGGTAATCACTTCATTTAGAAAAACAGGAATTGTTCAGTTTTTCCCTTGTTTTAACCACTAGTTACAGAAATTAAAAATCAATCAAGCCTACCCCAGTCTTCCACCTTGTGAATAATAAGTACAATTTTGCAAGTTATACAAATAGTCACAAACATTGACACTTGTATGTACATATATATATATATACACACATGCAATATACATATTGTCAATATGTCATATTATGTTTGTTATCAATCTATGTACAGCTATGTGTATACTCTTAGTCACTTATAGGAGGGCAAAACTAGCTACCTATCACATACCCACTAGCAGTACAAATACGTTTTTTAATATATGAAATTACAAGAAATATTTAATTGCATAAACAATATGGCAGAATTTCAAGTAATAGCCAAGCATAAAAGGCCATTCTCATGCATAGAAAGTTTGAGGACATTCTGTATTTTGCAATATGCAGTCCTGCAACTTTGTATAGAAACCAATCCAATTATGTTTCTGGAATCAGGACTGCTCATAGATTTTACTAAAATAAAAATTAATACTAAATTCACTCAGATATAGAAGCCAGACTTCATGACATGTGCACAAGTATTACTAAAATAACTTGATCACTTGGTACAGAGCACACTCCCGCAAATGAATGACCATGATAGAATTTCTATTTGCCAAACCTTCCATCAAAAATTACAATGAAAATCTTAAATTACAATTTAAGCTTCAATCAGAGTACATAGAATTTCAGAAGTTAGAAAGTTAAAAACACCCTTTCTCACTCACTCTTCTCTGTTCCACACAAACCCTTTTTGGGAATAACTCATCACATGCTCTTTCTTTTAGATGGAATGTTGTTCCAACATCTATTATATTCACTTCCTCAATGCCCTACCACAAAGTGAAAAGGAACAAAAATTAGGACAACGCAGAAAAGCTCTAGAAAAGGATAAACTTTGCAGTACATCCAATACTTTGGACCAAGATTTCCAGTGGTGTATTTTGTACAGGTTTTCCATGGAGAAACTATCAACATGCTCAGTTTCCCTCTGCATGTGTTTTGCAGGCATAAACTGGGGATAATCCATTTTGCAGTAGGAAATCCAAGCAACATAGAAATATTGTAGCATAAAGTCATTAGTTAAAAGGAAAGAAAGTCTTTATTAGGGAAGCATTCAATGATGTAAAGGATTTTGACAAGAGGCACATCCTTCATTCACTGAATATCTTAGCTGTATGTGAAGTGACTTTGTAGTTAAAGCCACTGACTTTTTAGTTAAAGATGACAAAATCAAAAGCCTTTAGCATTTGCCATTTCTAAATACCTATGTTCAACATAATTCCATACAGTGGACAAAGAGTAAAGTAGTTGCTGCAGGCTTATTAATTCTATGATTTCTTTCTCCCTCAATTAAACCATTGAAAACATTTTGTTGTCCATTTTTTTTGGTAGTTTATTCAATTTGTAGTCCCATATAGTCCCACATATAGTCCCAATTTTACTCTATGTTATCTCAGCATTTTTCAGAACCTTTTATTTAGTCTCAGGAGGAGATATAAATTGCACTTCTCTTTTTACAGGAAGGGAAATGGCGAGGAAGGGAACCTTGAAACTGCAGAGAGAATAGGCATCAGTAAAGTCTAATACCTAAGAATCAGCATTGCAGTTAAGACAATAAACAAAACTTGATGGCATTTATATGGAAACAGCCATGCCATGCTGTTTCCTTAGGGCAAGGCCTTTTCACCACTGCTTTGCCTTTGGTGACCTACATTCTCAAATGGAGAGAAGAGGTGGGAAAGTCAAAATGAAAGATGAAAACTTTACCAAGGCTGGCCACAGAATAGAAGAAGCTACCTGAAGAGGTGCTTGCAGCAATTAGCTGCTGGAATCTAAGAAGCTGGGTACTCTTTTTGTTCAGTTTAGCTTAAATTACTTTGTGTCAGCAAGTATGAAAATGTATAAAGCATTTCTTAAAGTCATCTGCTTGTGCATCTCAAATATTGCTGAGTGCCCCTGGCACTAAATTCCAATTTTCTTTGTGTAAAAATAAGAATTATTTTACTTTTTGTAAAAAAAGTAAGGCATTTTGTAACAGGCTACTGTTAAAAAGTGTTCATTCTATAGGAAATGAAATGATAACAAATGTAGATTTGTGTTAAAACTAAGTGTTATTCAAACAACTACCATGTTATCTTTTTTTCTTGGCTGAAGACAATAAAACGAGCCTATCCAACAGATTTAATTCTGATACTTTCTTTTTTTCTAGTGGTGTTAAGGCAAAAGGATCTTTGTCAGAGTTCATCCCAGTAACCTGAATATGTGCTGGTACCACACATGGACTTACTGTAATTCAGCCTAAAACCAACATGTGAAGTTCTAGCCCCACTAAATTTAAGAGCTTTACCATTGATATGAAAGGAGTTAGCATTGCATTTGCAATTCCCTTACCTTCTCATTTACTGTCACTAAATAAAACCATAGAATAATTGAATTAAAACCAAACCAAACTAAACCAAACCACATCAAAATATAATCTCTTCTGTGATGCTTAGGAAGCATATGATTCAACATGAAGCAAAGAATTAAATATAAAAAAGGTTTTCATATTCTGTGCTATTATTTGTTTTAGGTCTAATGCCATATTTGGCCCCTTAGTACTTATTCTTTAGAAGTACTTAAATGACTGAGTCCCACTCTTAATTTAGGTCTTCATGTATTGCAAACAAAAGCCAAGCAACTGCAAAATATGAGTCAGCCAACTAGAGTAAAATCAGAGTATTTTCTGGTCAATAAGTAGAGCTAATTCAAGAATGCTTTCTGTTACTCAGTGAAGGTGGAGACTGTTCTTTCCCCATTAATAGACGTATTCTCTGTCAAATTTTGCTGAAGTTAATCAAGATAATCTTGTATTCAGGTGTTTAAATTAGACTTCTTCCACTTTTATCACCACTGTAACGGGATGTCAGCGTGGAGTATTTGTCCACATCTCAAAACAGGCAATTTCATACCCTCGTGTGTCAAAGTACTGCTACAGGTAGGTTATTTTGTGTCAGGCTGCGAATGGGAATACCTGGGAGAGGGAAACGTTCTCTGCTAGTTCTGCTCTAGGAGTGTAGAAGTGCTCCTGCAGTGAACAAGAGCAAATATGGAGGAAAAGAACTCAGGCATTAAAATGCAGTTTAATCAGGCATGAATTGCTAGAGGACATTCAAAGCCTCAGATCTTGAGGTTTACTCTGTCCTTGCTTTCTCTCTCTCTCTTTTTTTCTTTTTTTTCCCTTTTAGTGTGTATGCACGTGGAGCAGCCATGCAAGTCACATCTGACAAACAACAAAGCTACACTGTTGACATTACCAGACCTCAGAATGGGATTAGGGTTCTCCTAAAATACTCTCAGATCACATTTAAATGCTCATGGTTAAATGATCACTAAAAACATGTCAGTAGAATTACCAGAGAAAACATGACATATTTTGCCAGCTTTGCACTTTTATATTGGATATATAACCTATTTATGAGAAGAATGATAACTAGTACTCTGATTGCATCACAGAGACACAGAGGGAAAATACTTGATGTGCTGGAAGGGAAAAAATCTACAAACATCAAAGAAAAAATCTACCCACTAGTACTAAATAATCATACAAAATAAGTTTCAATGTTGAAAATTTTCTTAATATGCTTAATACACTCTTTTGATACAGCAGAAGGATGAGCCAGAAAAATCAATTTGTCTCATAAGGCAAAGAGATGTGAAAATAACTGGAATCAGAGAGGCAACTTCTTCAGCCTTCTAAGGATATCAAAATCCTTAAGGCAGTTGACTGTAATGTACTCAAAGCTGTGATTTAGCTGCTACCATCTCAATTGAGCTCTGTAGCTGTTTCAAAAGCTCTGACTCTTAATTCTTACATTCCCCTGTAAGTCAATGATTTATAAATAATGTGCTTAAAATAGTATTAATTTGGTTTTTTAAGTACAAATTAAAAATATTTTTAAAAGCACTATTGATCTACCAGTGGGTAAAGCAGAAAAGTGCTAAGCAAAAAAAAAAAAAAAAGAAATATAAGAGAAAAAAAAAAAAGGAAAAAAAAAAAAATCATTCATTATAGAGATAAATCTCTGTGAAAACTAAACTATTTGGCAAAGTTTTATGGTGCTCGACACCGACTATTTTTTTTCCCCAACAAAACAAGTCAGCAATAAAACCACTGAATTTTGTCCTGGCATTCTTCATGTATTAAACTACCCACAGAAGCAACTAAAAAAATTCAAGTTACGTAATGACTGTCTCAGAACACTTATGTCAGTTCATGTCCAGAATAGTATTTTAATAAATCAGAGCACTGAGTTTCACGGACACCAAACTGATAACCCAGTCCTGATGGCAAGAGGGAAAAATGACTGTGCTGATTGATATGCAGCTCTGTATTTTGGATTTTAGTGGGTTTTAATTTAAAGGAGATCTAATCTCACAAATAGGCATTTTTTCAAGTAAAACCTTTCAAAGGCTAAATTCATGATGTCATACTTTTTGAATGAAAGGGAAGGAAAACACTGAGTGAAAGAGCCAGAATTTTGCACTGTAGTTCTTGGAGCAGCATACAAATGTAGTATTGAAGAGAAACAGAAACATTTGGACTGGTATGAATCAAGTATCAATGGAAATATGTAAGAGTGAATGAAGAGGGGAAACAAAAAACAAACCACGGGTGCTGGTGACACCTAGATCAGTGGGAGTACTGATCCTGACTGAGAAACCACATGCTGTAGGCAGAGGAGCTGCTGATCCACATGTCAGCTGGTGATGTGCTGTGTTGCACATCCAGCGTGGCCTTTGGGTTGTGCTCTGCATGTCCCTCACCCGCAGGGTGACCTCAGCAGCTGGTTGCAGCAGAGGAGTCCACAGGCAGCTTTACCACTGAACCACCTGCACATCCTTGCCCATGCATCCAGAAGTTCTCACCTCAATAACCCTTAGGAGCAGAGCTGCTTTCTTGTAAGAAAATTATTCAGTATTTTGAAGGACCAAAGAGGAGGAACTTCTCTCCATGGACGGTTTCTGCATAGGGTGTGGTGGCAAAATCCATCCAGAGTCCACCCAATGCTGTGTGCATGTGTGCTTCTCAGCATCTGAAGGGACAAAAGATTTACTCCCTACCTATATGTCTCTTTTTAGTCTGTCTTATTTATTCTGTCTTCTGAAAACAGCTCTTTTATTAAGCCATTTGTCGTCAGGTCTTTCTTACTGTGCTGCAGAAAGAGCCCTGCTCTGTCTGTCTCACCTCACCCACACCCTAAACCTTGGTGCAGAACAGCAGGTTGTCAAAGTCTCAGCACATAAACATGCAGCTTCCCAACATACCTATCTTTGGCAAAAAAAGGACAGACTATTTGCAGAAAAGGAGGCAAAAGGATGGTTAACATAGTAGTGATGCTGTCTAATAACTCTCGGAGGTAGGGTATGATGAAAAAAACCCAAAAGATAACAATCACTGTGATCTTAGAAAGGTAAAAAAGGTTTGTCTAGGCAACCAGGTGACTGACCAAGAACAATCCAAGAGTTGTGCTGAGGACTTAGTAACCAGTGCTCCTCATTCTTAACCCCAGCTGGCAACTGAACACCATGAAGCCACTCACTCAGTCCTCTTCCCCCTCTTGCCCACCATGATGGGCAGGAGAACCAGAAAAAGGCAAAACCCATGGGCTGAGAACAATTTAATAATTGAAATAAATTTAAAGATAATAATCATCAATAATAATAGTGAAAAGAGAGAGAGCAATAAAGCACAAGAGCAACAGTGATGCACGGTACCACTGTTTTACTAGACCAGGTTGCTCAGAGCCCCATCCAACCTTGTCTTGAACAGCACCAGGGATGAGGAGTCCACAGCCTCTCTGTGCAACCTGTTCCAGTGTCTTACCACCCTCTCAGTAAAGGATTTCTTCCTAATATCTAATCTAAACCTATCCTCCTTCAGCTTAAGGCTATTCCCCATTGTCTTATCACTAAATGCCCTTGTGAAAAGTCGCTCTCCAGACTTGATGTAAGCCCCCTTTAGGTACTCCTCTTTGAATGAAGGCTTTTGAAGATACACACCATAATCAGACATTGAAATATTGCACAAGATCAAATGAAGCAGATAAATCAACTGGTACAAGAGTGATAAGAATTGCTACTAACTACTAAGAGGATTTCTTAAGAATATAAAATTCCGATATTCCATTTCATATACTCAAGCTCATTAGAACTAGAAAATCAAAAATATTTAAAATAAATGTTATCAGATCCTCTCTCTCTACACAGTAACAAGTATTATTAAAAAAACCAAAACCAAAAACAAAAAAACACACAAAAAAACCCAAAAAAACCCCACAAAAAAAAAAACCAAAAAAACCCAAAAAACAAACAAAACAAAACAAAAACAAAAACAAAAACAACAAAAAAAAAAACTCAAAAGGAAAAAAACCAAAACCAACCAAACAACACTACGGTGTTATATTGCTAATCATACAAGTTAAATTTCCCTTCAAAAAGAGTATATTCAGATCAATTGTAAAATAACTTAGTCTGGAAGGGACTTTCTGAGATCATCTCATTCCACATTTATGGCAAATGTTCAGTGCTCAGGGTTTTAGTCAGTCAAGTTCTCTGCTATTTCCAAAGACAGACCTCACTGTGGAACCTGTTGCAGGGTTTAGATATTTTCCCTCCAACTGATTTTTCTGGGAAGCCATTCAGTTTGGAAGTTTGTCTATACAGCTTTATATTCAGGACCTGGAACACAAAACTGTCCATTCCCAGAACTTACACAAACCTAACCACAAACACTGGAAGGCAGATCATTCTTGAAACTTTGTCTTCAGACTGGGAGTCCACAAGAGAGAATAACTATGTAAGTGTAATTTTTTATTTTGTTAAATATAATTACAACTAGTACTTTGTCAAACAAGGGAAAATTTTAAAGGCAGGTCAGGATGAAATTTCACTAATAGGGAACCCTAGACAGTGACCCAAATACAGCAGTGATGCCTACACCATCCCCAGCTGGCAACTTTAGTGAATAGGAATACATGGGAAATCCCAGGCAAGTCTTGCATGGTACCACCTACACCGCTTTCACACTTCTACTTGAACAAGGAATATAAATATCCTGAGCCATTTCAAGTTTATTTCTCTTTTAAATGCATTTAAAAAACCCTGATAGCAGCAAGGAAGAGTTGCATTTACATGAGGCCAGAGCCTGTCTAATGTGTATGGCCAAATTCACCCTCTCATTTCATTTACAACTGAATCCTATTCCTAGTATAGTGGTTGGCCTCCCCATCAGCTCCCTCCAGTACCCTCCTTTGGATCTAACAGGAATACAGTAGAGTACAAAACAGTGTCAGAGCTTTGAGTTGAGCTTAAGAAGGAAAGTAAAGCTGCAATCAGCACAGCAAGGTGATGGAGCTCCAGAAATCCTGGATGAGAAATGAGAATGAAAAATCCCATGGACATTAACACTTCTGCAAGAGCTTTTAAACTTCATGTGAGAGCACAGAATGGCTAAGAGCTCTTTTCTTGGAAACATTGCCTCCCAGTGCAATATTATCTGTCATTATAAAAATCTGTGCTACTTTCTCTCAGGAGGCTATACTTGGCTCATCAAACAAAAAGTTAAAATATACAGTCAAAGCTTAGTAATAAAGTGGAAAGCTGTTTTACAGCAGAATTGGCAAAATACAAAGCACCACCTGGGCATTTCTCATAGGAGCTTGATTTCCACAACTGTTTCACTTCTAAAGTCACAAGGAATCCATTTACAGATTGTGTTGGTAGTTGCTGCACTATTTGTTGAAGAATTAAGTAACTTCTAGCACAGTTTCTCAGTCACTCACCCACACTAAAATTATCACCAAGACTAAGCTCACAAAATGAAGTTTCAGGTGAGAACAGAGGTGGATATGGAACCTGTCCCAAAAATAGTGCCAAAGTGCACTCCAGATTGGAAGTGGAATACTCTCTTTAAATGTTTTTGTACCAATTGTAAAGAAAAAGCAACACTCCACTTATACCTAGGCCAGTCCCCTCAGCAGCCTAACAGGCTCTCTCCAGGGCTGCGGTCAGTCCTGTGGGTTTTTCTTTTTTCTGTTTGACTCTACTCAGAAGTGATTCAAAAGCACATTATGTCATACTCTGAAGCTGCTGCTCCAACAAACTGTTCGGCTGCCAGTCTGTGACAGTCTGAGTCCTTCCCAAAGGCAGCAAAGCAGAGGATATCATCTGTTTCATTGTTCCCTCAGCATACTAATGTTCAGTAATAAAATAAACATACAAACCCATGTTTAATATTTCCCCACAGAACTCATGAATAAACCTCCTAAACCCACTGACTGCAAATAGAGGGCAACATTTTTCTCTCATGCAATGACTTGAAGGGGGTTGACAGAGCTTGACAAAGTTTTTTTGTCATTTCTAAGAATAAAGAATGTGTAGCATGGCACAAATTCATGATACTCCTCTCAAACAAAGTGTGAGCAAGGATTTTAAGTAAAAAGGGAAGATGGGCAAGAGAAGAAATATCTCACACATGGAAAAAAATAGAGTGTGTTTTTCTGCAACAATATTTCTTCAGTTGAACTCACTTAGGGGAGCAAACTCCTGTACCTGAATTATACAATTCTTTATAGAGCATCCCTATATCAGTGGACATTAATAATGGTCTTATAGAAGTCTGTATGCTCTTTCCAACCAGTCCTAGAGGGATGGCCATGAATGTGTTTGGAAAAATCTTTTAAACGAATGTAAATTTCCATTTTCAAGATTGCTGGATTTTCACTGCAAGAAATTAGCAAAAATAATGTGTTATGCTCACTTTTGAATCTAGTACAAATCCTCACCTTGTTTAGTTGGATAAATGATGTGAAATAAGCCCCACATCTTCCCCTTTAAAATGCAGATAGCTAAAGCTTTGGACATCATTTGAAGATGTCTTGCCTTTTTATGTGCTATTTTAGAGCTGTAAACGAGTTCCAAGATATTGTTCCAATACAGGTCCTACTTTAACATTTTCATGCTGAAAGTTAAGAAGAACCTCAGGACAAGCTTAACCTAGGAGGTGTTGTAGAGCCAAATTGCCGGAGATGCTGGATATATCCAGCCCTGAAAGTTTTCAAGACTCAGTTAGGCAACAGTGCAGTCAACCAAGGGGGCAAATATACTGGATCATCCAGAAATCTAGTATATTTATAAACTTCTGTAAACAGAAAAATATTCCAAACAACAATTAAACAAGGAAGAAAATTATGGCAGAGGCATGGGAAGAGAAAATCCAACTGACAACCAGGAAATTTCACAGAAATGTCCTGTTGGAACCACGAGCCTACAGGAAGAGATATGGATTTCCTTGCACCTAGGGTTTAGTTTGACCAACAAATTGCTGATAATACTAAGAACTGGTAATGCTGTCTCTTTTTAGCCACATCTGTACAGACAGGAGCTCTTTGGAATTGAACCTGGTAACCTAACACCACTGTTACGATATGATTTGACATAGGACTGATCATGAGGGATTAGACTATTTTAAAGCTAAGGATTTTAAGAAAATTATAGGAACTTAAAACTTCAGTAGCTTTCTTGCAGAACTGCTTAGTTTTTGGTGGTGGTTCTTTCAATCTCTACTTTTTATTTTTAAAAGAGGCATGAATACTGGAACATTGTGAGTGGTTAGAGCATCCTTCAGTATGGTGTTCCTTGGCACCCTTTAATTTATTTCTGTCAAAGAATGTCCCTCCTGGACTAATATTTGGCTCCCCTGTCATTCAAATGTCATTCAAATTTTACATTTACCTTCATATTGTAACATGGTTGTAATTTGCATACAGCTAAGTGAATGTTTGAAGCTCATTTACAGGCATTTTACTTTTTTCTAAAATAGGTGACTGATGAGTTACTCATAGTAATAGAAGCTGGACCCTGTACTTGTCCATTAAAGCATTTTTCTTTCAAGTCCCCACTGAAATGGGCACCATGTTGTTTGGTCACTCATATGTAGGACACATTATGACTGCAGGCTGTAACTCATCCCTTCAAATTGCTTATTTGTCCGAGCAAATGGAAACAAAAGGATCGATGGTGCTCTCTACCTGAAATGTTCTCAGTATGGCAGATTCACAACTACAAACTTAATTAACAGCTTTGTACCAGTTCCCCTCTAAACCAATCATATGGAGCAGATTGAATACCTTAACTCAAGTGAAGAAAGTCACTCCTTGAAAGGTGACCAGCAGGTGACCATCTGCATCTTAGTTTTTCGTTCCTGCCCTCATGCTTGGACATAAGAAGGGAAAAAAGAAAAAGCACTGCCAAAGAGGCAAAACAACCAAATCATTCTTAGCCATTTCAAGAAAACTTACTACTTGTGCAAAAAACAAGAATAACCCTGAGACTGCTTAATCACAAACCATGAATATTGCCAATATGTCTCCGAGAACAGAGGAACCATGGCATGGTAACTGAAAGATATTCAGAATCTCCTTTGAAGACAGTGTCTTTCAAAGAAGGCTAATTTATTGATGAAAATTCTCCATCTTAATGTGAAGAAAAATTGAGAAGATCATTAAAGCATTTTTAACCAAAATATCCCATCTTTAAAAGGCTGATTGCACGTATAGTTCTCAGCTTTGTAAAAGTCACAGTCTTGGCACTGCAAGGTTTCAAGTGCTGTGCTTGTCACTGCACTGTGTGATTACAAGCCAGGGGATTTACAGCCCAGACTAACAGCAGTTGGATTTCTCTGGGAGTTTAAAGCCCTGTGAGCTGTTCTGGTCCTGATTGCTGGTAGAAAAAAAGGGAGAACAGCATGTTAAATGCAACTAAGCAGCCACATAGCTTAGAATACATCCAGCAGCTGGACTAATGAGGTCAGGGAAGGATTGATTCAGCTCAGGAGCAAACAAGGTTTATCGTTGAAGACATGGAGCATAATTACCAAGCAGAGAAAAATAGAAGCCAAAGGAGCGTTTTGGTAACTTGTACATAAACTTGTGACATTTTCTTTGACTTCTGCTTTCTTTTCCCCCCAGATACCGGTGTTAGTGTGTTGCCTTCTTCCTTTTTGTTGATGTTTTATTTGTTTCAAGCACAGGGATTTTTCAAGAAAACACTCTTGCTTGCTTTCTTTCTGCAGCTCCTGGGACACATTTTGACACGGTCTAATCAGTACCAAAGAGACATTTGAGTGAACTGAGAAGCAGCAGTTTTCTACAACCTACTAGCACAGATAAGGGGGATGAGATGGATGATCTTGTCCAGTGACTATGTGGTTAAATGGCTGATTATTTTAATGCAAGAAGCAGCCAGCCTTGTTCTAAAGAGCAAAAGCTTCCCTTTTCTGCAAAGACATTGTTCTTACAGCAGCAAGTTACCACACTGAAGGACATGTTTCCCCTAATTAAAATCAATAAAATGAGTGCAAGCAAGGCAGGTTTTCATGTCCACCCCCCCAATGAGTCATTCACAGGTTTAACAGTCCATTAATGAAATCCAGCATCCTCATGATTACATGGGCTGTATAAGATTTTTTTTCTCTTAGCATTAATTTTCTGAGCTGGTTCTAATCAGATAAGTGATGAGGGTATAGTCTTTAACCCCGTTGTCAAGAAAAGCAAAGACAGGCAAACTGTAACCAAGGGACAGGGTTATACTCTGTGATTAGCAAGCACCCTAGCAACACGGATCTACAAACAGCAGCTGGAAAACACATTCTCCTTATTTTTTCACTGAATTATCGGTGGTTTACTGAGATTACTGCATCCATTTAGAGGGATTTTTCTCCTCCACTCCCCCATGTAAACAAGTCTCATTACAAAGCTCAAAAGACAAATATTTCAAATATAGATGAACAATTTGGACTTGGAAAGCTGCCCTGTAACGATGCAACAGAACACAAGGCCTTATCTCTGTTGGATAAGGAATGATGTCAACAGTAGCTATGTTAACAAAGAGGTCAATAATGGCTAGTAAACATAACCCAAACAATTGGGTAAGTGAAGGGCAAGCCATCAGGGGCTGGTGCTGAGGAGAGGCTAGGGCTTTTGCAGGGCCTTTAAAAAAATAATTTTTTTGCATTGGGAACACATAAAGCAGGAACGAACAGCTAGCTGGACTTTTTATTAGTCATTATAGATAAATCATCTTCATCTTTACATACATTCCACGGCAATCCACTTTGAGACACTGCTCAGTAGAAAACCCCAACCACTCAGTAGAATGGATGGTCAGACTGGTCTCTTGGAATAAATATCCCCAGCAGCATTTTGTGAGAGACAGTATGTGTGCACACAAGAGAAAATTACCATTTCTACTGAACCAGTAGAGAAGGGCAGCTATGCAGAAACCACGATCTTGATAGGTCACAATACAATGCACAAATAAACAGCTCATTAAAAAACATCCACCAAAATGGCAAGCAACTATTTGTTTGTTCTCCCATCTCTCTCAAACAATTCATGAAAAAAATTTGTTGGCTCACTAGTTTTACTTCATGCTCTTGATAAATAATTCTTCCTTCTATGCACCTTGTGAATGCCTATGGTCCCAGAGGGCACAGGGCAAAGGCTACTTCTAAGAAAAATGCTAAGAAAAATGTCAAAGTGAATGGTCATCATTGCTGTTCTGACTTACAGAAGGTTATGAGAACTATTCATAACAAGCAACTGGAGGAGTCTCTATTTAAACAAGTATCAATAAATGTCACAACTGAAAATAACACATCTTCATTGTCAGATTTAACTTTGTCTTTTTTAAGAGCTTATCAATTATATTGTACAGTACTGCACCTGCCAGGTGCCTTTCCCTGCGAAAAATTAAATACCTCTAAAGGTTGCCACTCTGATATGTTTTGACATCCATATGATACATACCTTCAAACTGCTGAACACACCTTAATTCAGCTGTTTGATGGGTGGCTGTAGTTTAAACTTCTCCTCTAACTCCTTCTGTAATGATAAAATCTACATTTCAGTGCCTCCACATTTTTTGAGTAACTACTCTGCTTTTAGCTAGTTTTCAGGCTATATTTCTGAAGTGTAAGTAAATATGCTATGACAAGAATCCTGAGAACAAGCTTAAAACAAAAAATAGCCTTTAAACCAGTATCTATTCCACACCAGGATTTCTCACCAAAATTCTTTAAAGGTGCTTATTTTCTTCTTGGTATATGGAAAACATGGGTGCTATCAGTTGAACAACAGATGACTCCATGATGTGTTTACTTGAGACACTGCCAGAATTCCACACCTTGCACTAGCAGAACTGACTCACACAGTACTTGAGGAAAAAAAATGGAACATAAAAAAGAAATGCATACAAAAAAATTACCAAACAAAATATCATTCTAGATACAAAATTGAAAACAAATACATTGATAGTTCCTATAAAAGTAATCAAAGAGAAAAAATCATTAGAAAACACAGGAAGTTATGCTGATTTGTTTTTTTGTTGTTGTTCTTTCCCTTCCCCCCCCCCCAAAAAAAAAGGTCTTTCCTGTGTAGACTGTGTCCTTAATCTCAGCAGATACTGCACAAAGTGCTACAGTCAGCCAATTATCAAAGGTGTTTACAACAAATACTTGCTTATTTAAACAAACATTGAGAGTAATTTTCAGTTCAGTGAATATTCCAGACACTTAGAGCTTGGCAGAAAGTCCTGTCAAAACGGAGACAAAGGCTACAAAAAGCAGGGCAACAGAGAAAGTACATTTCATGCTTACACTTTGTAAGTGTACACTTACTCTGATTAAACTCCTAATTTATGCTCAAGATTGTGATCTAAAGATCAGCAGAGCACGTGGTTCTTGCTCATCAGCAGAGCATGAAGTAGCAGCCAGAATGATGGCTCAGGGAGGTGGGCTAGTTGCTCCCTGGCTGGCCAAGCCTTCTATTATAGGCCAATTATTCAAATTGTTGATTAATTAAATTTATTAATTTAAAAGCACATTTTTACCTGCTTAAAGCTCTTACTTATTGGGTATACCTATGACAGAAGTGTAGTTTCATTTCAGCACGGGCTAAAACACACACAGTGTGCACCAACACACACAGAGTGTATCTCAGCACCCTCCAGCCAAAAATGGAGAAAGCCAAGACAGCACTTATCTTTTACAGCAACACAGGTTGTAAGAAACAAGTTTGGCTACTTCTTTACACAGGTATTTAAAATCTCCTGGGGGAACAATGCCCTCTCCTCACAAGCCACATGGAATTCATAGGTGAGCAAACCAATGCTGAAGCAGAATGTGGGATATGCAATGTACCCTTTCTCTCAGAATTTTGTTTTCACTATCGAAAATACCTATACAAGCACTCACTGTGACTTCAAAGTTCAACTAACTTGTTCTGGATGAAAAGGCATTTACAAATCCTTATGTTTGGGGTTTCCAAAGTGAAGAATTTTTCCCACATTAAAATTTTAATCTTGAATCAAAGATCTGGCGAGAAGAAAGTTCACCTATTGCTTCACGTCAGTTGTATGAAGAGCACATGGAACCACAGATTTAAAGAATGTATTTGCAAATACTTATATGAAAGTGCAGAGCTCAGCATCTCATATGCCACTGTTTTGACAATATTTGTACGAAAACACTCTCTGTGGTTGTTTACTTCTCATTTCAAAACAAATGTTCAATTCTGATATGTCTTGGACTGGGCAAGGTAGGAAAAATTTATGTAAAATACACAATTTCTCTTTCTGAAAAATAGATATATAATTTGTGAAATGTTCCTTCCGTTTACCAAAGGAAATTTCAAACAGTTGCCAAAACCTAGGAGCAGAAAAAAAGAGCTAACAAAAATAGAAGGATCTTCTGAGATTAGAAAGATTTTGTTTTGTTTGAATACCATTGTCATGAAACTACAGGTTCTAAGTCATAGTGTTCTGGAATTCTGTCATTCAGTTGCATGACATAGCTCATCAGCACCATCTCTTTAATTTTCTGTGGTACAAAGTGATTTCTTTAGGCTGAAAGGCACGATGAAAATTCCTTCCATAGGCTAAAACAGTGTTGCCACTTTGCTGAACTCAAGGACTGTCTAAATCTTTTCTGCAAAAGCACAGAATATACCATGTTTCTTCCCTGCAGTGCTGCTACTGGTTTTTCCATTAAGAATAACATGAAACAATCTAACTTTTGAACACACTTTCAGAATCTTGTTCCCATTCTCTTTTACCTGGGTACAAGAATGCTTCTGTATAGCTTTTACACTTTGCCCTCTTCCTGCTGCCCTGCAGTTATTGAGACAAACATCTTTCTAAGCACTGCCGCCCACAAGTCCAGTGCTCTGCACTAAGGCAGCCAAGAAGAATATTTATACCTGTGTCAGACCATTGTGGTACTGCAGGTACAGGGGCAAAAGAACCCCAGCAGACTAGTGTCACTAAATTTTGTGACTGATACGTTTAGCTTCAAGTTCTCTGATGTACATCTTTCCAGCATTTCTGCTAATATCCAGATAATTTTCCATGCTTCTCTTACCCTTTACAAAGGATATTTAACTAAAGAGATGAGTATAGTTTGACAGTTTCAAACCTGATTTTTAACACAAAAAATGACTGGTCATTATATCTGCAGGTTTCCTTGGTAGCTGTAGACATCTAGCAATTATTCCTCAGACAACACCTAAGCCTTTGAAGAGCAAATCTGTTATTTTCACCAAAATATGAGTATGTCTCTCATAAAAAATCAAATAATCCTCTGTGTATCATAGAACCGATAACATAAAAAAACTGCCCATCCATGATGTCAGTCTAATGCCTTAAGATTTTTATGTATTTGTAGATTTTAATACAACTGTATAGCTTCTCACACTTAAGATAGCACTTTCTAAACCTCTTTCTCACAGTTTGTGCCACATTCTCAAAATTCTGTTTAATGGTCTTTTCCAGGAAAAAGATTTTAGCATGGACATCTCATTTGGGACACATGCACCTGGAACATATGTTGCAGTCAAAGCAAGATAGAAGATCCAAAATCCTTGGAGAAGCTTCAAAAGGGCTTACCTGGGGAGTTCCTGAGGGTGGACGATTCTCAGGTTGGATGTATCCTTTAGATATGATAATTAATTAGTGTTATAAATTTGTAAGAACCCAATAGTGGGTGTGCACCCATGTATTTTGGTGCACCTGAAAGTGCTTTCATAAAAAGCCTGCTCTCTACACCATCTACACTAATATGGTCTGGAAAGTTCTTTTCTCTCATTTTAGGCAACAAGTCCTACTACAGTGTCCTCACTAAATTGCCTCCAAACTGGCTTGAGAGTTCTCAGTGGCACAGGAAGACTGAAGGCAGCTATTCTAAGGATGCGTGGAATGAGTCTAAATTACTTCTGCAACAGTAAAAGGTGAGGCAAACATGTGGCAAAGACCTGGGAGTCTTGGCTTAGTTTCCTGGTTGCTGCTTGGGAGACAAGGAAACTAAGTGAGGTGGAAACAAATGCTTTTTCCACAGCCTTTTGTGTTGTATTCCTGTGCTCTTGATCTCAGCCGTTCTTTCAGCAGCAAGAAAACGCCCAGTCAGGTGTAAAAAGTAAAAAAAAATAAATAAAGGACATAACCCCAAAGACCAGAAGAGAGAAGGAATGAAAATAAGGTCAGTAATTTTCATTAGGAGAAGATATTCAGAGAGGAACACTGCGCTTCTCTCTAAGATTAACCTGTTGAGGAAGAATGTATTGTCTCATGCCTTTATAATATATGTCAAAAAGAGTTGCCCACTAATTCTGGTGCAAAGCTGGAAATTTCAGTGAAAGATCTGAACACTTTCCCTCCAAATGCACTTGCCTGGTCTCTCTGCCTTAGACAAGAAGCTGAAGCATTCTAGGCACTAGAACAAGAAAAGCTTGCTAACTTACTAAGACATGTATGCTGAATGATAACAATCCAGGACGTCATGTCCAGTCTGTAGGAGGCTTTTGTTCTGATTTTTGGATTGCTTCCATGGCAGGAAGTCGCTTCAGTTGTCGCATTAGAGTTTCCTCAGAATCACTATAGCAACAGAAAAAAAATATTAGAGCATTTAAGTTTCTGGTCTTATTGAAAATATTCATCACTTTATTGTTTTGTGGAATGATCACAAAATTACAATAAGATGATGCACACGTTTCCTACTAAGCTAATTTCAAAATGTTACATCACTTTAAGGAAGGAAAATACAGGTTGCTTGTTTCTCTCTACTGTGTAAATTTTTCATGTAGCACTTAATTTAAAGAAAAAAAAAAAGCTAAGATCCATAAGTTTTGTCAAGTGTTGAAAATAATTACTTTGTTCCTCATACTGGCTGTAAAACTTATTTACAAAAACAGAGTGCTAGGCTCTAGAAATGATAAAAAAATTAGAAATAAAAACTCCCTTAACTCCATGGTTTTAACAGTTTCTAAAAGTTTCCCTTTCAGTTTCAAATTTCAAAATCTCTCCTTAAATGGATTAGTGAAATACTAATAAGTTAAAAATAATCCTATGCTAATTTATTACCAGCTGTATCTCTTTCTATTAAAAAATTCTACCTTAAAACACGCATTGGTATGTTATTTTAGCCACATATTTATATGAAACTCTTAGCTTACGTCTTGACTTTTTCTACAGTTTGGAGTTTCAGAGTGTTTCCATAATGCAGCTGGGGATTCTCCTGAGAATTTGTCTTTACCAGTCCCACATATAACTAGCAGTTCATCAAGGAAGCCTCCGAGAGCCTCCAATGCTCCTGTACCTCACAATCAACAAAACTAAAATGTGCTGATCTCCACCAGCTCTGTCAGCATTCAAGAGCTCTAAAACTCTGATTTCTAGAAGGAAATGTGAATTGATAAGGGAGTTTTAAAACTCTGATTTAATGACAAAAGAAGTCTAGAACTGCTGACATGGAATCTGCACAACACAGAGAAGACCATAACAAGCATGTTAAAAAAGATCATTCTGATAGTAATAAATTTGGAAAAGAAATTCTTACAGTTAAAAAAGTCATGCCTATACAGGGTCATGGTTTCTTTTCTTCATGCCCTCAACTGAATATTTTATTTCAAAAGTTCTTGTTAGTTCCAACTTGATTTAGAAATGTAAAGAACCATCTTTTTTTTCTGCTGAGTTTTCATTCAAGTGTGTGGTACATCTATAAATCTCATACTGAATAACTTATTTTATATCTTCCTCTTCATTCTCTCCCCACAGCCCAGCACAACCCTACTTCCTTAAAAAAAGTAATAGTATAAACTGAACCTTTTTTCTTCTTAGATCAGGAATCAAGCAAATTCAGTTAATTTGATTGTTTGCTATAAAACGGAAGTTTATATCAACTTATATCATCTTACAGCAAGTGAAACTCCCCATTTTTGGGAAATACTAGCAAAGCTTAATTTCAAACATCCCCATATCGCACGTGTCAAATACTTTCATTGCATATTTTTAAATAGAATACTTTTTCCTAATTTGGAATATACAAGACCATAGGAATTCAGAGTTCATTAAGAAGTTTTATACATAAATATAAATAAGACAAAAATTGAAAATTAACTACTGTAGAGAGTAAATTGCTCAGAATATGACAAAAAATATCTGTCAATAGAGCAGCAAAATGACACTAGAAAGGAGATCAATATATCATAGTCTGTACCTGCAACTTTCAAGATACATATCTTTAGGTTGAAGCATTTTAATTCACTTGAATTTTAATGAAAATTAAATAATTTGTCTTCAAGCCCTGACATTTTAGTCAGTGACTGACTATTCTTCCTCACTGTTTAGTTACTGCAGTCTTCAACCACCGTAAATGACCCAAACCCTCCAACAACAGAAGGCGGCTCAGAGAAGATGAACAAAAGAGTAATTATCTCAGTGAGTATTAAATAACAATCACCAATTATTGTAGAAAAAAGCTGAACTTAACACAAAGGGGTCTGTAGGATATTGTTTTAGATACAGGCGTGCAGCAGTGGCTGACTGGGTTGTGTACCTTGAGGTGACTAGTAGAGACTCATGTCTTGGTCCTCCTGCAGCAGACAGCAGCATGGAGGAAGTGGGAATGTGGCTCAGACCAACAGAGAGTCCAAAACCTGAGCAATGATAAAACTGGATTTAGTTTGTGCCCATTTTCTCTTGTCCTGCCAGTAGCCATTGCTGGGAAGAACCTGTCTCCCTCTTCTTAATTCTCTTCTGTCAGATATTTGCACACTGATGAGACTTCTCCAGAACAGAGTCCCGGCTCTCTCAACCTCTCCTTATATGAGAGGTGCTTTAATCTCCTCACTATCCTTGTCAGCCTGTGCTAGAATTGCTCCAGGAAGTCCTTATCTCACTTGTACCTGGGGAGAACAGAACTGGACACAGCATTCCAGATGTGTCTCAGCAGTACTGAGAAGGATCACCTGGCAAAGCTCTGTTGTACATAGTCCACATGGCTGCCTTAGACTCAAGGGTGCATTGCTGGCTTGTGAACAACCTGTAGCCCACCAAGCATGCCAGTGTCCCTTTCTGCAGAGCTGCTTTCCAGCCAGTGGGGCTCCCAGGCTGTACTGGTGCAGGGAGTCATTCCTCCCCAGGCTGCAGGACTTTGCATTTCTCCTTGTTGAACTTCATGAGGTTCCTCTCTGACCAGTGCTCCTGCCTGCCAAGGTCCCTCTGAATTGTGGCACATCCATCTGGTGCATAACCCACCCCTCATAGTTCAGGTTCATCTGCAACGCTGCTGAGTTTCTCACTGTCTCATCACCCAGATTTTTAATGGAGATGTCAAACAGGACTGGACCCAGTACTGATCCCTGGGGTACATCACTACCAACATGCCTTCAGCTGGACTTACTGGCACCAACCACAAGCCCCTGCGTGGGCCCAGCCCTTCAGCCAGTTCTCAATCCACCTTACTGTCCATTTATTTTGTCCATACCTTATCCATGTCTAGGATGATGTTATGGGAGTCAATACCAAAAGACTTCCTAAAGTTAAGGTGAATAGCACCCAATGTTCTCTCCCCACCCACCAAGCTGGTCACCTCATTGTAAAAGGTTATCAGTTTGGTTAAGTGTGATTTCCCCTTTGTAAATCCATGTTGACTGCCCTTTATCATCTCCTTGTCCTTATATAGTTTGAAAATGGTTTCCGGAAGGAGTTTCTTCGACAATTCCCAGAGACTGAGGTGAGGCTGACCAGCCTGTATTGCCCTTCTTGAAGAAAGCAATGGCATTTGCCTTCTTACAGTCTTCAGGAACCTCCTCCTGCTGCCATAATTATTCCAAGATTATCAAGTGTCCACTCAGACACTATTCACCTCTTTCTGGCTTCATGAGCCAGGGATTCCTGAAGATTGGTCCTACCAACTGAGGCAAAGAAGGCACTGAGTACTTCAGCCTTTTCTATGTCATTTGTCACCAGGACCCCTGCTGCTCTCAGCAATGGGACCACATTTTCTACAGCCTGGTGTTGCTCTTCATGTACCTGTAGAGGCCTTTCTTGTTGCTCTTCATATCCCTCAAGTGGGCTCTGGCTTTCCTAACCCCTTCTCTACATAATCAGTCAGCATCTCTGTGCTCCTTCTGGGCTCTCTGCTACCATTACTTGATTTTTCACTTGTAAAGATGGACCGTTCATGAGTGTGGAGGAGGTGAGTCTTAAACATCAATCAGCTCTTCAAGATCCCCTTTCTCTAGAGCCACACCCCATGAGATTCTTCCAGTTTTAACTCTGAAGAGGCCTTTCTCCTGAAATCCATGTCTGTTGGGTTCACTTTTTACCCCTACTGTATTTTTTTCTTTTTAATTAGAAAATAGAATATGTTTCACTGATCAATCTGTAAACCAAACAAAGAAAGCATGCCTACATTTTCTCATCAATTAAAAAAGCGTTAATGGAATGAACCTCTATTCTGCTCTGGTGAGACCCCACCTGGAGTGCTGCATCCAGCCCTGGGGTCCCCAGCACAGGAAGGACATCAACCAAGTCCAGAGGAGGCCACTAAGACTATTAGAGGGATGGAGCACGTCTCCTAAGGGGAAAGGCTGAGAGAATTTGTATTGTTCAGCTTGGAGAAGAACGGGTTCCAGAGTAACTTCATCAGGGCCTTCCAGTACCAAGAAAGAGGGAGAGAGACTTTTTACAAGGGCATGTAGTGTCAGGAGAAAGGGGAATGGCTTCAAACTGAAAGAGAGTATGAGTAGATTCCTTACTGGGAGGGTGGTGAGGCACAGGCACAGGTTGCCCAGAGAAGCTGCAGATGCCCCATCCCTGGAAATGTTCAAGGTCAGGTTGGATGAAGGTCTAAGAAACCTGGTCGACTGAAAGAAGGGGTCTCTGCCCATGGCAGGAGGTTGGGCCTAGATGATCTTTCAGGACCCTTCCAACCCAAGCTTTTCTGTTACTCTATGAAATTACAAATATATCTAGTGTTTGGGTTTTTTTTTAAACAAACAACAAACAAACCCACTAAAAAAACCCCAAACTAAAAATACAAACACAAAGAACAGAAGCAAAAGAAGCACTTTAACATGGAGAATTATTTGCATTACTCTTTGTCTGGAGTAAAAGCATATATTACATGTACTAATATAAGATGCACCCATATGAATTCAGCAGGGCTTCAGCTAAAGCAAGCCTATCTGCAAACTCAGACTACTAAAAAAGCATTTCTGTGTTCATCACATCTACAATGCTCTAACTTCATCATTTTGTTCATTCTCAAAGCAAATTACAAGGCCATCCTGAATTACAACAGGGATATTAATGCATAGCCCCATGAGTTGCTGCAAGACAGTTTGTTTGGTAGTAAGTGTCAACAACATTCTAATCCCTGTGCACCAGAATAGGCCAGGAGATGACTTTTTTTTTTTTTTTCTGAAGCTTTTCATAGCATTTCTGGCAGCAAAGTAGCATGTAAGAACAGAATGCTACAGATAACCTCCTGTGGTATCTCAGTTGCTAAGCTGTTGCTTGAGTCAGTTAACAGTTCAAAGGCCAGTATAAATATTTATATTTTATTAACATTGACCAAGCCTTAAGGCAAAGGAAACACCTTAAAACAGAGGACCTAAAGGTGCAAATAACTTGAAACAGAAGCTACACATTGCTGGTTTAGAAAGCCTGCACATACGACTTGAGCTCTTAATTCACTCATTGTTGCGACCCAGAGGATTTTAAGCAGTGAAATGTTAATCCTCTAAAAATTATTCAGTAATTTCATTCATGAGGAATGGTGCTACAAGTTTTCTGTGTGTCTTATGTCAGAGGCAGTTTAACCTGTCATATATGAGTTCAAAAGGTTTCACACTGCAGTTTAATGACCCGAAGATAAGAGAACAAAACCCACAGAACTCAGGCTCTGGCAGAGCAGAAAAACAACCAAACGGAAAAGACCAACTCAAAACCTTCAAAAATATTACAAGATATTGAGCCTGATTGTTCTCAAAGGGCAAAAGAATCTTTGTTAGCACTTAATATAGTATATAATGGTACGGAAAAGTACAAATTGGAAGATCTGCCACTACTTTCAAAAGGTAGAAGCTCTTTGTGCTGATAAGCAAAAGACAGTGCTTGTTTTCCACAGTCTGTGCAATACTACATGTATCTAATTAAGGGTGAGGATATTTAACTTCAGAGCCATTTACATGGATTAACTGAACTGACAAACAAGACACCTAGAAATGGAGCCAGCTTTCTCTACACTCCGTGGTGCCCACTCAGAAGGACAAATGCACAACATGCAGCAAAAGGCACACTACTCAAAAGGCAGAGGTACAAACATGTCCAAGGAAATACATGAAACCAGAGGATCTCAAACAAATTTGAGGAATGACTGTTTTACTTCCAAGTGTCAAAACGTGAATTCCAATAGTTTTGGCTCTGCCTTTTCACAGCATGGCAGAAGGGAGCAATTGTCCACTGCTATTTTACCAAAATACTTACTTTTCTTCTCCTCTCTCTCTGTCCTACCATGCATTTTATATCAGGATCAGTTGCTTCCCACAGTCTTAGTGATCTACACAACTCCTTGTTTGATTTTTCAAATATCAATCCTTCAAATAATGGTCAACCTACAGAATTTTATCACTGCTGCTCTCTTTAGACAGAGGTTGAGCAGTGAAAAAGAAACATCATTTGGTTGTTCACATGGAAAATGAGTCAGACTAAATGTGAAGACCAAAGCGTAACCTGACCCACCACCCCTATCAGAAGCTCTTAATACAACATCTTTTCCTCCTCTCCCTCTTAGATGTTTTCAAATTCTTTTGACCAGCTTCCTCTTACTGTTCATAGTTTGGCAATACATAGAACAGAAAATATATCTGCTGCAAATGTTGCCTCCACTTAAGTCAAATAATCTTCACTGTGATCAGGATCTTGTCCACCATGTTAGCAGAAAAAAAAAACAAGCAACCTACAGAATACATAAGACACCAATTTCAACATTTTAGCAGTTCATACAGATCTTGCCAGTGGACATTTGACTGATTATTATATTTTTGCTTTATTAGATCAGCATTCTTCAGTGAAAGGAAAAAGACAAACATTGATCTTCAAAAAAATATCTGCATAATAGATATAATAGGTATTTCATTTGGTTTAATATTGTAAAGAATGAGCCTTGTACATGTAAATTTTTAGATCTATTACCATGCATACTAACAGCATAGAATATAGAAAATTTTCCAATTTTCCATATATGACCCAAATATATACATGAAATTAAAAGCAGTTGGTGTTAGCTTTGTTGTATCACATTCATTCAACACTCAGCTTATCTACATTTAAAGGCTTGAATGCAATATTTCTTCTGCAATCTTGCTACAGATAAGATTGAAAAACCGTAAATAATTATACTTGAAGATTTGCATGGCTCTAGGAGTGCTATTGTTATTATTTAAGCATATTTTCATATATCTTCCAGTATTTGTACAGTGCAAGAAAAATGCTTAATGAGTGAAGGACATACATTGTAACAAGTCTATGCAATATGTTTCATACCATGACAAGAAGTGAGATATTATCCAGAAAACCACTAGAAAGAAAGCATCTCTCACTGACTGTAAAACACATAGTAATTTCTGGCTTCCACATATTCACTTGCTGTGGTCATCAAAGTCTGAAATACCTTTACTACCGGTACTTGGATAGCAAGTGCCTGGCTTTTGGCTGCCTGAAAGGGAATGAGGGGAAAAAAAACAACTCACCTTCAGAATATTGTAACTTAGTATAATACACAAACATCTAATAACATCTCCTACAGTGACCTGAAAGGAGACTGTAGCAGAGTCAAGATCAGACTCTTTTCCCAGGCAACTAGCAATCGATCAAGAGGAAACAGCCTCAAGCTGGGAAAGGTTCAGGTTGGACATCAGGAGGAATTTCCTCATGGAAAGGGTTGTTCAACTGCCCAGGGAGGTGTTCAAGTGCCATGATCTAGTTGACAAGGTGACAGTCCGTCAGAGGTTGGACTCGATGGTTTCAGGGGTCATTTCCAACCTAACTGATTCTGTGATCTCAGAGAATGAAAGATTTGCTCACGGTGCACGGCATTATCAAACAGTCTTAGACTTCCTCACCTACATTTCAACAAATACACCTTGATCTCTTCTCCTTACTGTCCTGGCAGCAGCAGCAGGGAAGGCAAGCAGTAGGCACTATCTTGCTAAGTGTTTTTAACACTGTCCAAAAGGGAAGGAAGTTAACAAAGATATAGTGTGATAGATGTAGGAAAGTGAAAAATACTCAGTATAGTACCATGTGGGAATTTGGCCTTAGTTTAACAAGTATGATAAAAACATGACAACTAATTAGGGCTAGTTTAAAGGCAGATACTGATACTGTAATGGCCTGATTCTACACAGAAGACACAGTGTGACAGATTTAAAAAAAAAAAATTGTAGAGACCCATAAGGTAGATAGAGTTCTTTAATCAATTTTGTTCCTTGAAGCAGCAAAATTATTTTTAGAAAAGCACTTCTAAACATTTAAGATCAGAATAACTTCTCTCTGCTCTAATAAAAGATATGGAATTTTTAATGTATAATGACACTACATATATGAAAGATCATCAAGTCTTCTTAATATGGCCAGGCCATAGAAGAAAAAATAATAATTAAACACAAAATAAAATCAGGATAACACATCCCCTCCCTCTAAAACCTGGATCTTAATCTTTTCCTTAATCTAATAATTTATACATCAGTTTTGCAGAGATTAAAATGTTGATTCTGGGTGATAACATGTTTATGTTTATTTCTATCAAAGACTGGAGCAGAATCATTCAAGTTTTTCTTAGCACACTTTTCACTGTTGGGTCAATTGTAGCAACAACAGGCTGAGAAAGTAAGGTGGTAATGACTGAAAGACAGTGATGTGTTAAAATAAGTCAAGAAAGCATCAAATGTTTTAATGCCAAACCGTTGAGCAAAGGAACATACACTGTGATCAAGTATGTGCCATTTCTAACAGTTTTGTATCATATGACTTAAAAAATGTTTTATTCATAAGAGCTTTAGTATAACAAGGGAAAGGAGAAACATTATCCAGCACAGCTTCCTCTTGTGCAGGTTAGACCTGTGCTTGTTTTGCACCTTTGCCTCTCAGCTGGCAGGAATGTATTTTCAATACCAAGGAGTACATTTTTTTCAGAATTTTTTTTTTAGTATACATACATAGTGTCTGAAAGCTAAATATCACCCTCTGCTCTTTCTCAAATTTTAGGTAGTCTGTGATGTGCCACAGAACTACTTGGACTGAAAATCTAATGATTATCATTAGGTACTAATTAATCCCCCATCACAATATTTTTTCTTTCACCTATCTGAAGACTCTTCCCTGGAATGAAACCCAAATGTGGCAAGGTCAGCATGCCTTCCTCAGAACAGGAAATAAATCTACAGTCTAAAAAGAAACTCAAGCTTCATTTTCTTCCCCAGCTCAGTATAATTACATTCTAAGACAAGTATTTACTATAAAATGCTCCATAATATTTAGAAGTAGAGGAACTGTCTTCCTCAAGGGTGGATGTCATGGTGAACTGTACAGTTCTTACAAGTCATTGTTAGCTGGTGCAGAGAAAGCAGAGGGAAAAAAACCCACCACATTACCATTAAATTGTTATTTCAAAAGCCCAAGAAAAAAGTCACACACGAAAACTATGCATTCTTACTTCATAATTCACCTGATCATTCACAAAGGTGTTCCTTCCCTGCCAGCTTATCTCATCATCTTCCTTCCCACTGTTATCTTGGCCATCTGAGGAATGTTTTTCCCCTACAAGCTGCAATGTAACTGCAACTTTTTGTGAAGCTCCTGTAACAGTCTGTTGCTTGGTTCATCTTGTGCTGAAGAACACAAAGGCTGGTTATTGCCAGAGCCCCCACAATTTCAGTGCCAATTCCATCCCAGCTAGGTAGTTGCAGAGGAGTTCAGGAGTAGGGCAAATAGCTAATAGGAACAAGTTGATCATTGCACTGGTTGCTCTGTCATTCCCCTTTCACCTCTAAACCTGCGGCTCATCTGCCTGAAAGCAGCCCAGCAAAACGAAACACTACAACCCCCACATACACATACCAGGACCACTGTTCAATAAAAATGACCCACGCTGGGCTTAAACTAGAGGACACCTCGTGTCCTGGTTGAATATTGAAGTGTTTTACAGCCAGAGAGGTATCACATTTGCAATGCTGAAAATAGTTGCCACACCATGTTTTTGTTTTGTTACCATGACAGCAATTACCAATATTTTGAAGAGAATGACTGCTCACTGACACAACACAAGGACAATGGGAAGGTGTGTTTTCTTCACCAGTCCAGGAAGTCTCATTGTGTGTCCAAATGCAATTATTTCCTATGGTGTTTAGGTAAAGTTATTCTTCATCAGAAACAGCAGCTAACCTGGTGAAATCTAATTCAGAAAGGACCAGTGCAGACATACAGAAGTTTTAGGATTTACCCTCTTCAAATATTTGTTGAAAGAGGCAGAAATTTAAGAAAAACAAAAGTATCCATATTTCTTGTATTTAAATCCTCTGTTATCTAGAACATAGAAACACTTTGGCAGATAGGTGAGAAATGTCTGGTTTGGCTGCCTTTTATAATTTTGTTAGTGTTAGAATCAAAGCCTGTTACTGCATTCTACAGCTTTGGAACGTACCAACTATATTTTGAAAATGGCATCAAAATCAGGCTTCACAACAGTTAGCATGATTCTTCAAGTCTTCCTAGCTTAGACCTATCTCCTTCTCCAGAGAGACGGATAAACGGGAAGTCCCCTGAATGCACAACCTCATCTGCCATCTCTTTCAAGAATTCCTGAGCTGCTGGGTTTACAGTCTCTGTCTTCCTCTCCTAGACCTCTCCAGTACTGTAAATTGTTATGGGACACAACTCAGTTAAAGCATGAGTCCTCAGCTGATAATACAGAGGATGCACATGATTGAAAAAAACAGGATTGCAGACACATCAGAGCTTCAGCAAGGCTGTTAATTACTCATCTGTAAGACATTATATTCATCACCTCCATGGTTTTTCCACTGTATGTTAAAGTTGTCTTTCTTTTTCAAAAGAAGGCACAAAATTAATAGATTGTTTCCTTAAACACATTGCAAAAAAACAGGCACTAGACCTACAGCTATGCTGACTACTCAACCTCTGTCTCAACAAGAATTACAGTGCTGTCTCAAGAGTGCTCCACTGACACCCTGCCATTTCCTAGCAACAATCTATGTTTTGTACATAAAAACATTAATGAAATACTGCCTATCAGTGTTTTCCTTCTCATTATGCTGCTAACCTTTCTCCCTCTCCCATGTTACAGGAAGAGAGTCTTGTTTGGACATAACTTCAGACCGTGCTCTGTAATATACTGAATTGCCAAAGAACAGGCAAGCCTAACATAAAACAAGGTGTTTCATGTTATCCAAGTTGACCTTTCTAAAAACAGTTAGTTCATAATTCCACAATAGACTCACCCATTTTTAATTCTATAGAGATGGACTGAGAGCACTATAAGCAAATCCAGCTTTCTGCTTTTCACAGGGCTGCTTTGAGGGGTCTTTCCTTGGAAAAGTAACATCCGTTCAAATTCCTCACAAGCCAAAGCACCAAGTATAAATAATGCTTCATCCAGTCTTATATTCCCACTAATAAATCCCTAGTGACAATGGCAGCACACCTGGACTGTCACACCTTACTCCTGCAAACAGCACTGAGTGCACAGAATGGCAGCCCAGAATATTAAGTTTATGGTAGCACTGTAGGCTACTCCTGTTCTCTGTGAGTGGAGACACCTGGACCATCGTGGGCAGTTATGGAGATTGCCTGGAGTTTGGTTTTGTGGATTTGTCTCCTTTATCCAGTATGTGGAAGAGCAACTTCACTCTGCTCTGACTCCTTGCAGATTCTTGGAAAGGAAGACAACTCCTCACCTGCAGTCATCCGATGGGACAGCAGCTGCTTAGAACTCATTTCTTTCCTGCACTCTGAGCTGGGCTACAGAGCAGGGAGTGAAGGTGTGCACAGTGAAGAACATTCCTTAATTCGTGTAAAGATTTGTTCTCTTCCTTTGGCATGTTATTTTTTCAGCAAAGAACTTGTGATTTTAAACAAAAAAAAACAACAAAAACAAAACAACAAAAAAACCAAAACAAAGTCTGTTTTACTAGTTCATTTCTCTGGGGGAGGATACTTTTTTGTGATTTACAGTAAATTTTTATCAGTCTAGGAAAAATCATTCAACTGTGATGCATTGCTTCCTGGCTTCCTAACAACTTTGCCTCTTCTCCACCTCCTGGCCCCTGCCCCTTTTCTTCCAGTCACCACCTAATTAAAGGATCTTTCAAAACATAATTAACTATTTACAAAGACTGAGTTACATACACACATACCCTCCTAAATACACACATCCCTTCCCTTCCCTTGGGAACCAACATAAACCAAACTAATCCACTTCAACTGAGTTCTGCAACATTCAAGAGGGGGTTTAAACTCACTGGGAATAAATGTCATCCCTTGGGACCCATCTCAGCCCTCACTGGTACCAAAATCAGTGAGGTGGGTCATTTTTTTCTCCCCTCCCTTTATTTGCATACAGATTAGCATTTACGGGAAAACATACTGCAAGAAGGATGGTAGAAAGTTAGAAAAGAAATACAAACCATTAAAACCAGCATGTTTCCATCCCTGTGGCAGTAATGGTGTGTATACTCCAAATCCCACAGTAACCAGGTAGATAAAAAGCAGTAGAGCAACAAACACAAAAAGGAGTGGCGTGGTAAGGACCAACCACTTGCTCTGGATGCAGGGGGCAGACACACATCAGGTTATTTCTGCTGGTCAGCTGTTCAGGTCTCATCTGCATTAATCTCTCATCACAGCAATTCATCTGCCAGAAATCAGAACTACATAACTTTTAAAATGCCTCTGTGTTTTTTCTTTTCAAAAAAGAGCAAGGGAGACACATCAGAAAGGTTGTTTTTTTTCCTAATATTTTAAATGTAAATTCTGTCCCTGTACTTGTGGATGTCATGAGAGTGGAGGAAAGCTGCTTCATGATGAACCCTTGTTTACAAGGACGTTCGAATGCGAGCAATATAGTCTCAACACTCCCACTGCTGCCACTGAAGACAGCTTTGCTAAATAATGAGATTTACATTAAAAAAAAATAAAAATCCGTTATTTAGACCATTTGTCATTTTCACTGATATATTTCTATCCTGTGGAAGAACAGAACTAAGGAGAGTTCTCTTAGCATTGCTTACACCCTTAGTGAAACATAGATTTTGATACACCAGTTATAAGAGGAAAAAAATAAATTGCCAATCTGTCTTCAGTGTTTCCTTAAAAATTTTTCCTTGCTTTTAGAACAAATGCAATTTGTGTTTTCAATTTTTTATAGAAACCCAGGGTTGGTTTCACAAAGCACCCTGGAAAATTCAACTCTATTTCAATGGCAGCATCAGAAACATTCAAACTGAAGGGAACCCACGTCAAGTGTGCTGACAGATGGTGCCACCTAGCTAGAAGATGCTACATGTCACACATTACATATTTAAAAGTGTTGCCACAGACACGCTGTCCTCTTCCAAAAGAGCTAAACATGAAACACCTGCCAGATAAACACCATCCCTTTCTAGTGTACCACGGATTAAATAAGTAATGATGTATGTTAAATAAACCCACAGAAGTAAGTAAAGCCTTTCAAATTCTTAATGTTTAGGTAGGACCATAAGATTACAAGCCTTTACTGGTTATTTCCAAGCTTTTCAATGTATTTTAGTATGAACTTACAACATGAATAGACAAGAGAAAATGAAAAACAACTTAAGCTTAGGAATTCTTTCCCCTTTCAAAAAAGTAGGAAAAGGACTGGCAGAATTGCAAGTTAAGGCTTTTTTTGAAATAAAACAGAATTTGAAAAATGCAACAGCACAGCCCTGGCAGAACCATGGGCACATACATAAACAAGGAAAAGGAGAAAGAATCTATTTCAGCTTGAGAATCAGTAAAAATGCAGTATTACAAACAAGCAACTGGAAGAAGTTACTTCAACCACTTACTTTAAAACTTTACACTTTTTTTTTTTTTTTACCGGAGGCTGTAGACTCGAGTCCAATCTTTCTGTAAAATATATGAGATTTCTGGAAGAAACATGAAAGTTTTTGAGGCACTTGGTGGGCCCAGTCATGTGTATCAGTACATTCAGCAAATGGGTTACAAGTTAACATCTGTCATTTAAGAGAAGACACCACAGCAGAAACATTTTTATTTGCCTCTGGGAAGAAGTTTTGCCCTAAAAGCAGTTTTTTCCTGGGGAATGCAGACACTAGGCCTATTGAGAGGATTGTCCAGCACCCGTAGAACTGGAGCTGGAGATTGCTGTGCATAAGTGACATTGCTTAAGGGTCAGATAGGCTGAATAAATAAGCAAACCTTCCCCAGGCACAAAGTGCGTTCCGGTATGGTAATGATAAAAACAACATCCAAGCTTTTATACAACCAGCTTACAGAGCCCATAGAGGCTGATTTAAATTTCAGAAAGCCTAAATGCAGTTCTGTCTGAAACCTAAGTTGAAGATACCAAGTAAGATACTGCACGTTATTTCATTAGTAAACAATGAAGTTTAAACAAAAGCAAACCAGCACATTCCTTAAGAGGAGCATTTTGAACATTCTATTGTAGAATTTTATTCAAGAGCTCAGGCAGGCAATTCAACAGCAAGATTTCCTCACCAACTGTAACTATTAGAGTATATTACAGGAATCAATTTATATTTACAGTGTGAGAAATCAGATCTACTAGAGATCAAAACTGCATTAAGTTTTAAAGACACTTTTCAATTAAAATTCTTGTAGGGAGGTACAGACCAAAACAAGTCTGTGTGTCCGTGCAAACATTTTCCAATAGGCAATACTATCACAGTGCAGCAGATCATAAGACTCTGCCATCAGTTATCTAACAGACTTCCTTGATAATTCCTAAAAACTCACAGGGTTTTTTTTGTCCATGGCTACATGTTGCATGATGAAAACTGTCTTCTGAAGCAGCATAAATGCAGACCCAAAACTCCTACTAGACTTCGTAAAGGAAGAAAAATTTCTCCTGGCAAGAACAAGAGATTTGCAAACATCAAAACTGTTTTTCTGTTTTTATTAATATTTACAAAATATTATAAATTTGTAACGTTTATCTGCTTGCACATAGCAACAGTAAAAAACCCCTCATTTCACGACTGATGTGTTACACTGATGTATTATATGTTTTATTTTGAAATTACTGAAAAGCAATCCTTAGTAATTTTTTCATCTAATTAGATACAGACATCATATTAAAAAACACAAGTATTGTATTACCTTTGTGTTTCAATATAACAAGGGATCATAAACACTTTTTCAGATCCAGGGTAGAAGCCTTGTAATGAGCATTTTACTGCAACTACCAAGTACCATTAGTCTCAAATTAAGTAGTCTCTAGAGTGATTAGAAAAAATATTTAAAAATATGGGGAAATGTTTAAAACAACTTTTGCATATTATTAGTTTCAGGAGATGGGAAAAAATAGCAATCCCAGTTCATGTAGTTCTTTGTTCCTCCTTGGAGATGTTCAGGTTAAGATCTGAACAGAACTAGAAGATAATTACATTAGAAACATTTAATGACTACTGCCATGATTCTGGGGAAATTATCATTTTTTAGTTTCTGTAAAATACAAATTTTTCTAACACAGTATTTGTTGTTTTTTGGTCAAGATTCACACACCAGTAGACAACAACATCCTGCAAACAAATTGAAAGCACTTCTTGCTACATTGCTAACAACATGATGTACTAAGTAATTTTGTTTCTTTCATTTATTTTTTTAATTATTTTTGTTTTGTTTTCCTGTTCAATCCTGCATATACAATACTATTATACAGGAATCCTCACAGAAAAGAGGACAAAGTTGAGGTTTCTGTCATGGACAAAAACTTGATAAAAACATAATACAATTAAAATACAAAATATATATAGTACATGTCAGATTAGTTACTAGTGGCATTTGAGGTTTCTGGAGACTGAAGAAATTCATAGGGATCATGAACCATGTCTTGCTGCTCTCCAACACTCAGATGAGAGGGGCTTCCTGTAGAACATGGGAGAAAAATTAAAACCTTTAAAAGTACAGAAAAATAACGAAGATTTATGTATATAAACAGCATGGTTATTTCACATGTTCAACTTATACTTTCAAAGGATATTTAAACAGGAGATTATGAAAAAGAAACCACAAGATTCTTAGTAATTTAGCTGATTTTTGGAAATGCAGTCATATGCTATTACTCTGAGTTGAAAAATTAGAAAACAGCAACTGAGTATCATCCAACCAACATCTCCTACCTTCTCAGAAATGGCACTACATAGTGTAACATACTGCGTAACAATCACCCTGTCTTATCACCGAATTTTACAGCTGACAACGAAATGCTGCATACAACTACGCTGAGGTAAAATAAACATTATATACTCCTTAGTATTTCCAAGGTCATTAAATGCAAGTGCTTATAGGGATTTGCCAGTTAGTATCAATTTACTTCACAATTATTTCAATCACACCTAATAAAAAAATAAATAACGACAACTAGTGTCCTTAATTCCAAAGGTCAAAAGCATGTCTTCTTAGTTGTCTTTGTCACACATATTTAAAAATTGTAACAGGATTCTGTACTCAGCACATTGTTCTATTACAGTAGTTTCACACAAAGATCTATGCAAATTAAATTGTAAGTTTAAAGAAATTTCAAGTAGAGCGCAAGAACAGCAACTTCTGTGACACAGCTAACTTTACCAAGATGATGTTGATCTCTTTCAGAGGTATTGGAGAGGGAACTCAAATTGGATGATGGCCGGGATCCCACTCTCTCAGCCTGAGCTTCGTGAAGGTCCTGCAGCAACTTAGTTGTTTCATCCAGATGTAAATGGTTATCGTCATGGTCAAGCTCCTTCTTCACTTTCCCTAAGGGCCACCAGTTACCAACCAAAACCCATAATTAGCACATGTACACTGACTCATGAATTACCAAGTCATGATTAAAAAATCTAAAATAAACACAAGTGCTGTCTATTACACAAATAACCTCAATCTTGCTTTGTACTTCTAAAAGGCAACAGCTGCATATCTGCGTGATATTGGAAGATGAAGGAATGGGGAATGGTTGAAACTAAACTGGCTCCCAGCACTTTAACAAGTTGTGAGAGGTTAATTTATCTTCCTTAACTCCAGACACAAAATCACAGAATGGTTTGAGTTGGAAGAAAGCGACTTTAAAGATCATCCAGTTCCAACCCCCATTCCATGGGAAGGGACACCTTTCATTAGACCAGATTGCTCCAAGCTCTGTACAACCTGGCCTTGAACACTTCCAGGGATGGGGCAGTAACAGCTTCGCTGGGTAACCTGTGCCAGTGCCTCATACCCTCACAGTAAATAGCACATTTAGTTTGCAGCCAAGAAGAGAAGTCAGTAGAAAGATCACTTAGATAACTAACTTAAAATACAATTAATTTAGAACACGTAATTTATGGAGGCAAAGAAATTCCCATCACAGGTTTTAAGAACGGTATCTTCTCCAGCCACACTGATTTTACAGTAAGCCAAATAAAAAACTGAAATTGGAAAGAACTGGAAGTATGTGCCAATGTATCTGAAGACCTAAAAAAAAATTGCTCACATTTAAAGAGGAAAATAAACATCATTACTGAGGTAAAGCTCCACACTGACTCTTAAAGTTTATGTTGCTATGAACACAAAATACATGCAAAGCTATCAAAACTGTGAGGTACAAATACTTTGGTTTCTTCAGTTGTACAGGAAAAATTAGCTTGGATAGCACATGGATGTCTCAAAGGAAAAACAGAGATAAACAGTTCGTTCATCTTGTACCAGGCCTAGACTTTTAGTTTTGTCAAATGTAGACAATACTACTTTTTGAACACTTTTAAAATCTTAGTAAATACAGCTGTCATCTTGTCTGTGGTACAACTAAACCGTAGTTGATGTCTTTTATATTTAATTACTTACCTAATGAACTTAACATAGAAATATCAAGAGATACATCTGAATATGGTTTCATAGAAAGAAAGTCCAAATCAGAAGAGTTACTGTCTCCAGTAGATTCTCCAACCTATTAAAACACAAGAAACAGAAAGAATGGCCATAGTGGCAAACTGTCATAGTAACTTTATAATGTTAAGGTAAATGCATGAATCCATTCTCTCAGAAGTGTGCATCGTAACACTTGAGACTGGAGCATCCATAACCATCTTGGCTAACCTGAATCTCACAGACACTTCAAACGTGGTTTCAGGACAGATCAGTCATATGAACAGCAAGGGATGTGCACAGTAGTCTGAGTAACTTCTATCTCATAGCCCAGGACTGCTGAAACTCAATTACACACTCAACTCATTCAAGTCTCCCAGAAGAACCCCGACAGGTGTCCCTATTCATGAACCTCTCACAGATCTCCTTTTCTCTCATCTTCTCAATACATGAATACTGGATTTATTGATATGTTTAGTATGGTGGGCCTTCCTATACACAGTATCAGCTGGAACTAGCCTCCAGTATTCTTTCTATACATCTGCATAGTGAAATACTGCTTGTACTACAAAAATTTCATTTCTTTCCACACCTGTTGCAATACTGCTAATGTAATGGCACAACATTAGAAATCAAAGTAGAAGTTTCCAAGCTTCAAAAGCTATTCTAACAGAAGGCTCTGAAGATGCCTACTCCAGCAGGAGAAATAAGACACTCAGGTACACACACAGACAGGTATTATCTGTTAGAAATATGAAAATGGAACTTAGCAGTTTCATGAATTAACCAGTTATGTTCTAGCAAAATACAAACCTTTCCACCAAATAGAAGCAATATTTATAAAACTATAAAATTTTATTAGTTGTTATAATGGGATCCTTATAATTTTTTTGTGAATTGTTATGGAATGCAGTGCATAACTTCTGTTGTAACACATAACTCGCAAGGTAAAACCTACACTAATCAAATCTTTAAGTGGTAACTGTGAAAGCGTAAGATATGCATTATTTACTCCTATTTTCTGAATTTTCAGTAGATGTGATAACACTGATCAATGTGTTTTTGATTACAGCAGGCTGAACCTCAAATATTCATCAGCACATCAAGTATTTTTTTCAGATTCCTAAGTGATCTTTTTGCCTCTGAGATCTAGTCAAACATGCTGAAATAAACTGGAGAATACAGAACAATAAAGCCACTAACTAAAACAGACAATGTGAATTAATTTTCAGTACTGAAACCTTATCCTAGATAAGGTATATTAATACGCTACTTCAGACCATCCACATCCTTGCACAGAAATAAAATGCTGGTCTCACTACTGCACTTTTCTTTGTTTGTTTGTGTCTTTGTTTGGCTTTGGGTTTTTTTTCTGTTATTCCCCTACTCCCCCTCAATCATTTTACCATAATCTGTTTGGAAGAATCCAGACAGGTATTACGTAGCTTGTGTTCTTCTTTTATAAGAACTGGTAGAACCTAAAGAACAAAATAACATTTAAATCTCAGCATTTCACAGCTTGTATTTCTTAAGAACGTTTTCTAAGAACGCTTGTGTAATTTACTGGTTTATCACAGTGAGATCCTGGGCCACCACAGAACACTACCACATTTGGTGACGTTTGACTAGAACTTTTACAAAATAACCAAGACTCTCTCTTCCCTAAGGACAACAATATACATTCACATAAACAACTCAGAAGTAACGAGGACAACCTCTTTGGGACAAACCTAACAGCCTCTTCTTTCTCCTATACTCATCATCTTTTTCTGCATTACCACGGAGAACAGATGAACATTAAATAAAATCCAGAACCTGAATGCTGGAAGCTCAGAGAATATTGCTTTCTCTACTTCAAATGCCAAAACACATTTTCTAGCTAAAATAAACCCCAAGCAAACAGACTAAATGTCAGCATAACTTACTTTAACTTCATCCAGTGGTTTTACCGGGATATTTCGTCTCTGCAAAGGAAGAATACTAACAATTGCTTGTATGTGACATACAACAAAGACCTCATTCTCATTTTCAAACTTTATGCACAAGAGACAGCTAGAGACAGCTAACCTTATCACATACCTGCAATGCCATTATAACAGTTAATACACTGAAATAATTTAGTATTATGCATTTTAACTAATCTGAGTCCTCTTACACTACTTCGGTTCACAAATTTTATATTCAAATGAAGTATTTTAGTCCTTACTTCAGTAACTTCTGATTACAAACCATTTCAGGTTGTACTTTCAGAGATACTCATTCTTATTCAAATGTGCAAGCATAAAACACCATGGTATATCATCACTGAAATACATTTAATTGTGTAAAATCACTGTATATCCAACTGAACAGAACCTTTAAGCGTAAAAAGCCACTGATCATTTGAGAGGTCTTCAAAAATTCTCATTTGGAACAACATCCACAGACTAAGGTGGCAAAAAGGGAAAGGCACATTTTATGTTGAAGCTAAATTCTTATGTTGTATACACACATTTCTATATGTAGAATATTCAAAATACTGGGTTGTAAATTTTTAAACTAATCCTTCACACTTCTTCTTGTTTCGTATACAATCTTTTTCCTGTAGGGAGTTGTGAAAAACACTCAGAGAATTCTGAAAGATCGTCTTGTGTTTTTCATTCTATTGCCTCCTTTTCCCCAAACACCACCCACTTTATTCTAAGTGTGCAGAGATTTAGCATCATCTTATTTCCACCATGTCAGGAAGTCTAAGTACATTTCATCTTCCCACCCTGCCTACCTTTTTTCATTCTTCAATCGTTCACAACGTCAATATTTTACATAGCTTTGAATTATTTCAAACTAAGAATGTTTTTTTTTTTTTCAGAGTGAAAATAACACAAAACAAGATCTTGCAATTTCTGTGAGTCTATTTTGTCTTGGAAATGAAAATATTCCCCCTAGAATCACACATATTTCTGAGAAAATCTCCTCTCCAATCTTAGTATGAATCTCACCTAGAAAGTGTTTTAGTAAATAACTCAAAAGTTTTTCCTTCAGACATACCACATGAATTTAAAATTTAGCACTGCTGGGTACCTGTACAGTGATATTAATCTCTTCTTCAGCATCACTTGCCTGTTCCAAATAACTAATCCTTCCACAAGAAATGTATCTTGCATTTCAATTAAGAAAAAGCAAAAACCTCAACAAAAAACTTGCAATATAACTCAGAAGTAGTTATGTAAGTCATGACACTGAGTGACAAGGCTGCCCAAACACCATTCAGTTGGTTGGTCCCTGCTGTGTTGCACCTCCCTGTCTCTTCCTTTCTGCAGTCATGTAGTGAGCCCACATTGGAGAACTGACCCACTCAAAGAAAAAAATCACTCCTCTGTTGATGAATTCAGTTTGTGATTTGGTTCACAGCATGGCTGCTTGAACAGCTAAGCTTGCACTGCTTAAACTGATGGACTTGTGACACTTCTGTGCATCAAGGACACACCTGCTTGAGCTGATAAATAGTTTTGGAGTGATCGCCACTAGTGATCTGGTCCAGAAGATCATCTACTATTTTCTTGCTGTAATTTCCAGCATCCTTCACAAACTCTTGTAAGCTAGCAGGAATGGAGATAAGTATTACAGAACATATTTATTTTCATGAAAAATATTTCAACTTCAAATACGTTTTTTCGCAACAGTACTGCATTACAATTACATTTTCCTTGTTCTTTAACCCTTTTATGCATCTCCTGAAAAATAATTAGGGCCTTCACGATACAGGGGTTTTTTTTATTATTTTTTAACTAATAAAGTAAATGTATGTGCAAACTTGTTTTTCACAACTGCCAGCAAATTTTGACTTGAACTATCACTGACATTGGTTCAAAAACCAAAACACAAGTAAGAGAATAAAGCTTGTGACTAATTTCTTCCCTCCAAGGTTAACAATTTAATGAAAAGTGCATGTTCCTTTTCAAGTTGCTTTAACACTTTTGAAACTCCTTGAAAAAAATATCATTGTTTTAAAGCCACTGAAATCTATTACTTACCTATTTAAGCTTATTTACTGCTGGGTGTAAAGCGTAACACTAAAACTTTAGCAACCTGTAACATACTGTGACTGAAGACCCCAATAACAAGATCTGTAACAGCCTTGAAATAAAACTGGGTAACTTATGAGGGCAAATGGGAAAAAAAAGCACATTGCACCTCCCGCCCACAACCAAAAGGAAACAAACAAAAAACCAACTAAACCTGTCCCCAACCAACAAGAATGAAAGCTAATTTCAAGTCTTATAGACATTTATTTTAAAAGTAAGTTTTAGAACAAAATATCAGGACACTCCTACTTGAGTCCAAATGTGGTCCAAATTACTTTGCATGAAATTGCTCTGAGAAGTTAAGGAAACGCTTACCTTAAGGCACACTGTATCCCAGTTTCATCACCATATGCTGAGTACAGAAGTTCCATCTCATCTGGTTTCAAATCATGAAATATAGAGTTGTTTTGCAACGAAGGTGCTGTACTAGCACTTGTAAGAAAGGTTACTAGACAGGCAGAAGAAAGCAGTGACAAAGGATTAACACTAGTTAATATATAACACAAAGATCATTTGGGGAAAAAAATGTTTTCCAAAACAGATACAAGAACAGATACAGAAAGTGCAGAGCATTTTTTTCTCCAACTGAAATCAAAAGCAATTCTCTCAAGGACACTTCCAAACTCTAGAATCAGTGCAACTATTTTAACCATACAACAAACATACTACTAGAAAATCAAGAACTAAATTAACCACCCCTTTCCCAGAAGAAAAAGAATCACATCTATGCCCTCTTCTATATTTCTGGTTTTTGTGTGCATCTACTTTAGTGTTCATTACCAGCACCTACTAGTGTTCATTAGTTTCTGGAGAACAGATTAGAAACTACTAAAAATTTTAAAAATGCAAGAAAAAAAAAATCCAGTCTGTGAAATGATGCACAAATTCTAGTGTGGCTATAACACTAAGGCAAAACATTAATCCATAAACTTCCTAACTAAGTCTTGTTTAATAAGAAAAAAAACAATTTAAAACTGCATCTTGCTGTAAGTGGAATAATTATATCCTATAAGAATAACCTAGTGAACTTCCATATTGAGACAGGTATAAACTGAAATTATTTTATATCAAATGATTGCTCAAATATTTAATAAACAAAAAGCTAAAACATGTTCTTTGGCATTTACCTTTATTTCTTCGTTCATCTTTAAAGCCCAGTGTAGTGAAGCCAGGTAATAATTTGCTTGACAGTGAACTCAGATCCACTGGGTGAGTCTCTTCCTCTAATAAATTGATTTAAAAGAAGACTTAGTAAAGTATTTCATGTGCACAGTTTATGGTGAATATTTAGATTTTACTATTCTAAAATGTTGCGACTGACATAAAGAATGCCTTTTAATCTATGCGTTAAGGGTAGATACTGCAATTCAGGTTCTCCATTTAAACTTCAAACACACACTGTAAATATGTTTCTGTGTCTAATTCACAAGAGCTATGGCTTACTTATTTCACTTATAAAACATGCAGCAACACGCGATTATTTTACCAGTTGATTCACAAACGTTCAAGATTCAGATTCTACAAAGTGATAAAAGCAGTTCTTATGTTGGCGTAGTAGTAATTTGTTTATAGAAATCCAGGCACCATTACCATCACTGTCTAAACTTTCAGTGGCATAATTTCAGAGTTATTAAATCACATGCATTTTACCAGTTTTTTTATTTTCAGAAATGGGCAAGGGTTTGATAGTAGCCAAAATGCTCAATTTCATTCCAAATATTTACTATCAAATGAAAAAGAATTGAAATGATAAGAGAGTTCCAGGCTTCTGTGTCCCAATGTGATTAGTATAAAGCATTCATGTATTTATCACTGAAACAACAGGTAAGCTGTGAATGAATTCCAATCTCAAAAGGTGCAGAAAGTGCTAAATCAACATGACACACATCAGCATAAAAGCCATGGCATTTCATTCAGTGCAAACTTTCAAAACTTCTGCATTTAGAGCTTGAAACTAAACCACATAAATGGCATAAGCAAATATAAATAACATATAGTAGTAGCAGAACCAAAAAACCACAAACAAACAAAAAACAAACCCAGGAAAAAATCAAAGAACTAAAGAAAAATGACTGAGCAGAACCTCATTAACTTAAATCTAAAATTTAGCTAATGATTTAAAATAGAAAATAAGAAGGTAGAAGATTATTGTGAATTTGCATCCAAGCACTGCACATTTACATAGGATTACAGCACTTTCATTCACCTTTAGGCTATTAGATTTTAACAGTTCACTGTACTTTCAGCAAAAGTTTGTATTCCGAGGTCTTTATAAAGTTGTAGCAATGTGTGTTTGTGCTTTTTACTGTTAGGATCAGTAAAACAGAGCATCTGAAGAGTGAAAATTTGGAAGGCAAAGAGAAACAGCTTTGGGGTGTTCAGCAAAATGTTTTGGGAAATAGTAAAAATAATAAATTTTGTTTAAAAATTAAGGGAATTAAAAACTCATCTATACTACACAGAATCTGTATGTACAATTAAGACTTCAAAATCTGCTAGAACAGTCAAGACTAGAAACGTCTGCTTTTACCTTCTGCTTCTGGATCAGATGAATTTACTACGCTAAATAATAAAGTACCATCTCCATTTTTTTTCAGATAACCAATCTGTGAAGAGAACAGCAAAGATATAAAAGCAATCATTCAAAACTGTTCAAACTCAAAGAAGGAGTTGCTTACTACCTCTGGCTGTGTTGAGATCTTGCACTCTAGTATTCCAATACCCAGATTCTTGGGTCACATCTATTTAACAGCACTTAGCAAATGCTTCAGAACAGAAGACTTAGGAGAAGGTCATATATACAACTCCTTCATCTTTCTAAATCAAATCTCAAGTTTTCATCCAAACAAACACAATTCCACTATCAGTAGCATGGAGCCAGCCTTTCTGACTGCCAAGTCTAGAACAGAAGCAGAACCAGAACCTCTATCCAACAACCCAAGTCACTGTTTATTTTCAAATCTAGATAAAACTGTTTTCATATCTCACCCACAATTTTCTCTAATTAGAAGTACTTTTATGAACATACTATCATATTCTTAAAGAGGAAGAAGTGCTGTGACAGACCTACTGAATCACACAAGCACAATGCTAAAAAAACATATGTAAAAGACACTAGAGCACAGCATGGTGTGTAAAGAGAGAGCCAGATCTAAGGTAACAAGCAAAGTTGATGTCAGAAAGTGACTACACATGAATTGGGCAAAATAAGAGTAACTTCTCAGTAAATGGGGAAAATGAAAACTACTCTCTCCCTACAGAAATACTAGTAAATACTTCCAAGTAAATTGAAAAATAAATCTCTCCTCTATTTTGTTCTCCCCTCCCTGTGAAAAAATTTAAAACTCTCTCCATTCAAGAGGCCAACGCTAATGTTGGCATACAACGAAAACCGAGGTGAGAAATGCTGGAAAGAGAATGAACAGGAACAATACCTTCAAGTGATGGCAAAAGTTAACAGTGGCTGAGCTCTAAGAACATGCCAGTGTTACCTGGACTCTGGGACATGCAGTGGGTTGTCGGGTTGATTAACAGCCTAGATAATGAAGAGCTTCACACCTCCAGCACCTTTCTTGAAAATGGACTGCACCAGCATGAAAGGCCTTTTTAGCAAAGCTAGCAATTAGCAGAAGGCTGGTATTGCTTTGCATATTTTTTTAAAAGCCACTGTTAGTTTGGAAGTTTCAAACAGCCTTCAATCCTGACAAGTCTTCCAGTCATCCAAAGAAACAGAAATATAGTGAAGCTAAACCTTCACCCCCTCTTCCTTGAAGTTTTACTTCCTAATCCAGTTGAGCCTAAGGTGACTGCATAACAAGGGCCACTGCTCAAGAAACAGACATTTCTTTGGAAGGCACACCACCACAAATGCTTCAAAGTAAAGTTTTTTCTGCAACAGTTGTTAAAAAAATAGGTGGAAAAGGTAGGATTAGCAACATCCTGATTCTTTTCTCAATTGCAGTGACCAGTGAAGTGACAAGTGACAGATGAGAAATGAGAACAAACGTAAGATTCCACACGATTCAATGGAATGAGAGTAAATGTATCTCAGTACAGGTCTGTAGTGAATTCACTCCAATCTCTGAATGAAGAAATGAAGGAATCCACTACCATTATCATACAACTAAAAAACCCACTGTCCATAAACATATTCTGAGAAAACTGCATCAATGGTATCACTGAGCTTGTCCTTTCAACCCTTGGAAGGGCACAAAACCTAAACACACGGAACAACATCAGAATCACATTCAAGACTATCAAACCTGCTCTCTTATCCTAGTCATTGAAGGATGTCTGCATTTTGTACTCATGCAACAGCTGACAGCTACTGCTTGTACAAAACTACAAGAGGTTACAGATCCTTTCACTGAAAACTTCTCATTATAAGTAATTACACATTTAAAAATCCCCAAATTCCTTGGATGGGGCAGGGAAGGAGGAATCCTAATAACTCTTCAACCTACCCCATAGCTTGCTTTTTCCGAGGTGCAAACAGTAAGAATGTGATGCTATTTTAATCACTTTCAATGCCAAGGGCTGCAATTCAAGACTTTACAAGATTACACTACAAGTGAATTTCTAAAGCTGATCAATGCACAATACAGCTTGAGATCTATTTAGGACGCCCTACAATGGCTTTCACTAGGAAATATGTGACAGACAACATCCCTGTTAGCAATCCACACAGAGCATACACCCTAGATGTAACAATCCCAGAAACCATAACACTAAAGCCTGTTTCCTAGCGAGAAACAAAGCACTCAGCAGTGAAACACAAAATGGAATTGAAAACCGCATTGTGCAGTAGACCTTGCTGTTGGGTAGGTATCGATTGATCCTATCCCGAGCTTCGTCTGCTGCGTGTTCCACTAGTGCCAGGACATGCTCCTCTGCAGTGCTATCCGTCAGGCTGCATGCGTTCCCCTCAGGTTCAAAAATGCAGCTAAAAAAGAAAAGAGGAGTAGTTGTAGAAATTAAAAGCTAAAACAAAACAAAGGGCTGAATTCTGGGTTTGCTTAATAGAACAATCAGCCCCCTTCATTTCCCAGTGTCAGTCAACTTCAGCATTTAAGTGGAATTATAATATTATGAACTGAAGCTTTGCAGCAGAAGCTGAGAACTACCAAACTACTGAACTTCAAAAGTTTAATGGTTTCTGTACCTTGATGAAAATAAAGGAAGTATTACAAAACAGAGACTGGGAGTAAAACTGCACTAATAGAGGGTGAATGCTGTATGCATCCTTAATTGCCCGCATGCATGGATATGCTATTTTCACAAATTCCAAACAGAAAGATGCAGAAATTACTTGATGAGGGATGGAAACTGTGTAACTAATCAGAGAAAAAAAACCCAACAGGCTGCATTTATGATGATTATATCATATAGTTGCTTGCAGAAGTAGGACACAGCTCCCAGTCTAACAGGGAGTCCTTCAATTTTTATGTTTGTTAGTACTGGCAATTAGCATTCCTAATCAGTATTAATCATACCATTCCCTGTAACTGAAATTACAGAATTTAACATCTATCTTGCAGTAGATCCCTTTTCATTAAAGCACCAGAAAAACAAAATTTTAAGAGATAAGCATACCCAAGATGGAACAGGATAGAGGTACTACATAAAATTAGAAAAAGGTAATATAAGAAGTGTGAAGATATCATAGAATATGGCAGTCTTCATTATATTTTATATATAGAATAAACTTGGTACATCAAAATATTTCAGGGCATTATATGGACATTAGACACTAGGGCCAAACACCTTAGGTACTGGGTAGAGCATCTCCTCACACCAAATCCATTTCTCTCTCCTGGGTTATCTTCTTCCATTTGCTTAGCTAAGAATTTCTCTCTGTATAGAGATTCAGATCCGATACACAAGTAAGTTTTGCTATTAAAGACAATAAAAAGATCACAGGATCATGCTATTATGAGACAAATGTGTTATACGATTTTTGTCATTGAAATTCAAGAAAGGGTGTACACAGCAGGCAACTCCTCAACAACTGGCACTTTCTATTGCACTCTACAAAATACTTAAAGTGCAAGTACTGTAAGAGAATGTTCAGAAGGTTGCAACATCATGAAAATTTTCAAAAACTATTTCAACATTAGGATGCCCAAGTGATCAAGTCACTTTTTAAATTACAGTATAGAGGTCTAAGTTGCTTTAACATTTCTCAAACATTGAATTCAACTCTTTCTTTGTTTTTAACTGTGACATATGAAGGCTATCAGGCTCAATTCTCCCCCCCAAAGCTCTTATTGTTCATCAAAAAGAATAGTCTCAATCCTACTGATGCAAAAATACAAGGGTTTAAAAGGGCAAATTAATCAGAAAAACCAAATTAATTCCAACTACTAAAGTTACATAAACATTGAAAAAGAATAGGAAAGTAAAACTTATACTGTAACTGATTGCAAAGAAACTGGTACCCAGCTAAAATTAAAGGTCATATTTTTAACTATCTGAATTGTACATTAAGGTAGATATTGAAGACAGAGCAGTACTACATGGCTTGGCAGTGCCAATTTCTTGCTCTGGCAAACTACAAAAATAATTCTGTAGTGGAGTTTATGTAAGAATTAATCCTAGGCACCATACAAACCAAATCATGTATCTCCTAAAAAAAACCCAAAGAACCAAAAAATCAAACTACCTCCCCCTCAAAAAGGTACTTTCTAGTCAATTTCTATACAAATACCATGGCACAAGGAACAAATTACATTTTGTTAATTCTCCATAATACAGTAACAAATTTCTGTATACTGTCATTAGAATAGTTTCTACCAAAAATATTACTCTGCTTAAAATTATTTCTGAAGATACATGTTGCAGTTTTCTATTTCCACAAAACAACTACATTAAAATACCACTTCTTTCATCAGACATTAAGGAGTACAACAAAAATGCTTGAAGTGTAGAAGTAAAAAAATCTGACTGAATAGAACTCTAAAGTTAACTTGTTTTAAAAAATGAGACAAGGTACATTTAACTTTTTTTACTTCGAAGGTTAAAGAAGCCTGTAGAACATACCTACATGACTGGATTATTTATGACATGACCAGTGATGCTCGGTTACAGCTTTTCTTTTTTAAAACTGCAGCTGATATAATGTGCTACAATTTAAATTCAACATCTTTGGATGTCTATGCCAGAACACTGAACAACATAAGTTGCTTGTAAATTGTAGTTTCTGCTAAGATGTACTCATAAAATAATTTGACTTTTTTTAACTAAAACTAGATTTTAGCTATAAAAATATTACTTGGTGACAAGGGGGTGTCTATTAGCTGGAAGACTACTATTGTTCTAGCAATGTATTTTACAAAGAAGCTTTCTAAAATTTCTTTGGGGAGAGTTATCATCTGCTCCAGAAATAATCTGCTGTAACTATATATCCTGCCAGATAAGGTTAAATACATTCATTCACTGATCTGGGGCCACTTTGCTGTCCCAAAAAGATCCTGTTACATTTTGATGCAGTCAACCATTTTAGGAAAGGAAAAAAAGGGGACAAAATACAAAACATATTTGTGGCTATATTCAAAATAAACTAATTATTTCCAACCATCATGAGAAGAAACTACTCATTATTTAAGAAGGATAAAAATATCTATAGATATTAACTGTGTTTAAAAGAATATGCAGTCGTCTTCTGAATTGCTTGTTTCAAGTTGGGAATCAAGTTCTATAAATAGACAAATAAAATACAACAAAACTGCCCATTTATCCAATGGACTTCAAGGAAAAACGCTGAAAAGAGGGATTTTTCTCAGTTCTTTGCTGCTATCTAATATTACAAAAGCTGCAACAAAGCAGTAAGCATGTCCATTAAAACCTTTACCTAATAACTTCTTTATTTTGCTTTTTTGATTTCTTGGTAGTCTCTGCTTGTACAGGAACAACTTCAGGCACGGGTTCTTCAACTGCTGTATCTTCATCACCCAAAAGAGCTGCCTGCTGAGAAAAATCCATGTCCTGCATAAACGACATGCTGCGCTTCAAAGCTAACAGCCGTTCCTAGAATCAGAAAGGACAGAGCGGCAGGGACTTAACCTTTCCCTCATAGCCAAGATGCTATGATAATGGGATGGGATGGGAATGGCCATGGCCTTATTTTGTTCTTAATGTCTCGTTTCCAATGGCGATGCAACATGATTTCTGCAGCCCAACTATCAAGAGAGAAACAAACAAACAAACAAACTGCATATGCAAAATCAACTATTTTACACAAAACTTACCATCACTGTAACACATGCACACACAGACACACATGCACACAGAGCAGCTCACCAAAACTTCATTTCACAAGCCAACAATTATATCAGCAAAAAAGTGTACTTGCAACACACTTGAAAACTCCCCCACACCCAACACCTTGAAAAAGTAGAGCATTCATGTTTATTCAGAAATAAAACTTATATGAGATCTTGTTTTCAAAGTTTCAGCCAGAGGTCGTATTTCACAGTAGGGTTTTATATGTGTGAATCTTAATTGCTTCCACTGAGGCCATGTAAAGAAGCTCCTACAGACTTCAGTGGTGCAGATACAGTTGAGAAATAAAGAAAAATTGCTGAGTTCCAACAAGAATGCTATCAAACCCTTAAATATAGCAGCACTAGCAGGCACTGCTATAGTTGATTGCAGAAGGATGAAGTAATATTTATCATTGTAATTAGTTATGTTTCCTTTAGGAATGACAACACCACCAAAAAAAACCAACAAAGTTTCTGCTATATGTTTTTAATAGGTCTCTTACTTTGCTCATCATCTTAAAGCCTGTGTGCAGTATCTTCTTGGCTAGCTTGTAGTAAACAGTATCTGGTCTGTTGTAAGTCATTGCATTATCACACATCAGTTTAAAATCTGCCTGTAAAATACAACACAAAAGAATTGTTAGAATTTATAAGTCCTTTGTTAAATGACTGGAAGATACCGTTCCATCATGGTAGCTCCAAACCCATGGAGTAAATGCAAACCAAAAGGTAACAGACTTGGAAAGGTTTGAGCCTTTTTTGCTTCTTTAAGATGACAAATTAAGAGAACAGTCACTATGGCAACTTCTCACAGCATTTAAACCAACTGCCTTGAATTAATGAGACTGTCAAAGAAACAGAAACTGAGAAGGTGACACAGAAGAGCAAACTATGAGCCAAGAAGCAGATAAACAAACACTTGTAAGCTACACATCTAGTTACAGCCTTGGAAGTGCTGCAGGATAGGCCAGTCTTTTGTTTACCCAACACTGAAGCGGACTTTTTTCAGCAATAAAACCAATGAGTTTCCTGCAACTGCCCTTCTTCTAAATGCAGAAGAGAGTTCCTGAGAATTCTGCTCTTAGGTTATCTACAGTCTTGTGATCAGCCTCAGCTAGTTATAGCATGTATATCAGAAATTAAAGGTAAGCCTTTCAGCAGGCCTTGTTTTAGAGATTAAAAAGTCATACATTTTATTTCTGTATAATGCTTATGCCTTTTATGCGTTATTAGGTACTCTCATATATCAAGAGAGCCCAACCCCTTTTTCACTCCAAGATGGACAGACTTTTAGCAACCAACTATTACTCGTCAGACTGCTAGCAGAAATGAAGAACTCCAGGAAAGAAAACAACAATCTGTCAGTCTAAATAATAATGCAATCTAAATTTTTTATTAGGCTGCTACCTGAGTAGTTTAAATATTGCAACCTTGCCTGTAACTAAAGAGTCACAAGAGCTTCTATTCAAACTTTCCTTTTTAAGCAGCTGAGTAAGACAGTTGAGCAAGCCAGAATTTAGAGACCTGAAGGCACTGGTGATGGCAATGGTATTATAAATCCTTTTTCACTATTTCCTATAAATCTATATAGTATACCTAACAAAAGAGAATAATCTTTATCAAGGCACCTGTAAGAAATAAAAGGCATTCTCTGCTAACCTTGCTAGACCTTTCAAAAGGAGAGATTAACCCTGAGAAGCAAGGCAAAGCTCTCTGCCAAATCTGTTGTTATATCAACACCACTCTAGAAAACAGTAATTAAACTTCATGGATCAGTAAGGAAAACTACTTTCCTTTCAGCAGCTGGCAATATCACAGAAAGGTTTCTTAGTGCACTGTCTTTAAGACCACAATGCACATAACAAAGTATTATAACTATAATAATATATAAATCAGCTACAGAAAGTTGCCAATATACTTGCCAAGTAACTTTCTGCCATTTCAAATGAAGATATATGTAAAAGAAGACAAAGAGAAAAATATGTTGTTCTTACTGACTCTTAGTACAAGATGTTTCAGTAAATCCATAGTTCTCTTGCAGACATGACAAAATAACATTTTATTCAATCTAACCAGGTCTAGATTAAAAAAAGAAAAGGAAATAAAAAAAGAGGTGCAGGTTCTTCACCCACTTAGGTCTTTGTGATAGTCTTACTCCTGTTTCAGTTTAGCAGCATGAATTCCATAGAACTTTAGAACATATTCTTGGTTTCCACAGTAATCTGTAGTAGATTGTAGTAGAATCTGACAAATACAGAGTATTTGTAACACAATGAATATACAAAAGTGCTCAATACTGAAAAAAATGCATATTAATTCATATAAGAAAGGCTTCTACAGTTAAAAAGAATCTTCAGTTTCTTACTGGCACTGAAATATCTACATCTTTTTTTTTTTAATTCACCTTAAATTCAGTGACTGATTTGTATTCATTTGCTGCAATTTTTTCCTTCATCGTACCAAAATCCATAGGGTGTTTTATTATCATAGAATATCCAGGAGCAATGGCATCCGTGACTGGAAAAGCAAAAAACCCATGAGGATCTTTCCTAAAAATAAAAACAAGACATTTAGATTTATAGCAGCAAACAAGACAGTCCTTGTTTCAATATCACATTAATGACATCGTAGTAATACTTGAAAAAAAAACCCACAAAACACTAAAAGCACTGTCATTAAACAGAAGGACGTTTGACACTGCCCTGACGAAGGAGAGCATTTGATTACACATATGTAGACTCTCTGAAAGATATTAAAATAAGTCTTCCAATTCAATTAGCAATGCAAGCTAGTTCTTGTACTTCTTAATTAATTCTTGTATGGTTTCTATGTTTCTAAACTCCAAATTGGTCTTTTGGCTTCACCAAGTAAAAAACCTAATTCTTCTTGTTCATAAGGTCCTCTAAAAATAAATACAATGTTTAGTATTTTTGACTTAATTCCATATTCAGTTTACTGCTAGGTAATAAAAAGGATTTTTTTTTTAAACATGAGGTACAGGTTTAAGGTTTTATTGAAAACAATAAACAACCTTTCCCAATCAAGAGGATTATCAAGTAAGCAGATATAAATTTGTTTAGTATCAGACAGGGGACACAGAACAGAACAAAACTAAACTAAAACACTTCCATTTTTTAAAGCATTATAGAACCACAACTGGGTTTTAATCCCTAAATAAAGTCATTCATATTTAATAAATTTATAATAGCAACGTATCCTCTGCCCAAAACACTTCCCTGCCAAGAGTTAGAATTGCAAAGTGGGTAATAATCTTCCTAAACTATCTTTTAAAAACCACCAGGTCTAGCATGGATGCAAAGGTTAACAGATATATCTTTAGGTACTATTTTCAAACAGAAAACCAGGGTAAGAAGTTGTGAAATAACACATATAAATAGACATTAGACACCGTCAACACAGCTGAAGACACAATATGCTTTATACCTTTGAAGTTGTCGAAGGAAGTGTTCGAGTAATTGCTGGATCGGTGTGCTCTCATTTTCAGCTGCATTTTGAGATGGAAACACAGATAAGTGCAATGAAACAGAATACAGGTATATGTATTTATGTAAAAACATAAATACCACAGCGGAAATCTTAATTACAAGTACAGCTTGTACAGATCAGAAGCTCAATGTCACATGGATTTCAAAGAAGAAGTACATCAGATTTCTACTCATTTCTTGTCCTTCACAACTTTCTGAGCTTTTATCACATTAAAAACTAATAGACATTAAATCAGATGTAATGCCAAGTCTAGAAGCTCTAAGAATATGTATTAATAAGATTAAAATAAGGCGTTATATATTTCTACAGGAAAAGTGAAACTCGATTGCTCAAATCATGCAGTTGGGAAATCCACATTCTTACAAGATTTTATCAGTGCAATTTTAATTTTAAACTGACTTTTCAGACAGCAGAAAGCTCTGAATGCTGGAAAAATTAAAGTCCGTAGATTTCAGCAAACTTTCATGAAACTTTTATTTTTTGATATCTCTGATAAAAGCTTTGTTGTGCACGCATTTCAAAACAACCAACATGATTTAATTTTTCACACAGCTCACCTGGTTGAGTTCTGCATGCTCTGACAGGACGATCTGGAGGAGGTTCAACCTCCACTTTTTTCCCAGGGTCAAAGTCATCAGTTTCTCCTTCAGTGTCACACTGCTCTTTCTCCCTTTTCCTCTTTTTCTCTTCCTAGCACAACAGGAAGACGACATTTTTAAGAAGAATGTACTTAGAATGCACAATCCCACAGATCAAAAGAGTGATTTCTTTCATTTGGAATAATCATTCTATATCTGAGTCATAATATGGTTTAAACAATGCTACACACATTTTCACTATCACTTTTTTCTTCTCCAATTAAAACTAAACTGTTCAACTTTTGCTACTTTATATTTAACATAGTATTGTACTATCATTACTGTACTTTTATGGAAAAGAATGTTGAATTCTGAAGCTGCTTATATGCAAAATTGCATGATAATAAGCTACACCAAAGTAGCTTTAATCAGTGTGTTTCTGTTTGGTGCATTTAACAGGAATGAGTAAAGTATGTGATCATTTAGAAACCCCACAGAAGAACCATAAGAAATGCTCCTGTAACAGTGGTGGCAATTACTGTTCTCTTCCTGAGCCTCACAGCAAAGGCATGCCTAAAATATTCCTATAATCTTGCAATCACTATCTGTGTTTGCACAGAAAAGCACACTTTCATTAACCTTCTTTAGACAACAGTCTTGTTTCTTAGCTATCTTTTAGCCTTTTTTGAATGTACTAATAATGAACTTCAGGGAAAAAAAAATCCAAACAATCCCCACACTACAACTCAGTAAAGGCAATTGATCTTGTGTAAAGGACAGTTGTTTTGCTACATTTCAAGTCCCAGCCATACTCTTAACTGAAACATATGCGCTAAGAACATTATGCTGTATTCAAGAGCTTCTGAAGAATCCTATGAGATATATCACTTTCAAGTAATTGAGTCTAACAAATCAATTGAAAGTGGCAGATGTCAGCAATAAACCCAAACAAAGTAGCACTGAAATCACGATAGGAGCAAAACTACATGAGAAAAAACTAAAAAAGCAGAGACGTCAAAGAATCATTAGCGCACAAATACTATTAAAATTAAATTGTACAATTAATGGTACTGTCAATGCCTTCTTGATGATTTCAATCTAACTCCTCAAGCTTCAACATAGACAACTAAGTTGACCACACGATTGCTACTAACAAAGCTACTAGCAAAGCCTTGCACACAGGTTATTCTCAGGGCGGAACTAACTATTGTACCACAGTACTCAACTGATCAGACTTCAGAAAGCTTTTTTTAAAAAAACAATTCAATTTCCAGTAACTTGGCATGTATCAGGAAGAGAAATGCAACTTAGATTTTCTTGAAAAGTTGAAAATACCCTTCCTCAAAGGATAGCAAAACACGTTTGTGCCCCAGCTGAAATACAAAGCATCTGACTTAAAAACTGAAGTATTCATTCAAAGGAAATAAACAAGCAAAATAAACAGTTAAAAAAGGAAGGTTTTACTTGACTCATAGAATCATCACAATGTCTCTTTTAAATAGCAAAAGTACACCAACATACATACAAGGCTTTTCTATATTTGTGAAGGGCTGTCTCCAGACAACAACCTTCTTGAAGTCGTGATTTAAACAAACAAAAAAGAAAAGCTCTGATTTTAGATCTGACAAGCAAGCATGAAGATTGGTATGTCCGAATTCTAAAAATGGCAGCTTACCTTTCTCTTTCTTCTTTCTTCATCATCGAGATGCTTTTCTTTTTCCTTCTCTGATTTTTTTTTCTTTTTCTTCTTCTTTTCTTTATGTCGTTCTCGCTCGTGATCTGATCTGTCATCATAGTAACTAGAATCATGCCCTGACCCAGAGAGTTCGGTCACTTCACTTCCTCCAACTTTAAGCACCAGCTTTAAGGGTTTTTCCAAAGGTTTATCCACGTAATCTAAACCAAAATGAACAAAAAAAAAATCATAAATACACAGGGAAATGACAGCACACAGCGATAACAGAATCACAGAGTCACTTAGGTTGGACAAGACCTCTGAGGTCACCTATGATGGAACAGCACCTTGTCAACCAGACCATGGCACATCTTGTCTTTCCTTAAACACCTCCAAGGACAGGGACAACACCACCTCCCCAGGCAGTCTACTCTAAGATATAATCACCTTTCTTTTAAACAAATCCTTCCCACTGTCCAGCCTGAACCTGCCCTGGTGCAGACTGAGATGTGTCCTCTCCCCCTGTCGTCCGTCACCGGGATTAGAGTCCGGTCCCTCTGGACACTCCCTCCTTTCAGGCGGCTGTGAAGAGCCACAAGGGCACCCCGAGCCCCTTTTTCTCCAGGATGAACCCCCCCAGCTGCGAAACTTCTTCCAGAAAGCCGACAAGAACCCGCCGCAGGTCAAAACCACATACAACACACTGGAGAAGAAAAACACCACCTAAGCCTAACAAACCCAAGCCAACAGACAGGCGTTCAGCACACGCGACCTCCCACAAACCTGGAACACGACAGAAACAGACCCCTCGCCTTTCCCTGAGAGCGCCGCCAGACCCCGGGCAGAGAACGGTGTAAACCAAGCACGGCTCAGGCACCGGGCCCCTCGACGAGCAGCCGCAGGACCCCCGCGCTCCCATCGCCGCTCCCCCCACCGC
>VXAU01004690.1:155326-228909 GCA_013399695.1 Formicarius rufipectus | reverse complement strand
CGCGGCGCGTCCCGAGGCTGGCGGGGCCATCCCCTCAGGGAGGGAAGCGTCAGTCCCGGTCCCCTAACCCCGGTCCCGGCCCCCTATCCCCGGTCGTCTATCCCCCGTCCCGGTCCCGATCCTCCGATCCCCCGACCCCTATCCCCCGATCGATCCCCTGTCCCCGATCTCCCGATCCCGGTCCTTGCGGTGGGCGCGGTGCATGGGAAGGAAGCGCCGGGAAAAGGCTGGCCGTGCCCCGGGCGTGCAGCAGCCCCTGGAAATCGCCTCTCCTCGATATGGCTTTTCCCCCAGGAGTGAGGAGGATGGATGATGCCGCGGGGGACTTAAAGCAAGCGCTCCCAAACGTGTGTGAGAACGTGCAGATCCACGTGGAAGTTCTTCAGAAGTCGAGCAGGTCTCTGATAAGAGCGTAACTTGCTGAAAGTTGTGTCTGCTTCCTTTTGGCCTCCTGCTGTGCACCTGCAGGAGCCCGCAGGGCTCTGCCTTCTCCGTGCTTTCCCATGAGTTTCCACATGCAAGTGTCTTCCTAAGATCGAGCAACTCCATTTATCTCTGTTTCACTTTTTGCCTCACGTCGATGGCCACATTCTGGGTTTGCTCTGGTTTATCCTCTCTTCTGGCAGAGCTCAAAACTGCACACAGTACTCCAGACGTGGTCCCACAAGGGCAGTAGATGGAAAGAGTCACTTTCCTGAGCAACTGGCACCCTTGGTAGTACAGCCTGAAGTGAGGTTGTCCTTATTTGCAGCAGGGGGCACGCTGCTGACTCATTGCCAACTTGTCTGTCAGTAACCCAGGCTCTTTTCTGCAAAACTGCTTTTGATCAGGTTGGGCTCTGATCTGGTTACCTGAGCAGTGGATGGAGAAATAGGATTTCATGTTTACTTTTGTTGACCCTCAACAGTTTCTTGTTAAACCGTACCTCCAACCTGCAGAGGTCCCTCTGAACAGCAGCCCTGCTCTCTAGACTACTGACAGTCTCCCTGCGTTGATGTTATCCATAAACTTGCTGCAATGGTTTCCAACTCATGGTCAGTGTAAAAACAGAGTTGGTCCCAATGCTAACATCATCACCCAACCTTTCTCCTTCTAAGTTATTGGAAGCTCTTCTTAGTCTTTGTACTCATAAACACAACTCTTGGAGCTGGACAATCCAACCACCTTGCTGTCCATTTATCCAGTGATTACCTTACCAGTTTGGCTTTCTGGATGCTATGAGAGAGTATGTCCAAGATGTTGCAAAAATCAAGCTGTAAAATACCCACTGCCTTCTCTTTGTCATACTTGAAAAACAAGGAACTGGGAATTTGCATTAGTTATACATCACCGAAATTGCAAAATTAAGTTAAAGCCTTTCTGAAATATCTCCAAATGGTATTAATTTTTTTCATTTGTCTCTTCTACTGACGTTCTCCTTCTCATATGTTCCCATCCTGAGGTATCAGCTGTCTGACTTAAAAGTGTAATGGTGCTTCCAAGTTAAGCTTACCAAATTCAGTCTAGTAGATTGGCTATGAGTTTTTTTGTTTTCCCTGCTGAAACACAGATTGCATAACTGATTTCCATTCTTGGAATCTTCTGGCTGTGTTCTGCTGTGTCCTCTGATAAAATCTCAAACAGAGCAAATAGTATTCTTTGGATTCTGTCTTCTAATGCACAAATTAAAAACAAGTATCAAACTTGTTGCTTTTGCAGACTGAATTTGATAGTGTGGTGGTCCAGGGATGGAAACACAGTCCCACAATTTGCCATAGACTGAGTCAGGCTATGCTGGAGAAGGGTGGGGCTCCAGAACAGATAGGGTTTTTTTTTCCATGTAGAATGTTGGCGTGGGTGGGTTGAGTGTGGTTTTTTTGTTTGGGTTGGTTTTTTTGAGTTGTTTTTCTCTGTGTGTGAGATGGAAGCTGTTTTCTGTGAAGACCTAGTATATGAAATAATGCACTCTCACTCATTTATATTTCCTTATAAATGTCAATACCATGAAGTAATGGTGTTTCTTTCTTGTTAGTGTGGCTAAGAAAGAAGATATTAGGATGAGCGTCCTAAAGCTGTTGAACAGACATACCATCGTGTTTGGTGATTACAAGTGGACAGAGTTTGATGACGGTTTCCTTAAGAACAATGTGCAGTCTGTGTCGATTGTGGATACGGAGCTGAAACTGAAAGACAGACAGGTATTTGCAGTCAGGAATGTTCATGAACTCTGTTCATGTGCACATGAACTAGTTGTAGGTAGACTGCTGGTGGCTTAAGGACATAAGCAAGACAAGGTCCATAGGATGGCATAGTATCTCTTATTGGGCTGACTAGTATAAACAGGGAAAACATGGCTAAGTTTTTGGGCCCACACTGCTTAGTAAGGTCTGAAACAGAAGTAGTAGGCTTCAGAGATGAATGCCAGCTGAGAACTGTAGCTTTGTTTTCTTATAATTAGCTTTGAATGAGAATTATGATGCATTATAAATCTTTTTTTATGTTCATTCTAGCCTATTGACTTGAGCAAAAGCAGTCTTTCTCTCCATATTTTTCATCTGAATGAAGAAGGACCAACCTCTGAGAACCTGGAAGAAGAGAATGAGGATATCACTGCAGCTCACCATTGGGTGCTACCAGCAGGTACCTGTGTCATATTTCTGGAAGGTCTAGAACAATTACAATGAAAGGAAATATTGGAAAGGCTAAAAGTGTTTGTATGGTTACCTGTTAGAAGGTATCATTTGTCTATATTGTTAAACTTTATCCTTTATGGAACCAATATATTTGGGCCTTTCTCTTTATGATTTTGACCAAACTCCTACAAGGGTTCCAAAAAAACCTAATTTACTTCTCTAATACTCGTGGATGTGTGAAAATAACTGGCCTTGTGGTCTAAAATCTATAGTCATAATCAAAAGCATTCAAGTTTTTAATCCTACTAGCTGCATTCCAAATTTTAACTTGGAGACCTACAAGAAACTCATCACTTTATATATTCATTTTCCAGAGCCCACTGCTGGCTTCCAGCCCCCAGGACCATGTCGCTCTTATATTTGACAGACAGAGAGATTTAGTGTCCTCAGAATGTTTTCTGAAGTGAAAAATACGGCTTTGCTTTGCAATAGAGCATAACTTACCTTTTACTATCTTGCGCTTGGGGAAGTTGGATTCTGTGCCTGGAAGGAGAAGCATATGCATGAGCTTAAGCCCAAAGAGACAGTTATTCTGAAGTGTTTCCTACTGTTTCTGTGTTTTGAAATGCCTAACTATCCATTACATTTATTTTCAGAAAGAATTCAATCTGATACACTGGCATTATTCCCACATTACTGGGGTTTAGAGTTGTTCGGTCTTTTTTGCTTTTCTTTGCTGAAAGTTAGAAATGAACTTCTAAGTGTGCTGCTTTAGAGTTAAACCAGTAGGAGAAATGAATCCAACTCAGAGTGGGATTGCAAGTCAGAATAACAATTTATTAAAAGATCACAAAAATACACTGAAACAGAAAAGAAAATTTGTTTGTGCCATGAAAAACACCAGATGTACAGCCCAACACAGTGGGGCACAAGCAGAATAGAGCTCACCAACTCTGTGCTGAGCACCACGTAGCCCTCCCCTGAGTTCAGAGTAAAAAGAAAACCAGCTACCTGCTGGTGAAAGTGATGGTTGCAATCTGGTGGCAGTCTCAGTCTGCTCGCAGCTCTGGTCCTCCTCTGGAGCTGAAGAGAGCTCCCAGTCCCAAACCCCTCAGCTTATATTCACCTAGGCTCCGCCCAGTCCCTCCCCCAGGGCGGAGACTTAAACTGTGGGTGATTTACTCTGTGAGATAAACAATGGCCTATTTTTGGCATCCCTGATGGCCCATTAGTAGACATGACCCCTCAGGTGGGTGTGGAGGCAGGAGAATTTCCTTATCTCACAGAGGTTCCTAAACACCCAGTTTGTAGCCTGAGTGGTGGAGTGTGCCTTAGACAATAGCTGCTAATGTGCCACTGTGAGCAGTTCATGGGAAAAAATGGCATAGAGGGTTTAGAATACACACCCACACAGAGACAAACTGATCCTGGCTACTAAAATCAGGACACTAAGAATGATTGATACCCAAATGACAACTTTATTTTTTTATGCATTTTTCAGCTACCTGCTTTTTCTGCTCTTTATGTTAAAAAAAAAAAACTGAATGAAAAACAAAATGTAAAGCTAAATTAATAAAATTTGCCTTGGAACCCTCCTCCCGCTCCAGCTTTTCACAGCTCTCTATCCTGGAGAAATGTAGGTCCATCCCTTATTGAGGGTGAAAAGAATGGTATTTTCCAGTTCATGTTAAGAAATCAACATTAATTTCTCACCTCAGTTATTTGATGAATTTGAGTAGTTTGGCAAACTGCTGGACTTACCTTTTAGGAAGTAGTGTTTGTATTTTGAGAAAAATGACTCAGACGTGGTTTTTTCCACACATTTTAATTGCTCTCATAAATCTGTTCTTAATACTTAATTCTAATTGAGAATAATTTGAAAACTATTTTGTGCTGCAATGATTACAAGTTCCCAGACTGATTTATCCTCAACAGGTATATAATACATTGCTTTTGCAGCTGAATTCCATGGCCTTTGGGAAAGTCTTATATATGACACTGAAGTAAAAGCAAATGTAAGTTACAAGTTAATAACAATTAAGATTACTTGATGAGAAGTAAGAGCTGAAACAAGGCCTATTTGAAGCATGCATGGAGATGTGGGTGCAGGCTAGGCAGAAGGGAATGGGACGTTAACTGTGTTTCTGGCAGCAGCTAAACAAGTAATTGGCTTGGCAGTAATGTCAGCCAGCACTGTCACTGTTTATAAAATGTACATTGAATGTTTGGACTAGAGTGAATGCCAGTAAGATATTTGAAAGAAACAAAAGAGTTCCATGGTGTAATTTTCTAGCTTGAAGATTCTGTGCATTCTTCAAAAGTTGTGATGATAAATACCCGAACTTCTAGAATGGGAATGCTGCAATCTGAAAGTAGGTTATAAACCACAAGTGAATTAATTCAGTTGTACTTCAGACAACACTCAGCAAGATGTTTATTGTGCTTCTTAAAAAAAGCTGCTGAGTGATTTTTTTTGGACACAGATAGTTCATTAGCATCTTTGGAATACAGTATTCTCGCTCAAGTCTTTATAAACAAATATAGTAAAGCAAAATATTCTGGTGATTGTACTTCTTTATTTATAAGGTAAATATCAATTAACACATCCACATTTGTCTAATTTGTGGAACTGCTTTCCAGGTCATCTCTGAAATGGCAAGACTAAACTACACTTGCTGGTGTACTAAATAACAGCAAGCTGATCACTGTTGACTATAAGTGTATGTTGGTAGAAGAAAATGATTGCTTTTAATGACTAAAACCAGGAATATTTTGTAAAAACAATTGTGATGAATCTTCATTCTTTAAAGTATGGAACTGCCTGCTACAGGCTCTGAAATGGTCACTATGAATTTTCAAAACAGTTCAGTCCGTGGTGATAGAATATTGAAAAACATCTGGATTAAGTCCAGTTGTTTTTGCTGTTGTGTAACTACCCCACCTTGAGCATGAAATATTGCAGGAGTACTGTGGTATTGTCTTATTAACACTTATGGATCAAAAGCACATTATAGGAAAGAGCAACAGGAGGTAATGTGGTGTCAGGTGTTATTATAGGTACAAGTCAGTATAGAGTCATACCTGAAGTTCAAACTCCTTCTTTTGAAAGAGTTCTCTACTTCCTAATTCTAAATAATTGTAAAATGAAGTAGTAGTATTTTCAGAAGCAAGGATTCAGGGAAGAACATGCAACTTCCTCTATGTGCAAAGATAAGCAATCTACAAATTTGTTGCAGTAGCTGATACAAGTGCTTCAGTAGAAAGGAAGTAAAATGTGACAGGAAATGCTTTGGGTGGCCTGACTACAACAAACTGAACAAATTTGTATTTTGTACAATATTTAACACGGCCTGCAGTTTCTTTGACTCTCTGTTTAGACAGCATGTGTTTTATAGACACACTGTGAAGTGGAGCAATGGAAAGTAATTTCCCTTCCATAAAGCATTTAATTATTCATTTAAATGTTCTGGATCTCCATTTGTGTCCAGTACATGCTATTCTTGTTCTTGAGGATGGGTCAGAAACTAATTCCCATCCTTTACTGAAATAATTTTGCCTAGGACTAAAAGATATGAGCTGGTTTTTTTGTTGTTGTCGCTGTTAGTACACAATAGGCATGACTAGGAGATTGCTGCTATCTGTTATTGTATTCGCTCTTATGTCTCTAATTTATGTGTCTCTTTTCTCTTCAATTAGCTACTGGATTACGTGACAACAGCATTATTATTTTCTGACAAAAATGTTGACAGCAACCTGATATCATGGAACAGAGTTGTTTTGCTGCATGGTAAAAATGATCTCTCTTAAAACAAGTAGATTCATTTACCACCTGTTTATACTTTCCTTCTAGAAAATCTTGTACTGCAGTCCTGTTGTAGTGAAATTAGATGATACAAAAGCAGCAGAGAAGTGTCCTCTCTGTAATACAAGTGTAGATGTAATGTAATGTCAGACTGAAATCAATGTTCACGTGTACTATGTTTTGCAGAAATTTAAATTCTAAAATTTACAGTACTCTGGTTTACACAATCACTGTCTGCTGTGTTTTTATTCTACAATTAATGCTGTGATGAAATAGAGTAGTTAAAAAGCTGTTACATATCATTAACAATCAGATTGTATGTAATGTATGGATCTGATTTCAAACCAGGCCCTCCTGGAACAGGGAAGACTTCTCTCTGTAAAGCATTGGCTCAGAAACTGACGGTTCGACTGTCATACAGGTGATAATTTTTTTGAAATTCTTCATTTTAGCTTACTACTGTTAGTTGTTCTTTTTCAGTAGCCCAAATATATTTAATATTTGATTTCAAGTAACTTCTGCCAAGTGCTGATGTGTNNNAGTTTTGTCAAGGTCTGTTGTTTTCTTTTTTTTTTTTTTTATAGTGCAGCTGAATAGGTAGTAATTTTGTAACCAATTTTCTTTGTAGTTGGATTGTCTGAATACCACAATTTGCAGAGATCAGTCTGTATATCAGACAAGTGATAAGAATTAGCCTTAAAGTTTATAGCAACTTAAGTTTATTTTTAAAAAAATTAATTTTATGTAAAATATGAGATGTAACATAAATAGTGGGAATGATCTGATTCTAGCCCAAGCTGAATGTATGAAAAACATGGGCTATATATTGTGTGGTTGAGATAGTTTGTCATAAGGATATCCCTGCAGAGCTAAGTAAAAACATTTCATGCTTTTATGAGTCCTTGCTGTACTGAAGAAAATCTTCCATGAATAGAAGATTGAGGCAATTAGCATGGTCACTGTTACTAAAGCTGTATTTAAATAGCACCTGTTCTAATGAAAAAATTCTAATAGCAGTTTAATATGAAGAATTCAGGTGAGACACATTGCTGGAAATGCCAATTAAAACAAGTGTTATGTTTTGAAAAATAAGTACTAAGTACTAATTCACAAAATCCGAGGGTCAAAATGAAGGGCATGAGACTTAAAGGAGTTAATGATATCACTGACTTATTTACCATAGAACTGATACTTTCTTTCCCCTTCATACTTTAGGTATAGCTATGGACAGTTAATTGAGATAAACAGCCATAGCCTTTTCTCCAAATGGTTTTCTGAGGTATGTATTCATGTAGCTAATTAAGTAGACACTGTGTTTTAGAAATTACACTGTTTTTGTTGAGCTTGTTTTGTATGTGCACCAGAGATTACTTACAATAATTAATAAGTCTGAGAATGCTTAACTAGAAGCTATATTAGAAAGTTATTTTTAAAAAAATGGGTATTTCCATCTTTAAATATTGTAAAACTCTGAAAGTTGTGTGATAAGGAAATAAACATACACCTATGGTGTCCTTCTAGAGTGGCAAGCTTGTAACCAAGATGTTCCAGAAGATTCAAGAGTTGGTTGATGACCAAGACGTTCTTGTATTTGTGCTGATTGATGAGGTATGATTCCAATAGCATTGCTGGACGTGAAATTTAGCAGAAAGTAAATTGTTGGGAGAAATTGTAAAAGCCCTTGTGTAAAGAACAATGAAAGCACATCTATGCTGTTTCATGAGCTGTATAACTTTCTGCAAAAGAGTGAATTTTAATCTTGATTTCTGCAGATTTGAGGGATTTGGAAGGAACACAATATGATTTAACAGGCAAATTCCAGCTGAAAATGAATTGAAGCTTTTCTTGGTGGAACATCTCTTGCTGCCATGTTTGCAAGTGGAGTATTGTTTTAAACTTCAGAATTGCCTAGATATGTATTTGTGTTCTTCCATTTGTTGTAAAGCTCTAAAAACATTAATATAGTTCATTTTGTTGTCTAGGATCTTTTCAGAATTGCATACATAAGCAATTTAGTAACTATGTACTTTGTTAGCTTGTTATATTGGAATTCCTATAGGGAATGTCATTCTAAATTCAATGTATTCATTATTCTGGTGGTGTGTCCCATTACCTTGATGCCCAAAATTTAATTAAAATGAAAAGCAGCCTTTGTTCTGCTGTGTAAATAGGAATTTCATTCACTACACTTTGCTTCCTTGGTATGTCTTTCCTTCTCCCTGTAAATTGCTACTTAATACAAGATTTTGAAGATGGAGTTTTAGATACCAGACACAAGGATCTGAAGGTGTATTGGCTGGGTTGTTTGCTGCCCAGACACCAAATGTGCAATCTTTTGGGTTTTGTTTTGGTTTTTTTTGGTTGGTTGGTTGGTTAATTTTGTTTTGGTTTTGGTTTTTTGTGGGTTTTTGTTGTTGTTGTTTTGGGTTTTTTGTTTGTTTGGTAATTTTTGTTGTTGTTTTGGTTGATTGGTTTGTTTCCTTGTAGGTGGAAAGCCTCACAGCAGCCCGCAGTGCCTTCAGGGCAGGTACAGAGCCTTCGGATGCTATTCGTGTGGTGAATGCTGTACTGACACAAATAGACCAGATTAAAAGGTAAACTCATATTACTGCAACAGCAAAAAGTAACTAACAATTTCAGGATTCCTGCTTAATTTCAATTTCCCTACTTGGAATGCTAAACCAGATTGGTTGGTGAGCTATTCTTTGTTAATGATCCTAATTTTGAAAAGAAATAGGAGTAATCCAATAGAATATTTTGCATGTACCTGAGTGGAGAGTCAAATCTAGAGTCTGTATACTTCCCTTAAAGATAGGAAGAGAAAAATAACAGATCATCATGATGTCTGTGTGGAGAGACAAGAATAAGATGAATGAAGAATTTGTTCACTGTATACAGCTTCTGAATGTCTAATATAAAGCAGTCTTGGACAAAACATGGTTTAGAAGCAATTGTTAATGTTGCTAGCTCCACTTTGTGTGCTGGATTTAGTGCAGCATACAAGCTTTGTTTTCATTCCTGCCGCTTCCCTTTCCTTATTGCACATCCTTGGCACTGTTTGCAGAACGGTGCCCCGGTATTTGGCCCCGTCTCACAGCTAATTAAACATAAGTGGCTTATTCATATGTAAAAGTTGACAGGTTTCATCTAAAAACAGCTGTGGTTTAGCTTGTCCTTCCAGTATTTCTTAGAGTAAGATGATGTTCTCTTTTAAGCTCGCTCTGAAGTCATTTGCAGTTAGATTATGTCACATTGCCAGTGAAACGATATGCTTTCTACTGAATTGAAATCGAAAACATGTAGATTAAAGTTTCAAATTTATGAGTCTTCTTATCATAATATTTTTTTTCTGTGGCAGAAACTATGTCGGTAGGTTCTAGATAGTTAATGTGTGTGTCACTTCTGAAATAGGGTTAGAGAAACTATGGACTCTTGAGAAACAGTTAAAATAAAGAGACTGTGCATTGAAATAGGCTGGTGATAATTGTCCAAGAGCTTCAGATCATATAGTTGCTGGTTGACAAGAGTGATGTGACTGCTTGTTGTAGAAAATGACGTGAGTCATAAGAAAGAGGATCTCAATTTGCCAGTCAAAAAAGGAGATAAAACATGTGACCTAAAAATATGCATTTGTCTTGAAGGTATCCTAATGTAGTCATCCTGACTACTTCGAATATTACAGAGAAAATTGACATGGCCTTTGTGGACAGGGCTGACATAAAGCAATATATTGGACCTCCATCTACTGCAGCAATATTTAGAATATATCTTTCTTGCTTGGAAGAACTGATGAAGGTAATATTTGAAAGCAAGACTGTAAAATGTCCTATTTTAATAAATTTGACATTTTAACCATACTTCCTTAGTAAAAAAAATATACAAATTTCATTCCTTCTCTGTTATTTCCACTCTTAATGTAGAATTTAATTTTGAATGTGTTTATTTTTCATATGACAGTGTATAACTCTTCCTTCTAGTGTCAAATAATATATCCTCGACAGCAACTTCTGACACTCAGAGAGCTAGAGATGATAGGCTTTGTAGAAAATAATGTGTCAAGGCTAAGCCTTGTACTAAGAGAAATCTCAAGGTAAGATTCTGAAATTCTACTTTTTTCATATATATGTATACTGAGTTCTGGAACAGTGTATAAAAGTAATGGAATTTCAGCTCCAGTTCTGAAACATCTCAAGTTTTTTTTCTGTTAGGGATAGCGCAAAACGTTTTAGGTGACAAAAAGTGTAAGCAATCATGATTTGTTCACTTAGTCTGAAATCTGGCTAGGCTTAGTGCTGCTTCTGGTTTCTGCCCTGCCATTTGAAGTCCTCTTGACAAATGGCTGGCCAGATTAGTGAGAGGCCTTAGGTTTCAGTGGTTGTTGGGAACTGTAGTACATGCAATTTAGCAGAAATAGCATGGGCCTTAATTCCTGCTAAGAAATTACCTTGAAATACCTTGAAATCTACTAAATCAGAATTTAGCATGGAGATGTAACTGACAGAAGCAAAGGGGAAAGGAGGGACAGTGTTATGGTTTTCTGAGTATGCTAGCAGAGCAAATAGTCTTTCACTGCAGCAGAACAGTTCTTGAAACAATAAATATCATATTGACAGTATCAAGCAATGTATTTTTCCCAACTGCTGGTCTCTATGGAGCAAACATTCATAAAGTCAGGAAAAGTGTGTTTTCTTTCTGTTCCTGAAATACACAGTCTTAACCAGTGAGGAGTGGAGTAAAAGCAAGTAAGTTTTTCCAGGCATAGAGGTTTGCATTTTACTTACACAGAGTGGTTCTTGGAGAAGACAAAAAAAAAGATATCATGTAGGTAAGGTAGAGGAAACTGTGCAAATGGTGGGAAGAAGGAGGCAAGCAGTAACCATAAGGTCCAACCTTCAAAACAATTTAAGTCCTTCTAAGAGTGGTTATGTCTGTTATTCCCCCAGATTCATGAGATGTGACACAATGATGTGAGGGGCATGATGTCAGCATTGGCAGGCAACTGTGACTATACTATTTCTGTACCCTTGCTTCCTTTTCTGTACTATATTCTGTAGCCTCCCATAAGCAGAATTTGGCTGTTCCCTTCCTGCTCCTGCTATAAGAGCTGCAAGTGACCTGCTGAATTGTAATCTGAGTTTTTAAGAGCAACTTAATGGAGAAACACACAAAAAGGTGAGGTCTTCTTTTAAGAGTGGACACTTAGCATTTAAGCAGCTCTTCTCTCTATTTTACTGTAGAAGAAGTGAAGGTCTTGGTGGTCGGGTCCTGAGGAAGCTTCCTTTCCTAGCACATGCACTTTATATTCAAGTAAGTTTGTTATATGCAAGTATGTTTATTCTGTTCTTTATATGTTGGGTTGGGTTTCAGACAGACAGGAAGACATTTGAACACTGCCTGAAGTAAAAGAGTGGCCTAAACCCACCTTTTAATCTAAATTTCACTTGTTTCTGCAGTTTTGTAGACAGAAACAATTATGTGCTGCCCATAATTTAGATAGGATTGAAGAAGATACAAGAGATTTACCTGTTAAGCAGCATTCTACTTTTAATAAAGTAATGAACATTGGTATTGGTTCTCTGATAATTCCTTGCTGAAAAAAAAAATAAACACCTCTACGGCTTTATAAATAATATTAATTTGTTAAAAGCCTTTTTTTAAGCAAATCTGCAGTAATAGTGATTGACTCAAGACTTTGCCTAGCTTGACTCTGACTTTACCACTCTAGCTGAGTTAAAATAAAGTTTCAATTTATGTTTTGTAGCATTTTGAAAACTTTCTTATCATGGAAGTCAGGTATTTCTCGTATGAATACTTTGATTTTTGTGTAAAATATTATCTGCCTATTGCTGCAGTGTATCTAACAAAATATTCTCTTATTTTCAGTCTCCCAGTGTTACAATGACAACATTTCTTCAGGCTCTTTCGCTGGCAGTAGACAAACAATTTGAAGAAAGAAAGAAAATTGAAGACTGTGTGTGATACTCTGTTGTTTTGTAGTTGACTGTATTGTTACATTTTTCATACAAATTGTGCAACTTTTGTGCATTTATAAAGTGAATTGTCAGCACCTTAAAATACCTGGAATGCCTGATCTAGTTTATAAAAATATTCATTAAAAAAAACAATTAAGAAAGTTTACAGCCTAATTTTCGAAAGCTTTATTTCAAATGTCAATAAGATTGTAAGACGTTTGCTTCAAGTCCATTTCCATCTTTTGCAGTTACTAAAAGTGGGCAGACTTCTGTTCCTTGCTTCTTAATCACTAACTTTCTATCCATGCATCAGTTTTCATATTTCTGGTCTCTTATATTTTTAATAGCAATAGAATTTCACTCTTTGGACGTGATACTTGTTATTGCTTCTGAAATAACAAGGATGAAGCTGGGAGGATTTAAAGTGCTCAGGCCTTTTATACTGGCATCTCTTTATCTTGAAATCTAATATCAATTACCTATTTTAATTACATCAGACCCAAAAAGTTAAAATCAAGAGATTATTTGTATTTTCTAATACTATAGAGGTTTTTGGTTGTTGCAAGGATGTGAACCAGAGTGGACAATGTTTTCTCCATGAAGTATAACTGAAATGTGTAAGAAAGGTTCTTTAAAGTATATGAATTTTGGTTTGGTTTTGTTTTATAAAAAAGAGGGAGGGGGACTTTTTCAAAGGGTATGTGCTGATATGACAAGGGGAAACTATTTTAAACAAAAGAGGGTAGGTTTAGATTAGGTATTCGGAAGAAATGCTTTACTGTGGAGGTGATGAGGCACTGGAACAGCTTCTCCACAAAAGTGAATGCCCCATCCCTGAAAGTGTTCAGGGCCAGGTTGGATGGGGCCCTGAAGAACCTGGTCTAGTGGGTGGAATCTGTGCCTATGGTAGTGCTGGAAGCTGGAACTAGGTGATCTTTAAGGTCCCTTCCAACCCAAACTATTATGTGATTCTATGAATTTTATGTGAGTTTTTCTAAAATGAAAGTAAAATGGTGAGATTTAAGTTGATGATATCCAGTAAATGCATGCCTCCTAGTTGTTGGTGTTGGAAATACTTTATTGATTGTGCACTTAGTTGCTTTGTATCTTTTAAATCAATGTTATACTATACACTCATAAAATATTTTTATCATGAGTTATATTTATTGATGAACACTATACACTGCTTTAAAAAATTGCAAAGAACTTGTCAAGTTCTTGTAAATTTTTCTTATGGCATCTATACATTTGTAAAGGGAGCCTGTCTGTTAAGCCTAAGTCTGTTCTTTATATTACTTTTGAAAAAAACTTGTTAAATAATACTCCCTATTCACCCCCCTAAAAAGAAGAGAGGGGAGGGCAGGAGAAGAGTGTACCAAAAATGTAGTCACTTGCAGCTGTATACTGTATTTTTTCTACAATCATAGTTTTGGAAATAATGGTACATGCTGGAAAATTCCATTAAAGCCGTAAATAGGAGACTATTGAAAGGCAAAATCTTAAACAGTCTAGTTCATAGTGGATTTTTGGCTTTTTTGTTTGAGTTTGAGACTTAAAATTAGTATTCCTTCAATCCAGATGTATATTAGTTTGTGTGTCTTCATGTCATAGGTGTTGGTAATGCAAAAGGATGGAATTGCCTTCTGGTCTGGATTTGAGATGCTTTAAGAACTGTAAAGGCTGAACATACTGCAAGTTCTTGTGTGTTTTGTTGCGAGTACATGTATTTCCTTTGTTTAGGAAGCAGATCTTTGAAAGCAGCACTGCTAGTTGGGTCTTTCTGTAGACTCATTGATTATATCAAGGCTATAAAAGCTGTGAAGACCAGCTGTTCCTGCAGCTTACTCTTCCCTTCTTCATTCCTTGATCTGACATGACATCATTTTCCCCAGACACACAGTTTTCTATTTTCTTAACATTTCATAGATATTGTAAGTATTTTTATTCAAACAAGAACACATTAGTATTCTGAAAGTTGAGGAAAGTTTAGAGTCCATCTTTGGTATGTGCAGCTTTGTTAATACATGGATTTTTGCTATGGCTGGCAATAGTTTAATCTTTTATTTTAAATCCTAGTTTACTAATTGTGAATGATTTATTTTAGGTGGGAATTCCTGAAAGGAAACTTGCTCAATGAGGGAGAACTATTTCTCCCAGTTTTCCCCTTGTGTGGAAGGGACCCCCCTACATTCCCTGCGTAGAATGGAAATGATGAATTTTTTTCCCTTGAGAATTTCAGTTCAACACAATCTTAAATTCTAAAGACTTTATATCTTTGAAGAGAATCACTTTGAAACAGGTTGTATTTGTTTTGTAGGGAAGCGTTTTCTGCTCCTTTTGTTGAAGATTCATTCCTTTATATCCAAGAGTACAAAATAAATGGAAGTGGACAAAGAATGTAAAATGCAGAGCCTAATTGCCATTCAGCCAGGAGAGGGTGCTTGGAAGGTTCTAGACTGAATTGTTTATCTTGTATTTGATGACCATCTGCTCTGAAGGATGAACATTTCCTGCAGTACAGAAACATGGTCTTATCAACCCCCATGGGATCTTACGTAACCTCTTTTTTGCGAACAGGTAACAATGAAAGCAGATGAAGAGTTTTTGTGCTCTGCTCTGATTGTCTTATGGATTTCCAGTGCTGCTGTAAAGGACTCAGTGGATATGAGAAGTCCTCTATGTAACATTATCTCCTAAGTTAGTGCCAGTCTATGCCACACTCCAGTGTAGCAGTAACCACTGCTGTTCTTTTCACAGGAGTCTCAGAGGCCGCACAATAATCCTCTGGTTTCTTTCTGTGTTCAGTTAATAGTTACATGGAGGAAATAGTTCTCTTTTCCAGGTACAATTCCAGACTTATTTTTTTTATTTTCAAACATAACCATAAACTCAACCCACCATCTTTTATCACAAACAGTAAGTTTCTAATCTGTTAACTGATTTCTTTTAATTCTGCTCAAAGCCACTAGATGGCAAGAATGAATCCTTGAGATTTAGCAAGCCATATGAGAACAGGAATGCTGATTGCAAGTTGCCAGATCCCTAATGAAGACTTACTTTGCTGCAGTGAAAATCCCTCTTCAAGATGTAATGTAACACCATAGGAATTCTCTACCTAGCCTTACAGGAAAATTCTGGAATGTAAGATGTTTTGCCATATACAAGGATGCTGTTTCAGAATTTGATCCAAAAATGAAAACCATTGAGTTCTCTATGCTACAACAGAAAATACTCTGTGGTCTGCTTTAACCATCCCATCCACTGGGTGGCAGGTTTAGAAAAATATCTGGGATTTAGGTCACTATGAGCACAGATGATGAAACATGGAACCTGTTGAATGCAAAGACTTTCAGCATAAGCATGCTAAAGTGTGGAATTTTAGAACAGCCAAGTAATCCTAAAATAGAAAAGCAAAAATGTTTTTCTTGCAAAAAGCAAATACAGACCCTTTGCCAAGCTAAAGCACAACTTATTTTATGAGATATTTCTGTGACTAATGTTTTTCCAAGCAGCAAAGATTGTTCAGTTTTGATCCACATCCTATGACATGATTTTCAAAATGTGAGTAGCAGAGATTGAATAGGGAAGGCTTTTATTACCTGATTTATTTACTGGAAATGATGCAAAGACTGATTTCTCTAAAATGTGTCTTAAAGGTTAAGTAACTGTCTGAGACTTTAGACCTGCAGAAATACTCAATTCATTTCAAAATGGTCCTACTTTCATGACTCACTGTCAGTGCAGTGTTATGCTTCCTAATTCTCAGTTCAGAAAGGGATGAGAACCTGGAATAGGAGAGTCGAGGCCAGACACTGAGAACAATATGATGATTTTAAAGGAAGTTTTTGTAAATCAGCAGAGGTTTGGCATTGTATTTGGCAATATGCAGGAAGCTAGACTGGGGACATGCTGTTTTGCAAGCAACTTCTCTTTCCCCCAGATTTGTTTTGTTGTGCACATAAGTATTCTGTAATCATTAGAACTGTAGAAATATTTGTACAGTAGTTTGCTCTGAAGTTTCAACCTCAGCTCTGTGGAAGAAGCAAGGAACTGTCATGGAAATGTCTTTAAATATTTTTGCTGCTAGTAAGAGTGATCATCAAATAATTCCATCTGAGATAATCATAAGGCAGTTGCCTTATTCCAGTTGGTAATCTTCTAGGAGTAGCACTAGGCTGCTACAGAACCTCCCAAACAATCCAGGTGTGAAGCAACCAAAAATCACTCTACTCTCAAGGAAGGCACTCATCCTAGCACTCCTAATCCTTAAACATTTTAATTAAACTCATTCTGAAGTTTAATATTCTCAACACACTTAATGCACAAAGACAGTTGCTGGGACCTACCATGAGTGCACCAAACAGGAAGCAGTGTCCTAGTTGATCTTTCCTGCTAGAAAAACTCTGTCAAGGAGACCAAGTTTGTCTAAGAAAGCAGGCCCAGATCTAGTGGCTGTAAAATTATCCTGTCAACTTTTCTAGTTGAATGAGATGTAGAACAGACTTTGAAAACTGAACTGAAATATTTAGCTGCTTAGCAAGGTGTGCTATTGCTTAACCTTTTGTGACTACTTGCAATTCTAGCAAATATTGATATGAATATATTTTATTGGTGTAAAGCTGAGGTTTGGGGTTTGGTTTGGTTTGGCTTTTGGGGTTTTTTTGGGGGAGAGTGCAGATTGTTGGCTTTTTTTTTTTAATTATCTTGTTTTTAAACTCTGTCTAGTCTGCAACTTACCTGCGCTAATGAAGATGCTAATACATACTGGTTTATTCTTCGGTTGACATATTCTATTCATTTAGAACCTGTGGACTCATTTTCCTCAGATTGCAAAGAGCTGACTAATAGGGTATATTTAGGGTGCTGTTAGAGGCAACCAGATCAGGTTAAATATTTTCTATGAATGGGTTATAGAGTTTTGACAAGCAGCTTTAAAGTAATAAAGGGGTTGATGACTTGGGAACACTGCAAAAACTTTGACAGGTTCAAATTCAGAAAAGCATCTATCTGGAGTACTTTAGTATAGTCCTTTGCCCAGGAATGCAGGACACTACTTCTTTGCTTAAAGTTTGGTGCCAAAATTTGGTTTTTAAAGGACACATTGGTCCAAAGACTGTGACTGTCTGAAAGAGTTTTCTTGTAATAGATTTTCTTTAAGCAGCTCTTTTGTCTGCTTAACATATCTGCTGTAAAGCATCTTGTCTGAACTGCTCTGTGTGCTTCTCTTCCAGTTAGTCCGGGGAAGGCTGGAGCTTCTGGTGGAATTTAACTAAATGGCAGCAGAAGAATTGTCATGTGTGCACAGAGAAGCTAAGATGTTTTTCCAACTATTGACTTACTCGATGTGCTTTTGTTGCTTTCTGTCTCTGTAATTATCTTACTATATCTTCCTTCTGACAATTCCAGATAAGTTGTATGGCCTTATTTCAATGTTTAAGCATCTGTGGTACCACCAGTCAGGTGCTAAATTAAAAATTAATTTCTGAGAATACCAAGGTCTGCAGTATTGAAAGCATATTTACAAATGAAATATGATGAAAGGAGCTGTGATAGCATTTCCTCTCCTTAAAAGTGTAAATGTGGCTGAATTGAAATCTTAAAAAAACAAACCCAAACAAACAAAAAATTAATTTCTTGAGCATTCTAGGAAGGTTCTTGCTCAGTCCAAGGATTTATGCAAAGGCGTAATCAGCAGGACTGGTAAGACAAAGGATATAGCAATACATCAGAAGTTGTACATTATTGGAAGGTGCAGAACAAAAAGTCTACAGAAGTGAATATTTCTTTGAAAAATTAAATACCAAGATGATTTGTATGAATAATTACTGAAATCACTGACACAAACCAGGAATTTTCCCATGAAGGTGATGACCAGGCAAAAAATGCATTTACACAAGCATATTTATATATGAGCCTCTCTCATTGTGGTAATCATACCATGCAAATTAGATGAAAGGTTTTTCAATGAGACTTTGCAGTTAACCTATTTTAGTCAAAACTCACCAACTTTGGATAATTATTATCCTTTCTCAATAAAAGAATTTGGAAACTTGACAGGAAAAGCAATCTGACAGCAAGGCTGGAGTCTTAGGGAGAATAATATTACTTTGAGAATTTTGTGTGGGAGTTTTAACATTTGTTCTACTTTCCTCTTTTTCTCTCAGGAGTATAAAACAAATATTGGGAGTGGTGCCATGGGAACTAGAACAGCATTTGCTTTTCTGGAAGCCCTCGTTTCTGCATTAACCTGCTGCCAATTATTATTCTAACATTCAATTCTTATTTGTAGATTGAATATTAAATACAATGTGGAGTAACACTTCTAAAACAGAACAGTAAATTATGTCAAGTTGTCTTATAACTAAATCACTGGGCCTTTGGGGACTGTCATCTAGCTCTGAATGGGATGAAAGACTCATGTCAACTGATGTCTCCTTTGACAAGGAAACTAAGAGCCAGGTGCAGTTGTTCTGAAGGTTTTGTACCTGAAATCTGAACTTCATTGTTCACCTCAGGGGTTACACCCTCTCAAGACACCAAATATGAGCAGGTTTCTCACCAAAAAAAAATGAAAAAAGAGAGAAATCAGAGGCAGAATTGGTACACTTGCCCCAAAACATTAACTTTTGCTAATATTTTGATCAAAGCATTAACTTTCTTCATGAGAAGACAAGAGCAAGAATCTTTGACTTGGGATAAGAAACCCCTAACACAGAAAACAAAACAAACAAATTAAAAAAACCAAACCACAAACCTCACCAAGACACCAATTTTTCTTTATTTTTCTGGGCAGTATGCTAGAGGGAAGCCAACTTTTGGCTTTATTTTGGGAAAAATGCCTGCTGTCCCAACCTGTCAGGTGCAAACGTCTTGCAGCTCCATGTCCCCAAGTCCAACCAGTAGCTGGATTGAGCCCACATCCTGGGGATGGTGGAGGTCCCATGTCTGGTGGCTCAGTGCCATTAAAGTGATCCTGGTGCACTCAAAGCCCCAGCTCCTGCCTGGTGGCATCTGCCCCTTACAGCTAAATGGGGTAATCCCACTTCAGGTGGTCTTCCTTGTGTTGTGCCTGCATTTTGAAACAAACTTCCATTCCAATGAGTATAAGATCACCTGCAAACCTGCTTTGCAGCTGTTGCAATAGTTTTAATACTTGGACTCTTGTCTAATGTAAAATCTTTTCCACATCCTTGACTGGATTTGGAACCTTCTGAAGGCAATTAGTCAGATTCATAAATGGGAGGTGATCCAGGTTTCACTTCTCTGAAGGAACCTGTGGGTTTCACTTTGTCAAATAACTGATTTTTTTTTTCTTTGCTCTATTAGCTTAGTTCTTCTACAATTTCAGTCATTTCTCTTTAGTTTGCATTCACTATTTGCAACAGCATAGTATATAGTGTGTATAGTTGCTCTCTTCCTCTTTTTAATCATCTGCATCTGTTAACTGGGAAGCTGGAGGGCTCGGCAAGCATTTACTGAGCTGATTAAGTTGTATTTTACAGTATTTGATTTCTTTTTTTTAGTTACTGAAAAAAACTGTATGTTTACTGTGGATTATTTGCACAGGACTTATTACATTATTGTTTCTCCAGCTTTGTGTTCAACACAATACTAAGTATTTTCATAAAAAGAAAATCAGAAAATGTGACTGATATGCTTGAGCCAGATCATTCCTGCTTTTATAATAGACTGTGCCTGGTCTTGCTGTTGACTCTTAAATAGCTTTGAACAACTTGTCTAAGCTTTGTCTAAAGTGTATTGAGGCAGCATTCATGTGAGTGCCCTTGAGACCACCCCTCATATTTCTGTAATGCCCAGAGCTTTCAAACACATATGGGGTGTTATGAAAACAGCTCTGGGAGACAGAAACAGTGGAGAAGAAACCTTGTCATGGTTACTACAGTACCTACATCAGGCTTGTCAGAAGACTCGACCTGCCCAGCAACCAGCAAGATCATGGTCAGGATGACACTAATTAATCACAGCACCATGTCCTGGCCAGTGTTCTACTCACACACCTGCCAGTGGTATTGTGTGGGATATTTGCAAGAACAAGGGCAAATTGTAAATATGAGCAATCCAGATATTCTGAGTTTGTGAGACAATGTGGCTGTGTGGTAAAAACCTTGAAAAAGATACAGGAGAGAAAACTGTGGATGGGAAATATGTATGAACTTGCAAAAAATAAATTAACAAAGAGATGCCTATGTGACAAGTGGACAGTAGGTAGTAGCCAATAAACGCTTGATTTATGTGTGATGCTGATGCTCTAAATGTATAAAATAATGAGCTTTGTGAACAATGAATTGGCATTAGCCTGAGATCATATTGGTTGTCCGATTTCCTGCTAATTCCACAGTATTGTGCCTTTGGTTTTTATTCATGCACACAGGTGAAGCTTGTTTGGATGTGCCCCCTGTCACCCTCTCTCGTGTCAGCCGGCAGAAGAGTAGGCTCCACCACTTAAGGTCTTTCAGCACCTGTACCAGAATTATGAGTACATGGGCACACAAGTTTAAAAAAAGCAACAACATTGTGTTTAGGTTGAGTTGCCTTTACATATACCCCCAGACTTTCCAGATAGTACTTCCATACCCTGGGATTAACTATGCTAGATCAAAACTTTGCAAAGGGGCAAAGTCTGATATAAACCATGGAGACCTGTATCATCCCTGAGCTCTACATTATCAAGCCTGGTCTATATGGTGATGTCAGGACCACAGATGGGCTTCTCAGGCACATGCTTGGTTTGTCCATGACAATCCCTCCTGACCACACATCTAACCCAGCTGCTTCCCTCTGCTGGTCACTGTCACATTCCACCCTATCATAATCCCAGCCTTGCCACTGTGTTTATCTCATCCCAAACATGCAAAGTATACTTCCCAGAAAAGATCAGTCTCTCTACAGTTGTAGGATGGGCTTTACAAGGTCAGTTTCTTGATCCAAATGGCATCTTTTGAAGGATGTGTAAAAGGCAGACTTGGTATTGGTCTCCGGCTGAGAAGTTCTCTCTGCTCATACCATACTGCGTGTTGGCAGTGTGAGTGGGCCTGTACAGTCCTCCTCCCCTCCAAAAACCCCTGTGGAAACACAGACCCTTCCAAGAATTTGTACTGGAAAGGATTTCTGGATGTCAACTGGTCTAATCCGTTTCTCAAGGTTGGACCAGCTTAGGTCAGATTGCTTATGGAGTATCTCCAAAGACAGAATTTGGAAGCAATTAGCCCCACTGCCTGCTGCATTTGTTCACTCACATGTACAGATGAGCAATCCTGGGACAGGTCCATGCAGTTAACACTGAAATACCGTGTTGCCTCTGTACTACCTGAGCTGCAGACTGCTAGGCAGGCTGACTACTGTGGCCTTTTCTGACTGGATTTCTTAATGAAAAGTTCTTGTGTCAAAGAAATTATATATATTTTGATTTTGCACTCTTGTGTTTTTATGGAATTTCTTTTTCTCAGTCATGCAGAGTACAGTTTTTCTCCAGGGTAAGTCTGGACAGAGGAAGGAGGAAGATAAAATGTCTTCAAATGCTCTTTAAAATGCAGTCCCTGTCTCTGCACAAAGAAAATCCATAGCTGACTATTATTTATTGCAAGATGAAATCTGACTCTAACATTTATCTATTTTTTTCTTATATTAAATCTTTGTCTGACCGCAGTATGACAGCAGTGAGGTACAGGCATTTTGTTATCAGTTTACTTGATGTATTTATGGGTAATAGTGAGTATATTCAATGGTATCAATCTATTTCAAAGTGATTTTTTCACTTCCTGAAAATAATTACAGGTATATTTGTGTTCATATTCCTTTAGAATATTAAGAATGCTCATGAATTAAGAAAAAAATATTTTTTGGCCTATTGAGGTTTGTCCTAGAAATTCAGAAAATGCAGATCCAGAAAATATATCAAGCAACTGAGAAGTGACAGAATAACAGGATGTTCTATCATAACTACAGCTATAGAAGAGCTAATCTGTAAGAAGCACTTTGTTTTATCCCAAGCACCTGTGATTTTATCACTGCATTTATTGACTGAATGACTCTGAGTCACAGACCTATTTTTTTCTGATCACAAACACCTGTAAGAATGAATATTCAATCAATGTGCAGTATACACAGGTGTGAATGCATATGTATAATTTTTTAATATGATTAGCCAATCTTAATTACATAATAGAATTTATTATAACTATTCTTATAAATTGTGTATAATGTTGTACATGGGTATAGTGACTTCATGTAATTCAGAAGTCGCTAAGACATTGTACTGAGCAAGGAAATAAAACTCTACTTCGTGCACATTTAGTGCTCTGCTTTGTGGCATACTTACTACAGCTGCACATGTGGTGTTTATTCAAAGGAGCCAGTAAATTCCTATACTCTTAATATTCATATCAAGAAAATATGAGGCATTAGCTGCAATGAAAGAAACCTTCTGTTTATCTGCAGGCAAGCAAATCTCATGCAATGTTTTTCTTCTGTGGCTCAGAGCAATCTTGGGGGGAACAGCTTTTAACAGGAGTGTGTCTATCTACTGCAATCTGTTTGATTTCTCAGAGATCTTTCCCTTTTCTGTCATAGACTACACACTGTGACAGAGACCTGGGAAGGTGAGAGTAGTCAAATCTTTCAAAATACTGTTTTGTTGGTTTTTATTTAATTTACAGATTTACTGGACATGAAGAAATGATTGCCCGTTCTTTACTCATTTTACTGTACTTATTCAATTTATAAAATTGCAGTGCGAGGTGAAGGACTATCTTGGAAGATTCTGCTTAAATTTGAATACATTTTGTGTTGTTTTCTTCATTTTGTTTCATGTGGGGGAAGAGTTTTGTGGTATGGTGGTCTTCTTGTGGTGTTCAAAACTGATCCAAAGAAAGAAAGCAAATGGTCTTTCCCTTCTTTTCCTGCTGCTTCTGGCTGTGCCTCCATGCAAAATGCTCTTCCTGTCCCTGGCTCTCAGCTTTCATGCTGTAAGTCAGTTCTTGCTTGCACAACAGAAACGGACAAAACAGCCCTTTGCCAGCTGAAATGAGCAAATGAAATGAGGGTGGTGTGTCTGAGAACTGATGAAAGACCAAGGACAGATTTGTACTGATGGGAAACCTCATTTCTAGGCTTTGGCTCCACAGCAATTGAAACAAAATAGAGCTGACTCTCATGGCCTTGACTGTCTGCTGCCCCTGGCTGTGAATTCCTGTCCTCATGTTCTACCTGAGTCTGATCTCGCTCTGAGTCTTCTGTTGCTTAAGTTTTTGGGAAAATACACATTTTTTATTGGAACAGTTTTCCAGCTGGCATAGTACAATCCTTGTTCCTAAATCCCACTGGGGCTGCAAGTACGTATGGTGGTAGTGGACAGGAAATTTTGGGGGGCAATAGGCAGAGACAGTGCACCAACTTGGTTTTTCCCAAGATATTGGCACTGCTTACAACATGTGTGCTCATTAAACTCTAAGAGTATTTTTGCTATTGTTTTCTTTAGTAAATAATAAAAGGTGTACTAAAGCACACAGCCATTTTCTTTTCAGTGGAAAGTACGTGAATGCCCTGCAAGTGATTCCCCTGCCAGCACATAATTTGTTTATAATAAAGTTTTGTAAAATTAATTTAGCTACTCCTCTTATTCTAATGAAACTAGAAGTCGTCCAGGATTCTGAACACCTACTCCTGAGAGATGAACCAGATGTCTGTGTGCTATTTTTGTTTAACAGATAAAGAACACGAGGAGCCACTGGAGCCAAGCTCTCTCTCAGATTCACCCTATGCACGAGATAGAAGTCACTACAGCTACCTGTAACTCTCGCTGATGAGGGTCAGCAATGGCCCTAGTACCCTTTTCCTACATTGCAAATGTATTTTGGGGAATACTCTTCCACTGACAGGAAATCAGACTGGAGAGTTCTCCTGCTTTAGTTGATAGTTTAAGCATCAGATATAAGTGTTAAAAAAAAAAGCAAAGGTCCAGATTTATTACTCTGAAAATCCCCTAAGTAAAAATGAATATAGACTTCTTTTTTTTTTTTTTGGCCAACAATTAATCACTGGTACATTTTCTATGTTACAATTAAAGTGACTACTTTGCAGGTTCAGTTCTTAGAATGTGCCATGGGATTTTGATTAAAGCAGATTTTCTATGTTTTTGTGTCACCCTTTGCTTTTCTGTTCAGAAATGGTGAACTTTCAAGATCTAAAATTTCACCTAAAGGGATGGCTTTCTAGTTTCTAGTTTCATAACACGTAAGGAATTGTTTAGATATCAGGATTCTTTTTAACTGCAGAAGCAAAAAAAGGAAAGTAAGTACTGACAGTATTTCTATATTGTGGAGAGCATCATACATCCCTCTCAAGAGGTCCTGTTAGTATTGAGGGCCAAAGAATGTAGGAACATATAAATATTGGAATGATAAACAAGTCTTACTCTAGACAAACACTCACGTTAGTTCCACACAAGATGTTTGTTAAAATCATTTCTACTAAAATGCTAAACATCATTAGGTAGGCACTGCTAAACCTGTTTGTCTGGTTTATATTGAACAGTGTAATGAACTTGCAACTGAGACAACCACAACCATACTTTTCAAATATTTTCCTTTGAGGGACTGCAGGCCCTGCTTATGGTCCATTCAAACTATGTGTCGGCTGCAAGAACTCTGGAGCAGATGTGGTCCACAAGGGAAGCTTATTTATAGTATAACCACGGACTGCCACGCACCAACAGCCTTGATCTCATACTTCCAGCCTTTGACGTCCGATTTGACACACTGTTCTAACATACTCTGCCTTCAAAGTACCTTTCTGCTCCTTCTGTTTTTCTGCTTCATGATGATGTGTTAGATAGGAATTGTAATGAAGTCAGGGAAGATCAGTGAAGTTTCAATCAGCACACAGAGGAATCAGACCTATAGGAGCGCAAAATCCAGAGGGATAATCTATGAAGTGGTTTTCTCACTGTGCCTGTACATGTGGATGATCTTGTGGGAACATTTGGGATCTTAAGAGAACTAGGAGCAATTCTTGAGAGTGCTTACTGTATCTAGAGATACTTGCTAGTTGCAAACTCTGGCCATTTCTAAACTCTTCTGTCAACCATTCCTTATGAAATGTGCTTTGAGCTGACTGCAAGGTCTAGAGAGGAGGAGGTCACTGCCTACAGCCATGTGGGGCTCATTATGGGATGCCGGGCAGAAGCATCTTGGGATTGGTTAAAAGAAGAAATAAGGTGGAGATAGATGGGCTAATCACAACAGTTTGGGGAGGAACAATCATGGGAAAATAGATAAAGGGAAAAAAAGGGGTGGGTATATGTAAATAGATGTCTGCTCAATCTGTTTTTCTGGCCATGCCTTTCTCCTCAGTGGAGGTCTGTGGTGTCTTCTAACTAAACTCATTTTCTGACCATTTGCTGCATTAAAGGGTTTGCTGGTCTCTGTGGATGTGTTTGTATGGAGGTTTAAGCAGCAGAAACTGGACTGAGCTCCATTAAGTCTGAGCTGGATACTGGAGAGACCAGAGGGTATGTGAGTTGGCTACTGGAGTGAGCAGAAGGTTCAGGCTGGTTACTGGAAAGGCCAAAGGGGCTGTGGGTGGGTTGTTGGCAGGGTCAGAGGACTGGACCAGCTGTCAGAGAGAACTGCTCGCACAATTATGTCCCTGTGTGTGAGAGAACTGGAAGACCAGAGGATCAGTGGGGCAGCAGCTGGACAGGCTGTGTGTCAGGATGGACTTCCATCCTCATCAGTCATGGGAAGAAGCAGGATGGTCCTCTCTGTGTTTGCTGTCTGTGTGGCCCCTTGGGAACACATTCTCAGCCTCACCTACAGGCAGGACTTGAGGAAGTGGCTCTGCTGCAGCCTCATCCCTTTCAGGCTGCTGGGTTTGGCAACCCTGACAGATATTCATTATATTAAACCCCAAGAATAGTCACACTGTGAAGTAAGTTTTTTTCAGTTATTTTAAGGGAATAGATAGGATTCTGGGCCTCAGGACTCAAGATAGTATTTTCAAGAGCTAATGATACAATAAAGATTACTTAACGTAAAATGTTTGCCTTTGAGAGTTTCTTAAAATCAAATCTTGAGTAAACTGTTTTTGGAGTAAGAGGAATTAATAATTCCTAACTCTGTTTTTCTCTAAAGGAATTTCACCAAAATAGGCATTTTCCTAAAATATCCTAACATACGCATTTTTTTGAACACTCTGACACATTTTCAGCTAGCACTAATGGAGTGCTAGACAAGCACAGGCTTTTTGGATTCTGTGCCACAGAGCGTTGCTCTGTAAGGAAAGGTGAGCCAGGAGCTGAGAGTGATGGCAGCTCAGGTAGAGACCTTGCTGCCCAGAGCACTGCCCCACAGCACGAGCTGGACAAGTAAAGCAGGGTGCCAGTAACAAGGTGTGTTGGCAGCTGCAGCCAAGGCAAAGCAGTCACTCAGCTCCAAGGTCCATAGAGGGAGTCTAACCAGAAACCAACCTGGCCAGGGCTGGAGGTAAGGCTTCAGTGAAGGTCCTGAGTCCATCCAGGAGACAACATAACTGCAACATAGGTCCAAAGCACTTCCAGGAGGTGGTAACAGAGATATGGGCACAGGTGGTTATACTTGTAACATATCCCTGAGGCTGAAATCACTGGCCTGATCTTTGGCAGAGTTCCTGGCTCACTGAGAGTGAAGGTCCCTGATGAGGCTGCTCAGCACAATTAAATCCCCCTGGTTCACTCAAGGCCTTGACAGTCTGCTACATTTTTGCATCAAAAAAAAGGAAGGTTTTTAATTTATAAAACAACTTGAATGCTGAGGAAATCGGCAGTACTGCCTTCTCCATATTCATATTATGAGAAGCTGCTTCTTATCAATAGGCCAAGCTTCAATGTCATGCATCAAACTTAGAGGTGAGTAGACCCTAGTCATCTCTCCTTGTTTAGACATACTCATGAGAGTAAAAACCATTTGTCTGAGAACCTAATGCTTTAGACTTTTTTTTTTAATCTGATAAAGCACATTTATATTCATTTGTTACTAGATGTAAACCTTGTCTATGTCATTAGGTTTATTACTACCACTTCATCTCTTTTATTTTCTTATTAATTATTTGGTTTGGTTCAACTTAATAAATAAGACTAATTACCATTATCAAAAATTGGAAGAGAAAAGCAGAGATCATTGTTTGTACTTTAATCACCTAAATATTGTATTTACTTTTACATAGTGATACTATTGTCTTGTAGTCCTTTCATGTATTTAGCTTGATTTCTCACCATTTCGTGTGTTCACTGTCACATGAAAGGAATGAGCAATTTAAGGGCAGACTAACAAAGGGACAATAAATCCCTGAGAAAATGTTACTGAGGAGAGGAAGTTCGTCTTACACAGCTGCCAAGAATGAGGCAAATGAACATCTGCACTGGATTATAATGCTTCAGGAAAGTTAAATGAGTTTGTGCTAAAAGAACCTTCTGTTAATCTTACTTGTTTTTTCCATTTCTCCTTTGTTTACATTTTCTTGGAGCCAAGGAAAGACCAATTTCTTTATTAGTACAAGCAAGTTCTTGTAAAATCACTTTTTTATATATGCTAACATCAGGGCTAGTAACAACAACAAAACAATGCAAAACTTCAAGGTTTTTTTTGACAAGTCACTTCTGTAAACACAAACTTTGCTTGAAACAATCCCTGTACTCTGTCTCAGCTGCTAGTCTAGCCAGGAACTGGTTTATTCAGTGCCCTCTCTCCTGCTATTTGTAACACTTCTACAGGAAAAAAAAAAAAAGAGAAAATTCCTAAGTAACAGAACAGGAGCTCTGTAATCAGCACACAGCCTTGATCTGTGAAAGGACTTCATAAACCTGCATAGACTCTCTATCACTGCATATTGGCCACACCTTAATAAATACACTTGGTTTTAAATTAAAAATTTAGCTTGTTCCAGCACCCATACGCCAAAAATCCAACCAAGATTTTTGTCTTTACTGGTGTATTACCAACTATGAAAATTGTCTCAAAGGAAACCCTTAACTACTCTTGTAAATTCTCACTTTTAGTCTGGGCATTTCCCACACTGCTGTCATTGCCAGCTCAGGTGTAACTGGTTGATTCATACTGCTCCAGTTTTTTTGGCAATACTCAAGAAAACATAGAAGTTGTGCATGCAGGACAGAGAAGAATGTAAGTCTGGAAAACCAGCATTTTGTTACCCTAGTTAGAAAATGTGATTAAGTATGTAATCTGGTTTTTGTTGTTTGTCTTGTTTTGTTCTCATCCAAGAATCAGAACTTCAAATAACTACCATGCTTCATTTTTGGAAAATCCAAGATTTAAGAGCTGCTTCTTGTTTCTCTTACAGTGACATTCAGTAATTTATCTTCAGCCTTTTTTTTTTTTTAACAAAAAAAAGAGAATGTTGTACTAGTTTTGTTAGATTGATTGTTACATATATCACTATAAATTGATGTTTAATTTTTTTAAGGGTTGAGAGTACCTTCAGTCTTGTAAGAGAGAAATGATTCTTCTCTCTCTCCTGCTGTACAGTGCAATGATTCATGCATTTTCCTGACTGATGTAAATGTAACATGCAAAAATATATTTTTCCTTCTTTGACTTCCTCTTTGTAAAGCATACAGTCTGAAGGCTTTTCCTTTTCTTTTGTTGGTGTTTTTGTGTAACCATTACATCAAAGATGCTTTTATATAGTCCTTGCAGAAGATCAGTGGTTTGTGGCTGCTCCAGCTGAGCAAGGCAGATAGAAGAAAACCCTGAAACCCAAGTAGAACGTTAATACATACCCTTCAAGAATGGCAAAAACAGAAATGTTGTCAACTGGTTTGACTGGCAACCATATGAAAACGTTGGCTTAGCCTTGTAGGTCTGATGTCTTGAGGAGCTGCAGACAGTGTTAGCATATTGGCAGCCAATGTGTCCCACAGCAGCAGGTATCACAGTGTCACAGGGAGTCTGTTAATTTGGTCCTGTCATGTAAACACAAGTGGAAACTTGAAGCATGGTAATTTAAAACTGATTAAAAGACAACACTGAAAGAGAATGACAATGGATTTTTTTTTTCCATTTGAGAGCTGACTAGATTTCTAGAAGACTTGAGGCATGTGTCCTGCATGCACTGAGGAGAAATACTTGTTGAAGCACTCCATGTTCACAGTGTTGGCTCATGCCCTAAAATAATTTATATTTGCTCAGTTTTGTTTGATTAGCTACTACAATTTCCTACCCAGGTTGTTCTCCTTTGGTTCTGTTATGTGTGTAGCTTAAAATAATTCAACAATGTCTGATAAGAAATGGTTGAAAGTAATAAAATAGGATAGAAACTGGCTTCACAACTTATGAGAACCCAGAGAGACAGGCAGGCACTGGGAGCTGAAAGAAAAACATACTTACAGTCAGGTGAGTTATGGGGTGGGTAAAGGGAGTGAAACTCAGAGCTGCAGGAGATTAGTGTATTCTTCACTGTTCAGCTGGTTTCTGAAGCAATGAAATCTGGGGACAAGGTGTTCAGAATAGAGTCAGTGTCCAGGTAATTAGTGTTCAGGTATTACAAGACTGTATGTCAGGTAGGGATAAAACAGAGGGTGAGTGAGTTAGCACTTCCTAATTTGTGTATTAAGCAAGAAAGAAAATAATGATAAAATATTTTGTAGATAAAGACTATAGTAAATAGACACAAAAAGCCAGATGGAAAATACTGACACAGCATTAATTAATTTACTATTTCTAAGTAATTTTTTAGAGTTTAATTTTTTTAGGAAGCAAACAATGCATCTGACTGAAAGAATTTTTATCATCAAAATGTAAACAAAACTTTTACAGTTGTTTGTTTTTAACAAATGAGCAAGGTGAAACTTGTTGCATCTCTGCAGCGAAGGGAGAAAAAAGAGAATGAACCCTTGAGCTTATTTGCTAACAACAGCCACAGCAATTACAGGTAGTGGTAGTCTTGATGGACAGCCAAAACAATTTAACCACTCTGGGCTAGTATCAACAAAAATGGACAGAGTAGAGCTGTTAAAGGTAGAAACTTCCTAACCCCATAGTTGTTCTCCTGGCTTGTGTGGGCATGAGATTCTCCTTCCCACTAGGCTAGTGTTCCTGTGTGTATGAAGGCAGCAGGACTGAACTCTGTGTCTGTTGTGCATGTAGGTGAGACCATCAGTGTACCACTACTGCTCAGAGAAGCTGCTGCAGCACAGCAGAACTGAGAGAAGGTTAGTGGGAAGCAGCATCTACAGGATGTGAGTTGTTTAGTATAGAGGATATATGATGCAAATCTCTAAGAAATCAGGAAATATACTCTGCATCTCTCTGAAGATGCACTCTTATTTATCCAAATATATATTAGGGACTACATGATTCATCTGGACAAAGCATAGAATTATTTTGGTCAGTGGTATTTCCTCCTTCTTTATCTGCAATTAACCTTTGGTCAATGAGTTTTGTTGTTTCAAGAGATACTAGGTGAGGACAACCTTTTCATTTTAAGTTTGTTGGTGACATCTTGCAGTCTGTTTCAATAGTAACCTATGGGGGTAATGAACACACCATTATATGAAGCACTGCACATGGATATAGCCAGGCTTCTCTACTTCCTTGTCTCTACCTGCTGACTTTCCCCATCCTGTGGTTATCAGTGCATTGCTGATAGTTGTTTGATAAGAACTAAGCCTAGTCTTGGTCTGTGTGAATTCTTGTAGCAATGTTGAACAATCCTTGCTGCTTTGTCAGAAATCATGTGTTTGTCTAAGTCATGAAAAAAGATCCCTTTTTCCTTTTGAGTAGTTTTGTGTAAAGCATTTGTGGGTGCATTTGTGAGCCAAACCCATCATCCTAAAATAAAAACAACGAAAAAAGAAGTCAGACTTACAGCATGTGGCTCCTGTTGTTGCTCAAAGCTTATTTTACCTACATTATATTTTTAAAATCTACAACCAACTGTATTTTCAATTCTGGTAAAAGAGTCAAGCACATGGGTAATGTGTTTATTTCTGTCTCAGAACTGTGGGTGGTAGCTATCCTGTAACAGCCGCATTCGACATAAACACACTCTCTGTTCTGCTGGCATTGTGTGTTTCCTTTTTGTGGTTCTTAAATGACAGCTTTTCTTCCCCCTGCTCCTTTAATTAGAAGTCTCACTACCTGTGAGCAGGTTTCAGCTTTAACCTCTGCTGCCTTCTCCTGAACAGGCTTTCCAAAGGTCTCACACAGAAAGTGGTCTGAAGAAGAAAAATCATTTGTTAATGAAAGATAGGCAATATGGAAGGCATAATTTACTGCATTTTGAGAAGAGAGAAGTTCACAACATTGCATGAAAATCATCTGTCATTTGGAAAGCATTTCCAAAAATACACAGATGAAATAGAGACATACTTGGATAAGAGCAAGGAGTACATTTATCTGCTAAAATCTGATGCCAGACTAAAGTGGCCATAAACTGTCCTTAGTTTTAAAGTTCTTTGACAGAAAAATATCTCATAGAAAATTATTCCTGAAGAAAAAAAATTCCATTCTGTGAACAGAAAAGTGAAACTTAAGACATAAAAATTGGCATTTTTATTTAAAGTCATTTTTGTTTTGAAAGCTTTTAATTTTTTAATGTCTCTTCAGTCTTAAGAATACATGATATGGACTTTTTAGTTTTATTTTTTAAAAATAATTTACCAACAGAATGTTTTCAAGATTATTTGAAATTGCTTTGGGTTTTCTTCTGCTTTTGAGTATAAATAGACCTCTTAATGATTATGAATTTTTTCTATTTTTAAGGCAGTTGGGTACTTAATTTTCTTTAAGGAGTATAATGGCAGCTGAGATATTGGATAAAGGAGATTTGAAGAGGGAAGAGAAATCTCTTTCAAAGATCTTTGTGCCATTGCTGTTGTGTATTGGCAAATAAAGCTGCCTCCCTGTAACGCAGAGCCTTGTCTCTTTGGAAATGAATTTTGGTGTTCATCAGAAATAAATTTTCTATACACAAATATGACTAGATCATCCTGCCAGCAAATGTAGTCATCATATTGAGATCATCATATACTGTGACCTTGACTGACATTTTTCCACTGACAGCTGGTGAGAAGTGCACCTGTTAAACTTCATGAGATCAGGAGCTTCTGTTCTGATGACTCTGTTATTTGAACATTTCATCTTAATATGTCATTATTTTTTTTCCTGAACACATCTTAATTTTAATTTATGTCTTAGTTACACGAAATATGTTGTTTTCATCTTTTATGTCCTGGATTTTGTTTCAAAGTAAATGTATATTAGGTTAGAGGAAGAATAAACAATCAGCTTGAATATAGTATTCCTCCCAGTAAAGGACTCCAGAGGTTGAGAACTTGCTGGAAGACCTCATCCCCGTGGCCAACACCAGAGTGAAACTACCAAGACTAAGATCAAGAGGAACAGTGGAAGAGTGAACATAACAGCAGAAAAGGGTTAGAAGCTAAGAAATCTACGTGTGTGTTAAATTTTAATGGTAGTATTGCTATTACTGCATTTTTCCACTGTATATTAGTACTCTAGCTACTTTATTTTTCATTCTTTTTCTGCATTAATTAGATGAAGGCTAATGGTGATCCTTGAATTAGACTGTTAAAGATTCTAGTATATTAATGACCCCAGATACGCAGATGGCTGAGGTGGGAAGGGATCTGGGAAGGGGTCTGGCCTCACCCTGCTGCTCATACAGGCTCAGCACTATGTTTGTCTGGATTGTTTCTGGATTTATCCAAGGATGGAGACTCAGCAACCTTCCTGAATTACCTGGGGCAGTGCTTCATCATGTCACAAATGTTTCTTGGTATTCAGGGGGAACTTCCTGTGTTTCATTTCGTGCCTCTAGACACTGGACACCATGAAAAGAGCCTGCCTCCCTCTACTTTGCACCCTCCTTTCAGATATTCACATACCCATTGATAAGTTCCCCCTCTGAGCCTTCTCTTCCCCAGGTTGAACAGACCCAGCTCTCAGCCTTTCCTCACAAGAGAGATGCTCCAGTGTCTTGATCATCTTTGTGGGTCTTCATAAGACTCTCTCCATTATGGTCATATCCTTTTTGTACTGGGGAGCCCAGAACTGGACACAGTGCTCCACGTGTGACCTCACCAAGGCTGAGCGTAGAGGAACAGTCACCTCTGTCATTCTGATGGCAACAGGAATGGCCTGTAGGCCATCCCACAATGTCTCCATGACGACAACTAGATTAGAACAAGCCCTGCAGCTGCACACAGATCTCTAAACCATCATGTTTATTCCCTGTGCTATGTACATGGACTTCAAAGGGTCAGCCTAAAACCCTGAGAAACCCAAGGGCCTGTATTGTTCCAATGATGTTGCCTTGGTTGCATGCAAATTCTGGACGTGCCTCTATATAAGTCTTGTTTTGCTGAATTTGTTTGTACTTTCTGACACATCACCCCATGCCCTTTGCTTGTCATTCCTATCCATCTCACTCTCACAGAATTGCTGGTAACACTGTCCCTCCATTGTCACCCCTACTTTTAATCCCTCATTCCCAGGTCAGCCATCTGGTAGCAAAGATTCCTTTGCCCTGCTTATTGAGGTGAATCCCATTTGTCCTAAAATTATTGGGTTTATTTATTGCAGTTTAAGAGGTGTGCAGTCATTTTACCCATAAACAAAATTGAGTGTGTCAACTAAATCCAGGAAAAAAATGTTGCTGTGTACTTTGCTATCATGCACATGATATAAATACCTCATCTCATCCTGATCACTGACTTGCTATAAATGTATACTTCAAGCAAATATGTTGGGAAAAATCCTCACTCAGTAGGCATCTGAAAACCTTTTTCAACAAAGCCAGATTTGTAGTGTTTATCTAAGCAAGGTACTTGTACTCCTTTTAACTATGGAGGTGGATTATCAGTCATAGACCTAGAGGATGATTAGGATGGTTTGTGTTGGAAGAGATCTCAAAGATGATCTAGATCCAACCCTTCTGCCCTGGGCAGGGACAACTTCACCTAGACCAGGTTGCTCAAAGCCCCATCCAACCTGGCCTTGAACACTTCAAAGGATTGGGCATCCACAACTTTCCTGGGCAACCTTTTCCAGTGCCTCATCACCCTCACAGTAACAGATTGCTTCCCAATATCCAATCCAATCCTACTCTCTTTCAGTTATAAGCTATTGCCCCTTGTTCTGTCACTATGTGCCCTTGTAAAAATCCCTCTCCAGCTCTCTTGTAGCCCCCCTTCAGGTACCAGAAGGTGCTATAAGGTCTCCTCAAAGCATTTTTCTCTCCAGACTTAACAACCCCAACTCTTTCAGCCTGTCTTCATAGGAGAGGTGCTTCAGCCTTCAGAGCATCTCTGTGGACCTCTTCTGGACTTGCTACATCAGGTCCACATCCCATCCATGGCCCAGGACAAGGCTGGCTTTCTGGGCTTCAGGAACACATTGTTGGACCATGTTGAGCTTCTTATCAATTAACACCCTTAACTCCTTATCTCCAGGGCTGCTTTCAATCCCCACCTGGATGGTGTTTGTGCTCAACTGAGGTGCAGGACCTTGCACTAGGCCTTGTAAAACTTCATGAGGTTCACACAGGCCCAGCTATCAAGCCTGTCCAGATCCCTCTGGATGGCATCCTTCCCTCCAGCATGTCGATCGCACCACACAGCTTGGTGTCATTGGCCAAATGGCTGAGGGTGCCCTCAGTCCCACTGTCTATGTCACTGGCAAAGGTGTTGAGCAATGCTGGTCCCCATACAGACCCCTGTGGAAAGCCCCTCATCACTACTCTCCACCTGGGCATCAAGCCATTGACTGCAACTCTTTGAATGTGACCATCCAGTCAATTCCTCATCCACTGAGTGGTCCATCCATCAAATCCATGGTTCTCCAGTTTAGAGACGAGGATGCTGTGCAAGACAGTGTCAAATGCTTTGCACGAGCGCAGGGAGGTGATGTCAGTTGCTCTTCCTTTATCCTGTCCATGTTATTGTGATGATTTACAAAGCAGAAATTTGTGAAAGTAATCTAATGGTGATTAAAGATTGGTGGATGGTTTAAAAAGTGGGATTTTACTTTCCTGAAAATCCCTATTTCATATAAATCAGTGGGAAAAATGGTTAGTCCCAGTGTAAGAGAGCATGCTTTTTACAAGTTTATCTCTAGGCAGTGTAAACAGTAATCACTACGGTCACTCATTGGGTCAAGCTCTATAAATATTTTTACTAGGAAAATATTTGAGTCAAGTGAGCTTGCACAGAATAGGAGAAGGATTCTGGTGAAGCTTTTTGCTTTCTATGCCCTGTCATAGTCCGTGTGTGTATGTGCATAGGAAAAAATGTTTCTTCAACTCAGCTGAACATGGAGACCGACAGTGAAAGTGCTGCATATAATTCTTTTTGGGTTTATTCATGTAAAAGGAATGTGTGACATTTAGTCTGAATGGAGCCTTTCAGTGCAATGCATGTACTTAATATGGGTAAGACTAATTTTTTTTTTTTAATATGCTTTAAAACTATGTACCCTTCTGCTAATGATAAATTAATTTAATATGCCCGTGAGTAGCCATGCAATTGAGTTTAAATTACAAGCAGAACATCTACTTATGCTTAGTTTTGCAGTTGTCCCACATGCTTTATGAAAAATTTAAGTTGCTTATACAGTCTCTGAACGCTGACTTTGTGTCTCATGCCAATACCATAAACTTCACCAGAAACAGTTCAGCCATTTCTGGAAACAATTATTTTTTTGAGCCTGTAAAATAATTGGTTAATAGTTCTAATGTCTTTGCATTTTTGAACACAAACTCAAAAATTGATAGGGGCATACTGACTCTTGCAAGTGCCATTAGAAGTACTGAAATATCCTTATTCACAGCATATACTGATGAAATATTGCAGTATTAGATAGGTCACGCTTTCCAAGTAAGTTCCATGGATGCCTGCTTATAGCAGAAGTATCCCAGAGTTTTTCCTCTTGTCATGGTGCCTGGTGAAAGACTGAGTCAGAGTTTGTAGAAGCCTAAATATTTGTTCTTGTTTACTTCCCACCTGGTGTCAGGTAACATACCAAAACTTCCCTTTCCTTCTGCTTCCTAACTGGTTTCCAACTGTCTTAGCTTTGTCGTCACCTCTTCCCAACTTCTTATCCCAGGCATTTTGCTCAGTCTTATTCTTCTTTTTGCACATTTTTTTATCTGTTATTCATCCATTCTCCCCATCTTTCCCATCTGTGTGCCTGACAGACCTGGTCTCTTCCCTTTTAAATATCATCTCCCTTTGTAAGTATTGAGGGGAGATCCCTTTCTTTCTAAGGTTTCCATTGCAAGCTTCAGGTCCCTGATTCCTCTTTGCCTTCTTTGCCAATCAGCCCCACCTATGTGAAAGTTTCAACATTTTTTCACAGTGCTTTTTATAATACTGTGAGGGAGGGATAGAGTAGGCAGAAGATCAGGTTACTTGAAATTAAGTACTAAAGAGCTAGAAAATGCCCATATTTTTCATCTGTGTGACCTTAATTTGTATCCTTCTGTAGGGTATAGCACAGCCCTGTCCTCAGATACTTAAATATACACTCTGATTCCTTCATAAGTGTATCTTAAAAGGTGCATTTATAGACTTCTTTTTTCCTAAGGTGCTTTGTTTAAAGGAGAAAAATGCAGAAAAACAGATATTGAAGCATTTTTGTGAGGACTTATTATCAAACTGCTGTGAAATGAGCAATTTGGCAGCTGATCATATTCAAAGCCAAAATGTCATTCAGAGTTTCTGGACTAATTGATACACTCTGCAGCAATCTGCCACCTAAATTACATACTCAGAATGGTTGACAATACTTTTTCAGGAAGCCAAGAAATAAGAAACGAGTCTCTGTGTGAACAACTAGTTAAAAGAGATGTAAAAATGAGAGGAATATACAGACAGCTCTTGTAACAGGGATTGGTCACCACTGTAATCCTACAGAAAGTGCACTGCCTGCCTTATTATAGAATCATAGAATGGTTTGGGTATGAGAGAACCTTAAAGCTCATCTTGTTCCAGTCCCCTGTCAAGGTCAGAGACAGCTTTCCCTAAACCAGGTTGCTCAGAGCTTCATCTAATCTGGCCCTGAACACTTCCAGGGATGGGGCATCCACAACTTCTCTGGACGAACTGTTACAGTGCCTCACCACCCTCACAGTAAATACTTTATTTCTAATGTCTAATCTAAACCAATTCTCTTCCATTTGGAAGCCATTCCCACGTGTCTTGTCACTACATGCCCTTCTTCCAAGGGGAACTAACTGGAAAATAAAATGGTAGATTAAATTAATTTCTACTATTATTAATTTCTACTCTTTGTTAGAAATTTATTCAGAGTGGGAGGAGAAATCCTAATTACACCCAAAATTACCACCTAGGTGCAAATTATTGAGCTTACAAGAGTTCAATGAAAATGCCATTTTGGTTGCCATCAAGAAAACACATAATTTGTGTTCCTTATGAGAGCAAACACAGAGAACATTGCTATGTTACTTGAGAAATCTTGAAGGTATACAAGAAATGACCAAGTAAGTTCACACTTGGTACTGAAAGAAGACAAGTGGAAAGACTATATAATAGAGACTTCTGAAATTACAAACGGCATGAAGAAAACAGAATGAACACTGAATAGGTGAACTTTATTGAGTACAAGAACTTGGAGTTATCAAAGAACATCCGCAGGACCTAAGCTGAAAACAAAGTAGCAGAGACTTCTTTATGAAAGGTGTAACTGAACACTGGACTTTCTTGCCAGAGTGCCAAATATTTGGACATGCTCAGGAGAAGTCCAAGCAAAAGAGAAATCTTTTATCCTTTTCTAGAATGGTTCTTAACTCACTCAGGCTGTCATGCAGACTGATTCTCTAACAGTAATGTTGGACAAGATTATTCCTATGAGGATAGAAATGTGCAGCTAATAAAGTTTTGCTGCAACAACCAAAAACCTCTGGTGATCAGAAACATAGGAACAGCCAGCCAGATTAACTCAGGGAATGGATAAGGACTGCAACAGCAGAACTGTGGCCTGTCATTGCAAGTCTTAAGGAATGCAATCAGTTGTCAGAGCTGGAGTAAGTAAACAAAATTTCTGCCTGGAAAATGGAGAATTTTAACCAGCAGGAAAACTCCAGCTGGACACAGTACTGAAGGAAAGCACATATATCCTAATTCAAAGGAGTCCTGCTGTGTTTGAAAAGGAAGAGACAAACAGCAAGGTTAAAATTTAGTGGACGTGTACAAATGTCACTGCCCTTGTGGGGGGAAAGATAAACATGGATAGATAGTTACATCAGATATAGAGAGCCTGTTAATATTCAGTAATTCTTGGGACTACAAATGAACTCTAGAAAACCAAGAAATCTCAGTGCCTTACAGTAGCAGTGATAATAAAGTGTTTGTATTTAGAGATTCCTTCACCACTGTGCACTCAAAACTAAGAGACTACAGAGGTCAAGAACATGCTCAGTCTAGTATCGAGCATTGGCCAGACATCCATGTTAAATGTCAAGGAAAAAATAAAGGCACTCTCAGCAGCGCTTCATGTAAATCATCTGCATGAACATCATCTGTGGGAGAAGGAGAGGTGCTACTTCCTTTTTTAGTATGGGTCCTCTAAAACCAGAGGAAAAATCCATCTAATAATTAAATTTTTGCTGCTTATACTGTTAAAAAAAAAATCATTATAACTTTTATAAATCTGGAAGCTAGTTATACATTTGGCCCTTAATTAGATTAGTCTATTGCAAGACACCAAAAGAGACATGTTTTGGCTATATATACTGGACAAAAACTATACTGCAGCAGGAGGCATTATGCAGGTGACCCTCTGACATTCTGTGCATAAAGAGGTAGAAATTTCCTTCATTCCTATTGAAGGAAGGAACTGAGTTTAAAAATAGTTTGACAGGTCTAATAATGGCTCTTGGTGGCTATTGCTAAATATTACCTGAAAAAATGAAAAAATGAACCAGGCTGAATGCAAATACATTTTCCATGAATGCTTAAAACCTCAATGTTTTCTACAGTGGTAACATATATCTAGTGTTTTAGATAAAGATATAAGATAAATGCTTTTTGTATATGATCTGCCCAAAGGTTACAAACACCGTTCTAAGAAGCACAACTGGTGGTGGTAACAACAGAGAAACTTCAGGGAGAGAGAAGGGAAAGAGATGACAGTCTCCAGTAGAAAAGGTGAATGGTGGAACATTTTTTCAGCCCTGATATAAAACTAGGACTGAAAAAGGGAGATCCTTGGTCCTCTGAAGAAAACAAAACACTGTGTTTATAAGAAGACACTTGATTAAAAAGCAGTTTGATCTCTTTCTTCCTTATTACACAGAAGGTGGGTCTGTGGCTTAGCTAAAAGTATACCTGGAGAGAGGTGACCTGTTGTGTTTCTAAGTAAAAGGGGAGTCTGAGGCAGAATTTCAATTCTAGATTTTAAAGCCCTAACATCTGTATTTCCTCATTTAATAAAATATAAATCAATAAACAAACAATCAGAAACCCCCAACAACAGCAACAACAACTCAACACACTCAAATAACCCAAATCACAAACCTCCCCTAAAACTGCCAACTAAAAAAAAAGCCCCAAACATGATCATTTTATTCACCACAAAATGAAATTCTTCCTAATTCTGTTTATTGATTTGGATTCTCCTTTCACTACTGCAAAGAACTTTACTCCTGTCTGTTTCCTGTTCCCCATCATGGGTAAAGCCATTTTTAGTTTTGCCTCACCTGAAGTGATCTTCAGCACCTTCCAGCCTTGATATTCTAAGACCCCACTAGTATCTTTCCACATGCAGTGCTTTCCAAGGCTGCCTTCTGTCCCAGTCAAAAAGTGACAAATGCAGCCTTTGTTAAACAACTCATGACTTTAAAACTCTCTGATTAATCTCAAACATATTCTTGCAGAATTTCTTCTTTGGGCAAGAAATACCTTTGAAGAACTACATGTGGAAAAATGCTTTTCAAGAAGGTAGGAAGGAGGGGTGAAATAACATTTTTAATGGAAACTATTAGAAATGCTCAGCTACAGGATCTCTATAGCAGACTCATATAGCTGCTGAGATACAGAAACACTTTGAAATCACATGCAGGGTGTAAATCTTTTAAAAAGTGAGTATTAAACTCAGAGAATTTGTCAGAGGAAAGGGTGTGCTTTGAAATGTCTCTGTAGATGACAGAAAATCTCCAAGACAGTGCAGCTCCCATGTATATAATCATTTAACTGGGGCTTCTCTGTCCTGCTCTTACCTTAAAACTTGCTTCCGATAAAGTTTGGCTAAAATAGCCAGGGAAATGTGCCATTCCATAGAAGTATTTATATCATTGGCTATGTAATGATGGATGGAAGGATGCTGGAGGTCATGTTTTATCGGATAAGTAAGTGGAGGTTATAACTGGGTGGGGGCGGCAGAGGGGGAAGCTGGAGGAGCTGTGCTACTGTCTGTCAGGGTACACAGTAGTTAAAGACAAGGCTGGATGATGCCAGTGCTGGAGTGGTGTACAGCAAAAAAGAGTGTCCATCAATAAATAAAGTAGGAAGTTTTCGGCAGTGGTCTGACAGGAAAGTCTACCCGGAGTCAGATTTCAGAGCTGGAGCAGTGAATTGCAGTGAGTCACACAGAGAGCCTGAGTGCTGCCTTTGTTCCACTTGTGTCTGAACGTTGGAGGAGAAACAGCAGGCTCCAGTTTTTATAAACTTCTTATTTTCATAAGCATAAAACTCATGTGCACTGAACTTTTTCCTCACTTCAGTTCTTTCAATTGACTTTCAAAAAAAATGCTCTCATGGTAAGAACTCTTGCTTCTAAATTTTGCTTTTTCTTTTTTCCCCCCTTGTATTTCTGTATTACACTCTTTGGACTCATTTTTCTCCCCCCTACCTTTTTTTTTTATTTTATTTTTTTTTTTTTATTTTTTTTTTTTTGGCACACCTACTCCAGGCATGCCTGGTGGACCAGGGACTTGCTCCTACTGTTCTTTGGCTTGTCAATCCATGCTGGTTCAGCAGCTCAGATCATAGAAGGTAAGACTTCTCCGAATTATGTTTATAGATTGAGAGTAAGTGTGAATTCTGAGATATGCTTTCCTAATATGGAAAGAGACTATACATTTCAGATCTGCATCTTCTCTGCAGTGTACTATTCATCATTTCCTATCGGAAAGCTGCTGCAAGTAAAGGGTTTAAATTCCCATTCATTCTGAATAAGGGAAAATAAATACATTGGTTCCTCAGCTCTGAGGCAGCCTATCATGCCTGCTCTCTCAATATTTCTTCAGAGTGTAATAATTAACAGAAAGTACTTCAAATTTCAAAGAAATTCAGAATACTGAATGTGTTTACAATTAGAATAGATGTATGTGTCACTGTGGACATCTCAGGAATGTGCCAGGCATGGTGTGAGTGTGAAGATAGAGGTGAAGCTTATTTCAGTGCATAGAGATTTCTCCTTGTAAGTGTCTGAACAAACTGTGATTTTCAAATTTCTTGAGTTAAATGTTTAGTTTTATCAGCTTAGTTTTTATGGACTTGCAGTGAAAAGTCTTGTTGTACTTTCAGATCCTATGTTCTTGTAACTGAGCCACATTCCTCAGCATCTCTGGAAGACAGAGCCTGACATTTAACTAGTGAGAGAGAACACTGCTTTAAAAGTTTACATGTAATTTTGATAAAAGTGAAAAAGCTTCATATATTACTCTTCCTTTATGAGCAATAATACTTATTTCAAAAAGCTTTTTTTTTTAATCTTCCAAAAATAGGTGGAATTTGTCATATAATTGACCCCTAGATTACTATGTGATAGTAGAATTATTGATGGGAAGTAAATATCACACATGAAGACTTTAATGGTACTCAGACTGTTCTTTTCCTTTTCAAGAGACACTGCCAACAACTTCTCTGGACGAACTGTTACAGTGATGTAGTTATTTCTGTAAGAGAAAAAGGCACAGATAACTAATAACTGTTCTAAGTGCAGATGAGAAATATGTAATGTTGTATTACAGGTAATTAATTAAGGAAACAAACTGGAACCAGTCATTAGAATTAAGAAATATATATATCTGAGTAGTGACAGAAATACCATATATTACATATCCATTGGAGGCAGATTTGTTGCATCAGGTGAAAATGTTTTTTGAGATGATGAATGACAGTCCATGAAAGAGATATGGACAGCTGAGAACCAAATTTTGGCACATAAAATTCAATAAAGAGAAGCTCATTAGAACTACAAGTATTGTGACAAAAACTGCAAATATTTATTTGACACACAACTTTTTTGGTGGATCTATGCCTGTTTACATTACCTGAAGATTTGATTCTTTAAATATCCTACTCTGTGAAAGCCAGATCAGAAATAGGAAAGATAGTCACTACTGATTCTGGAGTTTCTTCCTGTGCAGAATCTTATTGCTGCTAGAAGGACTCCTAACCTTACCATGAATGAAGATCAAGTGGAGTTATACAAGTCTCCTTAGATCACTGGAGACTTGGAGACTGCCCTGGGAATATGTTCCTTCATGATTGTCCTAGCCTAATATTCCCTACTCATTTGTCTGCTAATACAAAAGTTCCTGTTCCTAAATGTTTGCAAAATTGTTTTACATCTGATTTTTAAGTGGCTAACATAATGGGAATCTCATGCTTTCTGTTCCACATCATCAAACTGCTATAAACAATATTTTCCTGATGCCCATTTTAAGCGATTTCATTGTTTTAAGTGATTTCTTTTCAGGTATTGAATGCTAGAGACAAAAATAATCTTTCTTTCTTTCTTTCTGATTCTTCAAACACATGACTAATATAAATTCTCCTTGTAACTACTGAAGAGTGAAGAGTTTCATACTTCAAATCTTTAAGTCTAACTATTACAGCAATAACATCATTTTCCTTTCCCACAGTTCCTTTGAGCAATAGAGTGCAGAGAAATAAGCAGCATGTTTAAGATGAAAATGTTTGGAGGCACAGGATGATGAATGGACCCTGAGCCCTTTTCCACCTGGATATGTGTTTTATCCAGTGTCCTTTTGTCACTGTCTCCTTTGGTCACTGTCTCCTTTAGGATTACTGCTTTCCAGGATTCTCTAGCCCAGTGATCACTGCTGCACTGATCTTCTGAGCCTGACCTCTGCTCCATCCACCCATAGCACATTTTCATGTCTCTAAATTCCTTTTAATGAAAGAGAAACTGTGAATGAATAAAAGTGGTTTTGGTGGAACAGTGCAGGTGCCTTGTGGTGTTCCATAGTACTAGTTATATGCAAAAGATAAAGAGTACCCTGAGATAGTCTTCCAGTCGGCTTAATAATGTCAAGAAAATTGCTCAGGGATTGAATTATGCACTGAGGGAAGGGGTAACTTATTTTTTTACAAACTTGAAAACAAAGCAGTGAGCCTCAGGTTTCACAGGAGAAAAGTTTGCTATCTTTGCCTTCATCATCTTTGTCTTCCTGTTTTGCCCAGGGGAGCACTGAATTCAGAACGGGGTGGAGGGTACCGATTAAAACAGAAGCCTCAGTAGCCCTCCAGCAGAGGGACCTGAGCTCTACCATGTCTTTATGAGAGATATTAGAAAGATTAGTTGGAAATTTTTGATTCCTTTCCTATCAGGAAGAGTGTTTTGACCAAGTCTGTTCTTCTTGAGGAAATTGTCTAGTTATGGATATTTCCTACAGAGAAGGAAGGGTGAAAAAAGAATGGTGAGAAACTGTAGGGGGAAAATTCAGGTGGTAGTCTTTGAAACTGTTTGAGAACCCCTGGGTTCTAATTTAACTTTTTATTGAACTTGTGAGGTCTTGGGCCTTTTGTTTCAGTGAAGGGTTGCTTCCATTTCAAAGTTGTAGAATGTCTGACTAGTGCTTTCGCTGTAGAATGGAACAGATGATCAAAGATTTAAAATTTTATATTTAAAGTAATAAACTACCAATTGATTTAAAAAAGTTTAAAAATTTGAAATATTTAGTTCAGAACTTTAAAATTCAATTGCACAGTCTGCAAATTGATGGGATTTAGTCATTATTTCACCAAAACTTTTAAAAATTACTGTGATCTTGTTTTAGAATGAAACTGAACAAGAGTTGTGAAATCTCAGCAGATTCCATGAGCTAGGATGATAAATTTTTACTGTTGAAAAAAATCTGTTGAAAGATTTTAGTCCATTTCACTGCAGCTGGCTTGGTAGATATGCAAAAAGGTAAAGGGTAAAACACCTTCTTTCTCTTCACCCAAATAGTCTCATGTGACCTATGGAGGGCTTTCACAGTTTTAATTCTGTTTTCACAAAAATTGTGCAAATATGGTACCCTATTCTACTTCTGTTTGGGTGGGAGGATTATAGATATGTTGGTGTCTTAATAAATTACTTTCATCCATTCTTTTTAGTTCAATTGACAGTTAAGCAGGTTTCTCTCTGTTCATGAAAGTGTAGTCTGTCTTATCCTATCTGGCACTGTCTTGTGGTGCATGAACTTGGCCTTTAATTACACTTGAGAATGTACCTTGAGTTATAGTGATTATCCTGGCTTGTTTGTCCATATTCTGCATATTCAACAATCAATTAAGTTAGTGAACAGAAGGTTCTCAGAACACAGTCCCAAACATGCTGGCATCCGGATTGCAGACAGAACTAAAGTCAGAAAATCTCAGTGCCTACCCTGAAGAAGTCTGAATGATAAACTCCTCCCTGTGACTTACTCTAGCCTCTTACAGAAGTTACATTTATTCTTCTATGCTATGTAGGAAGTTATCAGCGTTTTTCAGTTCTTGGCAGTGAAATCAGTGCATGCACGTAAGAAAACAGAAAAAAAGTGTTTAAATGTATGCGGTTCTAAAGTTTATATTATGTTTATGGGCCTTGAAAGAAGCTTTACAAATTTCTCATTGACATCTGGGTTTTATTATTAGACAAGCTGAACAACGCTTTCTTGGCCTAAGTAACATGCTTAGCAATAGCTTACATAAAGTAAATATTTGTTTCTTTTGCTGGCTCTCTGTACACAGAACGGCTGTCATTAGGCTGTTGACATAAACTTCGCCGTCATGACCTGCTGAGTTTAATGAAGGAATACTGAATTATTGGCTTTCATTGGCTGGTAATCAACTGTTGTGGTTCATAAAGGCAGCTAGCTGGAACTTCTTTTCACAGTGAACCAACATAATGAGCGTAAACAAACATGTGCATACATGTAAAATCTTGTTTCCACCAGGTAATGGCTGTACGAGCTGTAAGTGTTAAATGTGGTACATATTCACATAGAGTAGGGACGGCTCAATCCACTCTTCCCAAAGACAGAACACAGTTACAGATGCTGGTCTGTGTGAAGCACAGTACTTCATAAAGACACCTTAGATGGCATTATATCCTCTTTTACCATACTGAGCATTTGGTCATCATCAAAATGCACTTGAGCCTAAATTGAATGAACCACTGTGATTTGTCAGTCACGTCTTCAGGCTGTTACCAGCTGTTGCACATGTTTTTAATGAGCCTGGTTTCATAGCTGATAAAAGGTCTTTCCATGCAAAACACAGTAATTTATTATAGGAAATCAGCTGGGTTCAGTTGGGGTCATCTCTTTCAGTAGCTGAAGAGATTGACAACACCAGTAGAACAAACCTGATTTAGAAAATTTGTTCCATTCTGTCACATTTCTAAATGGATTCGTTTTCAGTGTAACACCCTCTGCATGTTCATCCTCTTGGACAAAAACTACGTGTTTCCTAAGCTACTCTACCAGGCAACAGAAGATTTTTTTGAGGCCTCAGAAGGGGAAACCAGCTGGGTTGGATATAGCGTTATAATAACTGTCTTCATTTCCTCTCCAAAGGCGCCCTGGTCACACTGGAAGCCTGAAGTAAGAAGTTGTTCCCATGATATGAATAGAAATCAAAATCTCACTTGTGCTTGCATTTGCAACTAAATGGTATTTAAAGGACCATTTCAATAAATGAGCATCAGGAAGAAATATTTGATTGCACTGTTAATGTCTGGGATATTCAAAGGGCTCTAAAAATTACTTCTTATTCTATCATGTTAATTACCAAATCAAACGCTTATTTTGGAGACTGTTTGTCCCTTTGTCTGTGATTCCTTTGCTGTGTGAGCTGGGTATTGGTTTGTTGTTTCTCATAATGGTATCTCACATTTGAACAAATTCATGCAGTAGCTTTTCTATTTTATGTACTGTGCCTTGAACAGGAATACAGTGAATTTTAGAGTTTGATGAAATCTGATTGCTATGTTTCAGATGCCATTAATGTTAGCTACTTAAGAGAGGATGTCTATTTATCCTCACTACTTTTGAGTCCCCAGACAATCTTTTCCCATTTGGCCAACCCCCACAATTACAACAAGTTTAAAGACCAACAAAATTTGCCAGCAATTTGGACTGTGAATCCTATTCATGTAATCTTCCCATCTCTAGTAGCTCCTGTTACCAAACCTAGAAAGCCACAGATGTTACAGAGAGGAGAGTGCAGGTAGAATTCTTCCAAAGAACAAGTGAAATAGGCAAACCTCAATTTTAATGTGTTTTCATATGCGGAGTGTGAAACAACAGGTGCAACTGACAGAGCTGCATGTGCCCTGCCAAAGTATTGCAGTATTTTAGATGAATTTTGGCTGTTTTACATCCCAGTCTGAGAAGAACCAGGGTCCGAACAAAGTTTTTCTGAAGGGCTCTGAGAAGAACAGGTGTTTTCTGGAGTCACTCAAGCATGTTTTATTCCAGTCAATGGATGGAAGCCTGAATTTGATAAGAGTGATTCAGTGATGAGATGTTATTTTGAACTGCATCATCACGTACAGTCTTTTGCTTCGTCTTCAGTATGGAAGACAAAATGTTAACAAGAAAAGATTTCAGACAGTTTGGTCTGTACTTGGGAATCTCCAGGGTCTCCTGACTCTGGGTCTGCTTTCCCTGCTGCTACTGAATCACTTCTTGTGATGATCAGTTCCGACCATAGTAACTTATAACTGCTCAGGTGGCATTAACTTCCAGTCCTATTTGGGACATATCTTTCTCTGAACTGTGAAATCAGAGTCCCATATGTACTCAGGATGTCTGGCTCTGCTTCTTTGGAAAGCTAAATATAGCTTTTGACTTTCTCTGTACTTTTTTGGTGGTCAGTAACTAAGATAACATTATAGCTCCTAGTCAGTACTCGTTGCATTTTATATTCACTTCCCTTCTTACAAGTGACACACATTACTTAACTCAAGGAGAACAGAACCCACCCAGAAATAATTTTTATTTTCTGCTGCCTGCTAAAAAGAAAGTTGACTCTTGAGAAAAAAGAACAGTGCTCCAAGATATGCTTCAAAGTTTCCTATAAGCTGTGGATATTCTGAATAGCCTATAATTGAGTTTTACTGCAAAACAGTTTCAGAACACAAACCAGTGTAGCATCCAAGCTCTGATTCATCTCTGGTGATATTTCACAGGAGCAAACTCAAACAGTAAAAGGAAGGACGTGAACATTGGAAACAGGTTCAGGTGGCATGGCAAAAATACAGACATACTGTCTGAGAGTACAGTAATGAGGCCAGAAAAGGTTGGAGGAGCATGGAAACTGCCTAGGTACTTAATGCCTTCTTTACCTTCCTTTTTACTGGTAAGATTTCCCTTCAGGAAACTGAGTCCCTGAACCCACTGGGAAAGTCGGAAGCAATGAATATTCCTTCCTTGAGGAGGACTGAGTGAGAAAACATTGAAACCAGTTGGACATATCAAAGTCCACAGGACCTGATGGGGCCCATCCATGAGGGCTCATCAAACTAACTGATGCCATTGAGACAAAACTTTCCATTGTCTTTGGGAGATTCTAGTGATTGGAAGAAGATCCTAAGGATGGGAGGGAAGCCAATGTTACTACTAGCATCAAGAGGGGCAGGAGCAGGGTCTGGGGATCTGCAGGCTGAGCAGCTCACCTCGATGTGAGATGTGGGAGCAGATAGCTGTGGAAGCCATTCTAGTAAGAACAAGGTGATTAGGATCTGTCAGCACATGTGTGTGAAGGAGAAAACCATGCCTGAGAATCTCATGGCCTTCTGCAACAGAATGACCAGATCAGTGCATGAGTGAAAGACAGTTTGTATTTGTTGTCTTGTGCAAGACTTTCAGCACTGCCTCCTGTTAACATCAACTTTGATAAAATTGCCGAGGAAGAATCCAGAACTCACTCACCAAAGCTAAACAAACCAAACTGAAAATGTTTTTTAATGGAAATGACTGCCTTTCTGCAAACTTACCTGAATGTCTCAGCTAGAATCCAGTCCCGTAATTAGAAGTGATGCCTGCAAAAGTTTTGCCATACTCATGGGAAAAGAGTACCCAGAAAGAGCAGATCTCTTTGTGGGAGAGGAACTGTGTAGCTTTTCTAGATGTTTTACTTCCTCTTCCTTTATGGTACCAAAGACAGTGAAACAGATGACAGTATACATCAAGTCCATTTCCACCCTCCCCATTCCATTATATGTATATATTGTATATATTTATGTTTAATGTCTTAATTTGATAACTAACAGCTAACAAGCATGCAGTGTAGGTACAACATTTTTCAAAATATGTTAGTTTGGAGTCATTGCTGTTTGTCCTTTTGTTTGCTTCTATCCCATGGAATAGTTCTGGCTCAGTAGTGTTATGTTGCATTAGAAGGTTTATCATCAAGTATCAAAGAGTAATTGTGGACAATCGAATCAAATGTGCTGGTAGCTTGCTTAAGTACTGGTCATCACTGTGTACATGGTGGTCCACAAAGAGAACTGAGGGGGAAATTATGCAAAATCTAAGGCTTTTCTAGGAATCTTCTCATATTTGGAACTCATAACATCAAAGTATCCATTGATCAGACTCAATAATCCTTCTTCCACCCTATTGGCTGGATCGTAGCATGAGATGTGAGGGAGTGTCTCCCCACAGTAAGGATCTTTATTTCTGACATCCCACTTTGGTTAACTCCATACTAACTTAATACACTGTGTCTCTTCTGTGAGTATGGTGCTTTTATATTCTCATAGGGCCAAAGTGTTTCTTAGTCTTTCCACAAGCTGTTCCAGTTCCATCTGTTTCAACACTCTGTCAAACCAACATCTCTCTCGACTTGGTGGCAGTAACTGCTGGTCTATAATGAATGCTCCACAGTAGTACTGCCACTGTGCGGTGCTTGTGGGTGTGTCTATGTGGGACTCTAACCTTTTCCTGCTTTTCACTGTAAAAAACAAGCAAACATTTCATCCTGTTCAGACTAGCTGTGAATGTGGTTTAACACACATGGTTTAATTTTTTTTTTCATTTTCTGTCTTTAGTTTCTTTCACATGCAGCTACAGGAAAGGTATATCACACATGCGAGTTTTGCAAGTTTTCTCCCCTGAAAAAAACTGGCTCTTGATGAAATTAACCCATCAGTTATTGTAGTGAAATGGCATTAATGTAAAAACATTTTTCTCAAAGAGTTTAAAGTTTTTAATTAGACTAAAGTATGATATACTAGTGTATAACTGCATTTGTTTTCGAAAAACAATACTTGACTGAACTTGAAGTACTGCTAAGTACTTCATTCTTATGATTGAGGCTTTCATTCTTTATGTATATTTCTTGTCTTTTTGTGTTTGTTTGGTTTATTTTGTTTTGTTGGGGGGTTTTCGGGTTTGTTTTTTTATAGTGAAATATACATCTACCATGAGATGCAAATCTGACAAATAAGTACCATGTGGCAACTTCCTGGTCCAGAGATATGATGAGAGTTGGGAAGTGTGGATGGTGTTCAGTGTAAGTGTAAACATGCATAAAATTTAAAAGATGGAAAAAGTGGAAAAATAAACACAACACTGTTGACCTGAAGTATTGTAGATCCTTTTTTACATTTCTCTTACGGAATTTAAAAAGATAGAACAGAATTGTGGCAACTGTTAATGCTTTGCCCTCACCAGCTTTGACTTGTTTAACAAAAAACTTTTCATATATATAAAAGAAGGGTGGTATAAAACTACTGCTCCAACTAGGAGTTAATGAAGACACCCCTGAGTATTTACATTAAATACCCCTGAGGATGAACATTACATGAATATGTGCTTAGAAGCTCAATAACATACTGAAGTTACTCATATTCTCATATTCTAGGTGTCTTTCAAGACATGTTGTTTTCATACACACTGCAGAATTTCCATAAAGTGTACTCAAAAGAAGTTATTGTCTGATTTAGCTCCTATACAGTCAGCAGAATAAAACTTCACTAGTAAATACGTGATTTGCTACAAATCCCTAAGACAGCTCAGAGAAAGCTAGACTACCTTCATGAATGCTTTGTCTTATCATCTGCTCTGTGTATAATTACAGTACATTGAATTATTGTGAGGTATTGACTATCCTTGTGTGATATGTTTATTTGATATCAACAAGAGTTGGTTTTCCCCTGTTGGAATACTTAGCTCTGCTCTGTTTTCCCTCCTTTATGGATAAATTTCTAAATGTAGATCAGTGCAATGCAAACAATGCAGACTGAAATCTATGAAGAAAAATCTCTTAGAATGACACCATTGCCAAAGTGGTTGGTAGGTAGTGTTTCTTTCCTTACTGAGTCAGCTGGGACAACTGCGTGCCTCGAATTTGCTTTGGTCTTTCCCTTTTTAATTTGTAGTAAGTAGAAGGAGCAAACTTTGCATTTTGAAACCAGAAGAGGAGGTGGAACACCCAGCACTTGTCTCTATATCCTTGTGCTACTGCGCAAGGATCAGGGAGAAACTTGGTCACAATGCCTGTACCTGTCTTGAAGAGCAAGTGAATCAGTTTGACTGGCTTTGCATGGTTCTCTACATTCTCTATAATGGTCATGACACAAAGAGTTCTCAATTGCCAGATAACTTAAAATACATCTTGTAAGTTGTAGGGAAAGTCTAAAGATTGAGGGTCATCTTCTTGTTATCTATGGATTTCCCAAAATGAATCTTCCATAGTCCAGTTTAGAAACTCCAGACTTTCCTCATTTGAAGACAAAACTTCTACTAAGCAGCTAGAATAGTCTGCAGTATATAGTATTTGTATTTGGCATAATCTCTCTCTTTACTGCTGCATCACCACCTTGTCAGCGGTTCCTGTTCAATATTCTGTTACTGGTGATTTATAGATCCTAAATGTCTCTCATACCTACTTCAGCCACCCTGTATCTCAAGAATTTTCTGCTCCTGGGTATGGTCCTCATCACTGCTGCATGGGTGGCTATAGAGGCAACAGGGCCAGACTCTTCTCAGAGGACAAAGCAGTGCAAAATGACAAATAACAGTCAAAAGGTGCAACAAAGCAAATTATAATTGAACAAGTGAGAAGGAAATTCTTCACCATGACAGCAGGTAAGTTCTGGAAGAGGTTGATGACAGAGGTTGTGGGATGTCCATTCTTGCATGTATCCTAAACTTGACTAGACACAGCTCTTGGCAACCTGATTCTTGAGGCCAACCCAGTAGGGAGCAGCAGAATGGAATAGGTGACCCTTAGAGGGCCCTTGTACATTACTTTGTACATTGTACAAATGTACAAATAATGTACATATAATGTACATTGTATATTATTTTTTTTCTGTAAGGGCCCTTGTACATTATTTTTTTCTGTAATTCTTGAATAGGGAACTTAAAATTGGACTTTATGTATTTAATTAATTTCTGAATCTGGTTCTCAGTGACTTGTCCATTATCTCAGAAAAGGGCAGTGAAAAACCAGGAGAGTGAGTATAGCTAATACTAAACTACCTGGATCATGCTTGTCTGTCTTAATCCCATGCTGTGTCTGAGGCTTGTTAGAATAATCAGAGAGCTGCTAGGCTGCTAACACTAATTCAGCCATCAGTAACACTAAACTCAGTATTTGTATGGAATCAAATTACCTTTTTCCACTTAACGTATTTGTCTAAAGATTGGTCAAAGAATGTACCCCTTTCCTATTCCCTTTTTCCCTTTCTCCTTTTTATCTTTTCCCTCTTCCTTTTCCGCATTCTTCTTTCCCTTTCTCTGTTCTTCGGTATCCCTTTCTTTCTTTCCCCTTTGTTTGCATTTCCACTTTTCTTTCTCATTTTGTTTTGAAGTCTGTAAAATGCTTTTGGAGAAAAAATAATTAAAAAAAATGAGGCAGAACATAGGAATATGTTACTATAACCTTATGACTTCTCATCTTTCCTCGTGGTCCTGCTGATTATAAAAAATGTTGAATAAATGCTCTTGTCCTCCCTTTTAAGAGGGTGGAAGGTAGAGGTGAAGGATTTTTGTAGTTTAAAGTGCTTTTTTGTTCTCTGACCTTTCAGAGGCCAGTGGTTATGCTGACCACAACGTCTGTGGTCCATCCTCCTCCACAGCTGTTGCTATCAAAAGGAACCTGTCCCAGTGACTATGATCACAAACTTCAGCTGTTTGGGACAGAGGCAGAATGAACCTCTGCATTAATACAAGCAAACTTGTTATTGCAGTGACTAGGATGATATTTGCTCCTGAATTATTGTCCTTCTACTACTGCACAAGTTAAACTCTCAATATAGAAAGTTGTGTCTCTGATTTCAAGACATACTGCTCTGAACAAAACAAAACTGAACCCAAGTGTGGAAAAGTGTCCAAAGCAGACACTTAAAAGCTGTCATATTAACAATATGTCTATATGATAAATATAGTAGATAAAACCAATTGCATTTTCTTTATATTCTGTTTACATACCTTTTCATTTTTGCAATACAGAAGAGTATGTAGGAGAATTTCTCCTCTAACTCCAAGGCAAAATTTGTTACATTTAAATCACCATCCTGGTCTGTCTGATATGCTTTAAAAGAAAAAATGTTCAGATCCAGAGGGCTCTGTCCTAAGTGGGACAGACTCCTAAAATATCAGTTTTGGTGACTCTGTGAGCTAAGCTGTGATTTATTCTGATTCCATGTTATTCCTGCTATATGCATATGTCACAGAGAGTAGCATTCTAATTTAGGATAATCTCTGAACATTATGAAAATGTGTTTATGTATTTATGGATATGTTAAACTTTAAGCCAACAAGAAGTCCTTGCTGAAACTGGTGCTTTATTCAGCTCCCAAAAGTTAATCTCATATATAAGTGGTTGTAGGATCAGAGTTTGAATAAACAAAGATGTTTGTATGTTGGAGGACTCAGTAAACAAGCACATATTTATTCCCTTAGTTGCCACAAATTCATAAAATGCAATCAAAGTCAGCACAGGTGTACAATTACTGTCTATACCACTTCCTTTTAATTTTAACTTAGAAACAAATGCATTTGTAATTCCCAAACTGGAAATCATCACTACTGGAAAAAGACTGGTGCCTACCTTAGTTGTGACATAAATCACTAATACATTCTTATGTGTATTCGTTAGTATATGAAGTTTTACAGCTATATGACCTTCACAAATAATTGCTTGGCAGAATTCTGTCTTTGAAGACTAAAAGTTACTGGACTTTGTGACTTTATATTAATATGTTTCATGTTTCTCTAGATACAAGAAAGTTTTGACACATGAAGTTTTTTTTTCATTCATAGTTTTTCTTCACTGAGAAACCATTTTCTTGATGGCAGGTGTAGACTGTCAAGGAGCCAAAGGCGGGCTGCTCTGTAGCGGTCAGGGAGCTGGAAGCCAACCATGTGAACAAGTGACTGCTCCAGCAAGGGCACAGCTCCACAGTAACAAGGCAAAATGAGCAGAGTATGTTTGTTGATGGCAGTCAAGTTCAGCCAAGAGTCCATTTCATTGCACAAGTCCACAGGAAAGTCCAATGTCAAGCCAAGAATACAAGTTTTTGGGTAAAGGTCTGGGTCTGGGTCAGCAGGACTCATGGCTGAACACTGGTTAGCCAGCTGCAGCATAACACAGGCAGGGACCAAAGCAAGATCCTCAGCTCAAAGGCAACTGCCAAAAGAAGGAGCAAGGAATGCTGTGGCTTTTTGGCACTGTTTTTGCAGGGGATGTTAGATGCACAAGACCTACAGCTGTCATAGAACAATAAAGCCTCTGTCCCTGCTCTGGAAATGAACCTCTGTAGCTGAGATGTCTCCAGATTTTAACGTACAGTGGAGAGCACTGCCTTGGTTACATCTCTGGATGCAGAATAAAAAAGGTCCTCCTGGCACTTACTACAAATTAAGTGGTTACATCACAGACGATGTGGATAACCTTGTTTCATGGAAAATGATAATTGCATTGCATGATCTTTTGATCCAGGCTTTCACTTCAGCATATTGCTTTATTATTCATCTATGCTTATTATGTGCCTTTGTTGCACAGGAGCAATAGTGCAACCACAACTGTGCTAGCAGCTCTTCTTGTCAGATACAAATGGCAGAATGGTAGGAATCTAAATTCTGACAGATGGTGCAATGTGAAATCCCTGGTGCAAGTGTCTTCTTTGTCCCACCTGGGGTGTGGAGGAAGGTTTGCAAGGATCTGTGGTGTAGAGCAGAGCCCACAGTCATATGAGCAGTGTATGATTTGGAAATTGATAAACTTAGAGATGTCATTGTGCAATACTCCCTCTTTTTCTCAGCTTGTATTGCAAATATGCCAGACGTTACTCTGTTGCTGAAGATGATGATAATGATGATGCTAATGATGAAATCTTTCAAAGTCCTTGGATTTGCAACTCCATCATATTTTTACTGATCTATTTACATTTACACACCATAGAAAAATATATCCATTTGCCTAAACAGAGAACCCGATATTCTCTAGATTTGCAATTCCATTTCGACTATTGACACTAAAATTAATAATTAAGGTGGTAATTAACATAATGACTGCCAACAAGAAGACCTACTGAAAGCTCGTAACAACTTTGGGGCAGCGTAGCTTACACTTTGATACATGATATTTTGTCCAGAGAAAACCACGTTGCCTTCTTATTACCAATAATTTGTTTTTAACCCTGATGCCTTGTTTCTGTTATTTTAATATGGCCAACAGAAGAAGTTTTAGAGATGAAATGCCATGTGCTCCTTGAGAACCTCCTTCCTTGGCAGACAAAAAAAAGAAGAGTTGAAGTTTACTGTGTCTGACAAAAGCCAGCAGTCTTGTAACAGCAAAACCTGAAGTATTTCAGGGAACAGTTTTATCTGTGTTCACAATGTCTTTTCTTTAGTGCCAAGGGGCTGATGAAGCCCATTGTAATTGTCATTTATTAAACTGTACATTAGGAAATGCATACAGAAATGTCCACATTGTTCAGAAAGAAATTGCAATTTGTAACTGCTTTCAGCCTGCTCTTTCTCTACATTATTACATTTTATGCTATGGCCAGTTGTTCAGACATATAGTTCTGTTTATGTACAACAATGACACTTTACTTTGAAGTCTGGATCATTTCAAAAGAAACTGCCCTCCACTTTCTGAACTCAACATTGGTACTGGCTTCTTTACCCCTGAGTATTTTGCATTTCAAGGAGATGAATGCAGTTTTGCAGTACTTGAATATAGCTCTCCTCAAGAAAAGTTGAAAGCAATGCATTTTGTAGAGAAAGTAGTTTTATTTTCTTAGGTATTTCTGTAACACCCCTGACCTCTGGCCATAAACCAGCACATTTGTGAGGGGAGGTGCTCCTTGTACCCAGACTGAAGATACACAAGTGTGACACAGAGAGCAGCAGTAGATCTACAGAGATTAATAAGGAAAAACTGCTTTTGGATACCTGACAACTTCTAATAATTTTTTGTTGCAGCAGATGGTCTCCAGTTATTCCTAAAGGAAATGAGCTTTTATGTACTAATAGTGGCTTAGTTCTTCCACTCTCCCACACCAGTGTTCATTTGGATGAGCTGAATGTTAACATAAATGCAAGAGCTAGGAAGGACCTTTTTTTTTTTTTTTTTTTTAAATTTTGGAGGGAGTACAGTTCTTGTTCTTCCAGACACAAGCTGACCAGTGAAAAGATGCAAGAATTTTGCAAGATTTGAAGGATTTAATTTTCCCTGTGGGAATCCTATTCCATAACTATTCCTTTCAGATTTTCATGTATTCTGTCTTGGGCACCAGCCATCACTGGGGACTGAAGGGAATAGATGTCTTGTGAGATGGCAAGTGGGTGCCTCCTTTGTTCTAACAGCATATGGCTCACGGTGTACAGAAAAAAAGTTGGCACCTGCTGAGGCAGTGCTAGGGATTTTATTTATCTCTTTTATTTCTGTTGCAGACCAAATTGGGTTTAATTGCTGATGGATATATTCTTGCATTTGAAACTATGCCATGGCCAAGGCAAACCTGCTATGATTAAACATAAGTTTTGTTAACTTGTACCCTTGCCTTCCTTAAAAAGGATTATGCTTTCCTCACTTGCAAGTTTCATTATGGAAAAGCTGTAGAAGTGGGGGCAAGCTGCAGAATCAGCTTTATATAGATCTAGCTCCAGACAAAAGTAAGCATTTTCTTTTCTTAGGCATTTTTGACACTTAAAAATAACAGCAGCAATAATAACTGAGTGGGATGGGTTAAATGCAGAAGGAAACTTTGAAATTATTCCAACAATTTTCCCCCCCTTCCCCTCAGTAAATTCTGAAATTACACTGAGCCATGGAAACCTGTTCAACATCTCCCAGTTCCGTTGGATCTCTACAAATCTGTGGGACCTGCTTGGATTCACCCCAGAATCCTCAAAGAGCTGCTGATGTCATCACAAACCCTCTGTCTGGATGACTTTTGAGTGGTCTCAGGAATCCAGAGAGGTCCCAGCTGACTGGAAGCTGGTGAACATTGTCCAAATTTTCAAGAAGCGCAAAAAGAAGGACCCCAGAAACTGCAGGCCTGTCAGTCTCACTTCAGTGTCTGGTAAAGTTATGGAGGAGATTATCCTGGGATGTGCTGAAAAACACCTAGAAGACAATGCAGTCATTGGTCACAGTCAGCACAGCTTCAGGAGAGGAAAGTTCTGCTTATCAAACCTGATGTCCTTCTATGACCAGGTAACCCACCTGGCTGAGCAAGGCAAGCCAGCTGATGTAACCAGTTTGGATTTCAGTAAGGCTTTCAATACTCTCAAGGGATCCTTGTGGACAAACTGTCAGCACATGTGGACAAACACATCGTGTGGTGGGTGAGCAATTAGCTCATGGCTAAAGCACAGGGGGTGACAGTGGCTGGAGGGGTATCAGATTGTCAGCCTGACACTCGTGGGGTTCCAACAGGGCTCCATCCTTGGCCCTGAGCTCTTCAGCATCTTCATCAATGACTTGGGCACAGGACTGGGAGGGACACTGAGCAAGTTTGCTGATGACACAGAACTGGGAGGAGCTGCTGACTCCCTCAAAGGCAGGGAGGCCCTGCAGAGAGACCTCGACAGATCAGAGGGCTGGACAATCACCAACCATAGGAAGTTCAACAAGGGAAAGTGCCAAATTCTGCCTCTGGGATGGGGCAATCCCCAATGTTTGTACAGACTGGGGAATGAGATGCTGGAGAGCAGTGCTGGGAAAGGGACCTGGGGGTCCTGGTCCATGGCCAGTTGTCCATGAGTCAGCAGTGCCCTGGCAGCCAGGAGGGCCAACCCTGTCCTGGGGGCATCAGGCACAGCATCATCAGATGGTTGAGGGAGGGGATTGTCCCGCTCTGCTCTGCACTGGGGCGGCCTCACCTGGAATATTGGGACAGTTTTGGGCACTGCAATAGGAGGAAGATACTATGTCATTGGAGCATGTCCAAAGGAGTTGGATTCAATGATCCTTGTGGGTTCTTTCCAACTTGGCATTTTCTTTAATTCTGTGATTCTGAATCCAACTCCTAACACTGGGTCAGTCACAAGATGCAGAGAGCTCAGAGGGACTACCAGCCATAGAAGTTCTTCCCATGATGTTAGAAGCTCACAGCATTTGATTCAGGTCCCCTAGGGATGCTGGCTCATAGGTGAGAGAGATAGAAAGACCTCTTGAAATGTTCATGCACACTTCTTTGAAGTAAAGGTTAGTCCATGTCCTACTGGCCCAAGTCTTCCCAGCTCTTCGCTTAGTCTCAGGGCTTCTGTACTTCTTGTTGTAAAGATGAAAGCAGAGCTTTAGAAGACATGAAGTCCCTATCTCTGGGTATTTCTGAACTATGACGCTGTCCTAAGTCCATGAACTGGAGATGTCCAGGTGACTTGAACAGCTCAGTTTTATGTGTAGTATCTGATTTTATATAGTATGCCAGACCTGTCAAAAGATGCATGCTTGTGTTTTGGCAGGTGTTCACTGACATTGACATGTTTTCTAAAAATCTTTAATTGGTGGACTTTAAAAAAAACTCATTTCATTATAAAAATCCTTCTCAAATCGATTAGGGGGGAAAATCAGAGTATGTATCTGAATTAAAAAAAATTACATTTGGTATTTACTGCTAGAAAACAAAATTCAGGTAAGCTGGATGCTGGAATCAATACAAAAGCAATGAAAAACTAGGGCCAGTGGGATTGAAATCTTTGCTGTTTTCTGTGAGCTTGGATCCTAAATCAGGTCCCAGTAAGATAAGGCCATAGAAGCATCATGAAGACCCAGCACAGCCCAGAAACTGCACAGGGAAAAGAGTAAGGGCAGATGGAACTTACTGAATCTTGCCAATATTCTTCTCAACATTAGTGACTGGGATATGACCAAACTGTTGTGAGATATGATTAATGAGTAGTTTAATCATTCTGTGCTTGAGATGGAAATATTCAGTAGACACTGGAGTGGAGTCAACACATTTGTGCCAAGAACTTTGAAAGATGGCTTCACTGCACAGAAATTAGAGGTTTTCCAATTTAATTCTGAGTGGTTTATAAAAATTGCTATGATTCTACACATGAATATGGGCTTCCTGGTGTATGGAATACATGCAAATTTTTGAATTTATGCAAAGATTTTTTTTAATTTCTGGGAACCTTATAAATACTGTTAAGATCAAAAGGACCTTCATAGAAGATCTCAACCACAGAAAAGCATTTTCAACCATCTATATGAAGAGATTGTGCAAAAATTTTGTTTTCACAAGTTCTGCTAAAAATTTGAACCTTGAGGAAGAAAGGAGAAAAATTGTCTTAAATTGCAAGTTTTATAAATATCTAAGAAGACTTTGATTTCACCAGTCTTGAGGTTTTCAATTTCTATAATCTGCAATGAAAACCTATCTCATGAAATTTGCCAAGTACCTGATTCCATGGGTTTTAGTAATAGTAACCATAAAGATAACCAGAAGCATGTGAGATGTCTTTACCTTAGATGACTTAAATGAGAAGGGCGAAATCATTGGAAGAATCGAGAGCTCATTTATTTTCTTACCCTTTGTAAGAAGTTGCACAAACAATTTTGAGAAAAATATGCCATGCACTTCAAACTCTATAGTTTTTTCTTTATCACTATAATGGCCCATAAGCTCAATCCAGAAAGCCAGACTGGACAGGAAGTTTGAATATTGTTATTGCCATCTTTGTTACAAGAAATTATATTAAAAGGAGGTAATCAAAGGGAACACATGATGACTATAAAGTAGATAAAAACACACAGACTAAAGGTATGTCACTGTCAGTGTTTCAATCATTTATTCCCTCTCTACCATCAATCAGAATACTCAAAAGCATAAAATTGAGCACAGGGCAGACATGGACCTTCTTGAGTGAGTCCAGAAGATGATCATGGGGATGGAGCACCTATTCTGCGAGTACTGACTGGGAGAGCTGAGGTTGTTCATCCTGGAGAAGGGAAGGCTTTACAGCACCTTCCAGTACCTAAAGGGGGCTTATAAGAGATCTGGAGAGGGAGTTTTTGCAAGGACATGTGCTGATAGGACAAAGGGGAATTGCTTTAAACTAAAAGAGGATAGGTTTAGATTGGATATTAGGAAGAAATTCTATATTGTGAGGATGGTGAGGCATTGGAACAGGTTGCCCAGAGAAGCTGTGGGTGCCCCATCCCTGGGAATGTTCAGGGTTGGGTTAGATGGGACTTGGAGCAGCCTGGTCTAGTGGAAGGTGTCCCTGTTCATGGCAGTGTGATTGAAACAAAATGATCTTTAAGGTCCCTTCCAAAGCAAATCATCCTATGATTCTATGATATTCTGCCACAATTTAAAAAAAAACCACACACACACACACACACACACACACAAAAACAAACCCACACACAAAACACAAAAAAACAAACAAATAAACCCACAAAACAAAAACACAAAGAAATAAAAACAAAACAAAACTAAAATCAAAACAAAACTAAAATCAAAACCAAACCAAACCTAACCAAAAAAAAATCCAAACCAAACCAAAAACAAATCCAAGCAAAACAAACAAAAAACCCACACAATTGGTCATCAACAACTGCCTAACAGAGCCACCACCCCTCCTTTTCAATATGCTAAATTCCATGGTAAATCCTAGTAGCTCAGGGATGGGTGCTGACACACAGTCTGATTTATCTCAAGAAGGTAAATTCTTGCCAAGGAGTTTTGCAATCCATCTGCTGGGGTCACTGTTTGCTTTTTATAAGCAACAATATATGCTTAAAATGCAAAAGTAATCAGAATATTCCAATATCAAGACTTCTCTGGAATAATACTTTGCAGTGTTTTCGACAAGATTCTCCAAGACTTTCTGGGAGTTGCTAATTTAAGGACATGTATTAGAAAATTATTTTTGTGACATATTTCTCATTTGTCTTGTCTTATTTTCTTCCTCCACATTCTCCGTGTTCTTCCTTCAATCCTGTTGCAAGGATTAAAACATTTCTAGTTATTTTAAAAAATATTTGCTTGGTCCTGTGCTCAATTTGATGTTTTCTGTTACAGGTAACAGAAGAATATCTATTCTGAGGCTTTTGAGATTGTAGCTCTATGAGATTACTTCTTATAAATCAGCAAAACCCCCACATAAAATAGTAAATTTGAAATGGAAGAGTTGCTTGATAGGAACATCACAGTTAACAGGATAAAAGAAAACAATTACTCTCAGTCCTTCTAGAATAATGCTATTTGTGAATCTGTGAAAGGAAAGCTAATACAAATGCTATTAATGTTTGTCATGATTTGCTTTTGCAAAGTGTTCTGGACTGCATCACTTTGAGTGCTGTTAGTATATACAGGCATATCAAGCATGTTAATTATAAAAAAAAACCCTCCTTGCTGCATGGAAAATATTTTCCATTATATGATCCATTCCACAGTGTATATGATCAGTGATGACATAAAAGTCTGATTTCCTACTGATTGTAGTCAGACCAAAGAATTATACACGAACTTGACAAATCAGTTCTGTAAGAAGCAGAGTAACAGATAGATCTGCTAATATCCTGTACCACAGAGCTGGAAAACCCATCTATATCTAAGAAACGTCTGTGCTAGTAACTCTTCAGACAAAGTTGCTTTTTCTTTCAATTTTAAACAGATAATCCTTTAGCCATTAGCTTTCCATTTGGGGGATTTACTGCTACCTATCAATAAGACATCTTTTAGTTTTTCATGATAATGGTATTGGGTAGGATTCTTTTGCTGCAGCTCTGAAAAATTTCAGAGAGATGTGAATGCAACATGAATTTTGCCAAAAATTTAAATATTCTGTAATCAGGGGCAATGAGGACATCAACAGGTAACAGGAAAATTTTATCAACTTCTTAAAAGCACAAAGATGTTCAGCCTTCTTACATACACTATTAGTTTCAATGGTCAGAGATCTTTTGGAAATTTCACATTACTTTGCTAATAATGAGGTGAGCGTGAGTAAGAAGAAAGCAGTGCCACAGTTAGGAGAGTATTTCAGCATGTCCCTGCTTTTAGAAACAAGAGTACTAACATCAGTGGGGGGATGTCCCAAAAGGCACATCTCTAAGTGCTATTCTGAGTCAGTCTGAAAAACACTAACCCACAGCCTACTTAATTCTTGAGAAGAGGCTTGAAAATGTCCAGTAACATCTGAAACTGATAGAAGGAGAACTTGGGAAGCTGCTCTTCCACTCTTCCCAGGACTGTGCCCATCTAAATTGCTAGGATGGAAAATACCTGGCAAGCAAAGCTGTATGAATATTTAGGTGTTTGTAGCCTTGGTATTTGCCTTACAATTAATGGCATGAATTTTCACAGCACTTCAGTAGCCTGAGACCTCTTCCATGTTTCTTTTTTACTGCAATTGCCGTTCACCCTCCTTTCCTAGCATTTATTGCTTACCCCTCCCTCTCGCCCCCTCCTGCCTCTCTATAAACCTTTTTATAAATGTTTCTTCAAAAGAGATGCTGTCCCACTCTCTTACACTCCTCCAAGATTTTTCTAGTCATGTTACTTCCCTAGCAAATCAATGGAGCATGTTCTTGATTTCAAGTGCCTGCATAAAAGTTTTACAATTTGGTCTCAAAGTTCTTAGAGCAAACTCGTTGCCTCCTAGTTCTCTTTAAAATGCCACAGTGAACACCAATGAGTAATGACACCAACAAAAGATGATTTTTCACCTCTATAACAAAACTATGGAAATGTAGGTTGAAAGAAAAGGAACTTTGAAGATCACCTATTCCAAAATTCCACTCAAATGGTTCATGATCATTACTAGATCAGACCAGATTTGGCTTAGCCTCATTAGCCTTGAACTTTCTGGACTTGATGCACTTCCTTGGAGATAAATTTTTTAACAATTCTAACGGGTTGATATACACAACATTCCCTATAGCCTGGCAATTGAAAGCAAAATATAATGTTTCTTGGGAAGATGATCCTGCAAAGTAGCACTGGTCATCATCTTCTGGGTACACTGTTACTCAATTCCACGCTGATACAATGCTGGATTTGAGCCACTGCAGTCTGTATGTGGAAGGGTTTGTGCTCTAGGACTATGAAAGAAGTATCTAGTTTTATTTTCAGTCATTCTGGTGTGAGCATTAGAGATAGATGGAAATGAAAAACAAACATGTTTCAGAAACATAAATGAAGTAATTATTTAAAGGGGTCACTTTTATTTTTATTCAAGTATTTCTACATTATGTACTCATTTCACTGGCATTAGAAAACAATTTGTTGTGAAGTGCATACCTGGAGAGTATGTTACCTAAGCACAGAATTCTGACTGGCCCCAGTTCTAAATATGGTTTGCAAAATCTGTCCTTAAAATGCAAGCTATTAAATGTGATTCTAAAATAAATCTTTCTGCTTCACGTGGGCCCTTACAACCCTTTACATGATGGGGACAAATGAAGTGACGCTGTACAAAAAAATTGTTACAACACTGCAGTGGCTCATTTCTTTAACAGATCTGCACCTAGAAAAACATCTTTCACAAAGTGTGAATCCAACTGCTGTAATTCAAACAGTAACTCCATTGATCAGTGTATGGCTTGAAAGAAATTCCTATGGAATGTAGGAAACTGTGGAATGAGAAAGGTAGCCACTGGAGCAGTTCGTATAAAGAAATCAGTCAAGCAGTGTGTGTTTGGGAAAAATCCTATTATTTTGTAATCGTGTTTTAGATCTGACGTTGACTGAGGCATTTAACATTTAGATCATACATTTAGCAGATTATACTTTCTGGGGTTTCATTTTTTTAGCTAAAGCACATTTTTTCATAAGTAAATCTGATTCATAAGCTAAGCAATCAACTTCCATTCATTTTTACCATCAAAATGGAAACTTAAAAATTAATTTTAAAATTGGTTGTCAGGAGCATGACCTCCACAAATAAATATGATGAAATTATGAAGACATTAAGTAAAAAGTGAAGAAGGATTACATTTAGGCATCCATTCAAGCTGCTTCCTCTTTCAGCTCAAAATCCACTTGGAAATTAAGTGGAAAAATGTGACAAGTATTCCAGAGTTAATTTCAATCTTACCTTTCCCTGGCTCTAAATTTTTAAAAGCTGAAACTATGTGTGTTCCTTAAAGTATTTTTTGCTTTCTGTAGTGAAGAGAGAGAACTCTGGAAAGATTCCTAGAGCGTCAATATATAAATGATGGAGTAATGCATGTAATGAAAAAATCTCCTGTGGACTTGGTTGTATTTCACAGCTTCCAACAGAAAAGAAATTAAAAGACTGAAAGTCTGCCAGCCTAGTAGAAAAATGTCATCAGTCAGGACATGATCCTCTGAAAGGACTGAAGGATTTATAATTCCACATAGAAACAGGCTACAGAACTGGCCAGTCCAGGAATACACAAATTCTAACGTTAAATTGAAACTCCTTTCAACATTAAGCTCATTAACTGAGCTCAAGGCTCAATCCTATCCTATTTGCTTTATAGTACCAGTGAGGAGACAAACAATTCATGGCAACCTGTAAAGGAAGGCTCTGCAAAACTGAACTAGAAATTCCTGCCTTGATATTAAGTGACAATAATATTTTTATACAATTCCAGAAACCTTGGAATCTGAATTTATTGTATTGTTAAACTATGCCAGAATTATAATCCAAAGACGTTTGGCATGGCTTCATGTTTTATTTTATAGTAAGATTATGTGCATCAGTGGATCTCTTAAAAGAATTACTTGTCTGTTACTAGAATTTGGTTGTGTTGGTTTCATCAATTAAAAAAGGCTAATTAAAAAACAATGTTGTAAAACAAACACAAAATGGGTGCATGAAAATAATCAGAGTTCACAAGACATTTCCAATCCCTCTTGAGGGACTTTCTCTGACCTGTACAAAGTCTTCTTTCTACTTAAAAATGGTATAGTTAATTTCATTAGTGGGCTGTGGTGAGTAAATGCTGCAGTACTGTTAGCTGTTAATGACCAACAGTAAAATAAATTTTCATTTCTACAGGGTAGTATGTTATTTTTCCAGCTGTCTGTGGAGGGCATGTACTTTGTTTGTCATTTTCCAGCATATTATTTCTCTGCCTTGTGTCCACTCTTTGTTGTTGTGTGTTTTTTTCAAGAGAGTAAACCACAACTTGAAGTGCTCCACACCCCTTTCATTCTTGTTGCATTTGGGTGCAGGCAGCATGCCAGAGAATTAGGCTTCTGTTTTCATTCTGTCTCACTACTGGACTAAGTAGTGGCTCATTTCAGACTTCTCTTAATGGAAATAAAGGAGCAATAAATATCCAGTTTTAGTCTGAAATATCTATACCTGCCACATAGGCAAAACTGGATCAAGTAGCAGAAGGCCCTGCTGTTTGCAAGCACTTTACCAACTGCTTCAAAACTAGACTGAGCAACTCCCGTTCAAAAAAAATAAAACTCTGTTACCACATACTGTTTTAATGTTTATGGAAATTCCAGAGCAGTTTCATAATTTGAATGAATTTGTCACACTTGTGCATTTTGGATCATGTGGTTTCAGAAAGAAAATTTTTGTCATTATGAAGTGACAATTAAACAGGTTATTTTTTTTTAAGTGTATATATGAGCGCACACATATCTATACAAACTTATCTCAGCAGCCTTGATTGAGAGCAGAATACTGGCTTGTAGGCTTCTGGGGCGTCCCTCTCCTGTCATGGGTAATGGCCTGAGCAGTCTGACAGTTAGCACAGCAAGAGTTTTAGGCAATTTATCCTTAGTGGCACATTACGTTGAAGATAAAATGGGACTTCCAGGGTGGGAAGTCAATCAGAAGCTCTCTTCACTATGAAAGTATTGAAATGAAAGGATAAGAAAAAAATGGGGGAAAGTAATACCTTAGAACTTACTAATTTATACTTTTAAAATAAATATATAATATAATAAATAAATATAGATATAGATTCATATTAATATACGGCCTATCTGGATTTTTTCCACCTTTTTTATGTCCCAAGAAGTCAGCTTCCACTCCTTCAAAATGTTGTGCTCAGACACTTTCTGTTGCCTTTGTTTTCCAAGACCCTTGCACAACTGTTCTACAATTGATGTACAGACAGAATCAGTTCTGGATGGAGGTGAAGGGTGAAGGAACTGTAAAGGTAGGTTTGACCCTCTGTTGTCGTCCTGTCTTCTGGTCACAGAAGCACAGAATGGTCCAGGTTGGAGGGACCTCTGGAGGTCATCTGGTCCAGTCCCCTGCTCACCTAGGGCCACCTACAGCCTATTGCCCAGGATCACGTCTGGACAGTTTTTGAATATGTGAATATTCCACAAACTCCCTGAGTAACTTGTGTCAGTGCTTAGTCGTCTTCACAGTGACAAAGTGTCCCCTCGTGCTCCGAGGTTTCCTGTGCTTCAGTTTGTGCCCATCACCTCTTTTCCAGTCAGTGGACACCACTGAAAGGAGCTTGGCTCCACCTTCTTTGCACCCTCCCTTCATGTTTTTATATACATTAATAAGAATGTAATAATAAGGCCCTGTGTGTCAGGTCCTTGGCACTTCTTTGAGGAAGTTGCCTCTAATAGCTACAAAAACAAGAGACTTCAAAGGATCCAAGTTCTCTTTTCTACAGCCAAATTTCCTGTGGAAAACACATATGAGTGAGTTTGTGTATGTGTATAAAAAATGAATATATATATATATATATAAAGAAGCTCTGTCAGGTCCCTTATAGCTTGTTTTGTCTTTGCTTACAAGGAATTCTTTGCTACAGTATGAAGTCCTTGACATGATCAAACCAAGGGATGAGGGTACCCCTTCCTGCAAAAGTGCTAATGTAGTCAAGGAAAATTCATAAAAGGAAGAACAATAGCTAAAAGATCCTCTCTTTTTTAATCCACATATGTTATGTTGCCATTCAGTTACAGCACTGCTTCGTAAGTTGATCAGTTGCTATTAGCATACAGTTGCAATTGAGTGTTTTTCTAAGTAGATATTACTTTTAGTCATTAATACTGGTCACTATTAACCAACTAAAATTGCAAAATAAGACAGGTGTATAAAGATACTGTCAGTATTGCTGACATCTCCTTTGAACACTGTTTTTCCTCCTGGTCAGGATGTGTTCAGACCCCTCTGCTGAGACACAACTCTAGATATCTACTGAGTGTTTTCCAAAAGCCTGTCTTTATTTTCTGGTCTAGCAGAAATCTCTAGGTCACTTCAGGTCGCTGCAGATGTTCAAGTTCCAGATATGAGAGTGTAGCCAAAGGCATTAATATCTGCGTGACTTTGGCTATTGCGGTCATGTAACAGAACCACAAAATTTAATTTGCAGAAAGAGACATCCTGTCTGATCCAAGATAAATCTCTTGCCCTGTTGAGTCTGGAGTCTTGTCGTTGCATTCTATAAGCCAAAATAACTTTGTCATTCTTTTCCTTACTTTAAAATAATAGAAAAACCCCCATATAGGACCCTGCAGGCTGTGTCAGCCAGTTCCTTGGTGTTGCTCCAAAGCAAACAATGCAGCTGCCAGAGAGACCACTGGGAGCTGACCTGGCTCACAACAAAGCTCAGCATTATGGAAAAGTGCTTGGGGAGGGTGTGTGGAAATTGATACTTCCCATCTCTGTATTGTAAATGTCAGTGTTCCTGTTATACCTTCCACATTCAGCTGAAATGATCGTGTCGAATTGTACTTGGAACAATGCTTCTGTGGAACATACTCAACTTTTAAACAAGAGGGTGATAATTAAATAAGAAAGTGATGAAATAACTGATGAATACAAGTGTAGGTTTACCATAAACCACATATTTCCACATTTGCAGAGTCTCAATTTGAGTATTGAGAGCAGCTGCTCTATTTTATGAAATTGTCATAGCTGTAATGGAAGCAGAAGAACTACCATGATTCACCCCATGCGAAAACTAGTTACACTACTTTGGTTTTTTTAACAAGTACAGAGCTTCTGAGAGTCAAAAAGTCCAATTCAACTGAGACAGCTTTGGATTTTTCTACACACTTTTCTCTTGTTAATCACATTTTCTTGTGCCTGGTCTTTTCTTTAGATACGAGGTTCCAAATGATGAGTTGTGATTGACAGCGGATTTTCCAACAAAAGAATTTATCCAGATAAAACCACTTTAGAAAAAGTATTCAGATGCATCAGCTTCTAGGTTTCTCACATAGAAGTCAAGTTATTAATGTGGGCTTAACTGAAGCTATATCCCCCTCCACATGTTGTGTGCGTGTAATCTGCCCTGCCACGGAATATACTTATTTCTCAAATACTTTGTCAAGAAGAAGAGGTTATCTCTGTGATTCCAGAGCACTCACGTTAATTACTCCGCACTCAGAAAAGCATACATGGGTCTTCCGATTCAATTACTAGAACAGCTTGTAAAACAAAACAAAACAAAACAAAACAAAACAAAACAAAACAAAACAAAAAAAATCCATATAAGCTTAATATTCTTCTCAAAGACTGATAAGAGAATATTTAGATCCTGTTCCCTTCACATTTTCTTGAAAGGTCTGAAAATGTAAGCAGGAAATGGAAGACATAGAGAGGAGGTTTGAAAGATTACTTTGATGTTTTTGTTAAGAAGAATATTGGCATATTCAGAAGACTCTGATGACTTTGATACCTGTTGGTCTTATACAAGCTCATTACTGTTCACAGGTCTGGCATGGGTTGTGCAGCATGTGCTACAGAACAGCATTGAGCTGTGGTATGTTCTCAGGGAATGGGGCTATAACATTTTCCATAAAGCCTACCATTTGAAAAAATGCCTCCTGAGGCTGGAGCCCAGCACGTTGGATGGCATGTCTTCGTCCAGTGCTTTTGGCGAGAAGCTGCTAAACAAAGCCATAACAAATACGAGGTAATATTTGAATGAATATGGCATGGAGAAGGAGGAAAATGATTCCTGCTGATGCTGGAACAAAAAAAAAAGAGGTGAGAGCAGACAACTGAAAGGATCTGTAGAACCCACTGCTCAGAACGTGGCAAACATTGCCTTTAGGCTGCATGATGCTGTAATTTCCACCACCTGAAGACTTCTGTTGCAGTCTGACACATCAAAGTGTATGCTCTAATTCAGACATAATTAAAACTTCATGCAACATACTTCTGCTATTACTAAGACACAGCTGTGCTTATCATGAGTGAAATTGGTGAAACCAGTGTCTTAAAATACAAATGAAGGCTCAGGCAGTAAAAATAAAAAGCACAGCATATAATCAAAGCCAAAAAAATGCCAACAGCTTCATGGTTTGTTGTTTATTATGTGGGTTTCTTTTATTTTTGACTTTCTGAATATTCATTTCAAATGAACATTAACAAAAACACAATAAATTCTAAGTACATAATTCTTTCTTATTCTCGTCACAATGTTAATGGCCTTGAGAAAGTAACCTTTGAAATTTAAGCCATAAATACAACATTTTGTATCCACCAACTTTTTAAAAGTAGAAGGCCATTATGCCAACACAGTTTAAATGGATTTATAAATATTGGATACAGATGTAAATCAGCTATATTCTTCAAGTTTGGGATGGCATGCAGTTAAGACTTCTCTGGGAAGGGCTTTCAACTGTATATCAAACACTAAGACTTAAGAATTACTGCTGTATGCTACTTTTATCTCTTTTATATTTTTGTCTATTTCCAGTTCTTGGATCAAATAACATTTAAGTCAACTAAAATTGTAATGTTTACCAAAAATAAGACTTTGTCTACTCTGGAGGAAATTAAGTTCTTCTTGGCCATGCACATGTAAAACACAACATATTCTTTGTGTCATAAAAAAAAAGGTCCATTTTTTCCCTCTTGGTCATACAGCTTTAAATCCTGCACAAAATCTAACAGGTGATTCGGTTATTCTAAACAGAACCTATTGATTCATTCACATTGTATGCAAGCAGTGGAGAACTGCTCTCAAGGGCAATAACTTGCAGAGAAATAAGAATTAGTTTGATAATTCCACATGATAGTAGGGCTGTTAAAATGAATGTTACCAAGCTGGAAAATGTACTATCCTCTATTTTACTTTGAATCAATGATCTCACTGTTGATTGTGATCTACCTGGCAATCTAGTCTATCTGATTTAGTTGTCAGGCAGTGGTCAATGTTGTCATAGCTAGATAACTCAAGTTTTGGTACACATATATACGTATAAAATCTCATTGATGTGCTATAGTCTGATTAAAACAGTGAACTGCATTGATGAAAGATCCATGTGGCCTTCCAACATTGTCACAGTGCTCTTGCATATTTCCTGGGAAATAGCACAAGAGAAATGAAGCTTTGAATCAAAGTAAAAGTTTGTTTAACTCTCTTAAGTTTCTCAAGTTGCAGCATTTGGGGTCATGTGGTGAGGGGTAGATGAAGATGGAGTGAAGAGAGGGAATGCACATGAAAATGCATCTGGACTGTGAGAACACATTTCTGGTCTCCATCTACATAGAATTAACACATTTCATAGCGTGGGCACTGCATGACACCTTTCAGGAAAAAAATTGCCAGTTTATTGGTGTTCTGTGGTATTATTTTAGTTAAAAGTGGGGGGGTTCAACAACGGAAAAAAAAAAGATAAATCTTGTTTGCAGAACTTCTTACAAGTATATTGACTTTTTCAGAGCTATTTGACAGAGCTAGCATTGAAGCAAGTATAGGTCTGTATCTGAGGATTTACTCTGAACTTCTGGTAATTATGGTTGTGAAGAAAGTCCCAATACCATGGATAACATAATGTCTGAGGCTGTGCGCATCTGAAGCCAGATGAAAGTAAAGTCACTACAATGCATTACTCCATCGATATGAGTGAAGTGAAATGCCTATATCCAGCATCTCATTTTTATTTCATTTGCCTTCTAAAGAAAACTTCTACATTCTTCTTAATGAAGGTAGAAATTCCTTTAGTAGATGCTTTGCAAAGTACTTCTTTATGAAGCCGTGTAGCTAAAATCAGATTAGCTTAGTTTACTGTTGCATAGGATCAGTGAGGTCCACAGTGGGAAATCTGTGGTTTCTAAGCAGCAACAGCAGTTACTCCACTGAGCTGAAAAATAAGACCCTGCTGTGTTTGTGTTCAGGAGGAGATCTGTAGGCATGTGTTACAGTGATGCATTGAGTTTAACCTCGTTTCACAAAGAAATGATGAATCTATAATTGCATCACATGTCTTTGTAATGATTTCCGAGTCTGCTTTGAGTATGAACTTTTATGCACCAAATTTAACAAAGACACACAGGCCTGGTGGCCTCTAAATCCTTACAAGCCTCATGGATCAGGATCATCATGGGAAAGGCTGTTTGTGTCTCCACTAAGAGAGGGACTGTTTGCAGAACCAACGAATTTGCATGAGGTGTCTTAAATGCTGGAAAAGCTTTAGTGAGTGCTTACCCTTCCTGACAACAGAATCCAATCATAACACAAAATTCTAGGAATATTTATCAAGGAGTCATAGTAAAACCAGAAGGTCTTTCACTTAGGACTTTAGCCAGGATTTAAACCTAGAACTTTTTGACCAGAAATGACATTTTTATGATATTTTGTTTAAAATCAATTGACTTTTTTAAACTTCATTGCATTCATTGGGGAAATGAAAAAGGAAAAAAAAAAAAAAAAGAAAAAGAAAAAGGAGGATAATAAAAGCATATGTGATTTACACTGAGATATAAAAATAGTGGAATGCAGCTCTTGGGAAATTAAATTCTTGGGAAAAAGGAAGATGGAAAAAGAAGGATTATGTTGGCTGGATTTTATTTCTGCATTTTTACTGGTGCATTCATGCCATAAAAGCATTTAGCTTTCAAAAATGTTAATGTCCAATACAAGACATATTTTTAGTATTTAATGTTCCCATATCACCTATGTCACAATCATTTTTCATCTTCTCTGAATCCAGGCCATTTATAATAGGAAACCTTTTAGCTACTAGACCAAATACTGTAAAGAATATATGAGAATACATTTAAAAGGATAAAAAGTAATGATAAATGTCAAGTACACAAATTTAATAACATTTCTGAAAGGGATTTTCCTGGCAGACAATAGAAGTTCTCCTAAGGACTTGAAAATAAAACTTTAATAACAAAATCCCTACTTCTATTGCTTAACATAAAAGGACAGACAACTTAGTCATCTGAGAGAGGAACACAGTCCACCAGGTCTCAAAGTGCTGTAGAAGAGTCAAGGATGAATTAAAAATCTTTTGGTTTTCATTACTTTACTAGTTCGATAGCCCATAATTTTTAAAAATTAAAAACCACTACCACCAGCAAAATCCCAAAACAACAAAGACCAAAACAAAAAAGCCAAAACACTACCTTGGTTACTGCAATACTTTTGCTTTTCTGGTCTGATCTAACCTGATCTGGAACTAAGTGATTTTCCACTCTCAGGTTAATGGATGGTCTCATAAAGCTTTGCCTATGTATGTCTCAGTTTCCATCTCTCAAAGCCCATGACAGATTAGCTCAGCTGGTGAGACTATGGTGCTAATAGTGCCAAGGTTGCAGTTTCTATCCCAGTATGGGCTATTTGCTTAAGAGTTCAACTTGATGATCCTTGTGTGTTCCTTCCAACTCAGAATATTCTGTGATTCTGTGACAGTGACAGACTGTAGAAGCTACAAAAGTGTGTATTCACTCTTTGTTTCTCTCATGTCCCACTCAAAACCTCCTTGCAGGCAGTCTTCAGCCATATTTGAGATAATGCATTCTTAGGTAGGCTTGAGTGTTTTCTTGCAAGATCAACCTGCTCTCAGCATACAAAGTTGGCCTGAAGACAAGCCTTGATGAACATACAGACTCTTACTTCTGTGATGGAACAGTGGGAAGTGTCCACAGTGCAAGTGAGAAGAGCAAGGAGCGTGACATCTATCTTCTAATAACATCACTGACTGTGCACATGATGGTCTGCAGCAGGATTTTCTGACTGGAGAGCTTTCTGGGTCATTTACAGGGTCAGAGGAAAAGCGGAAAGGCATGATAAGTTAGGAGAAATACGGGAAGAAGGTAGTGCTTCAGATCATTTGACTGATGCAAGAGAAAAAGTGTACCACAGCAGGTGTGAGGAGTGAAGGAGCATTTCTGGGTTAAAGTTTCTAATTTTTGTAGAGCAAATTGTGACTCACAACTCCCACCTGCCCATCACCCTCTTACACCCCTGTTCTACAACAGCACCTTGTAGTGGAGACATGTCTAGCAGAGACAGCAGGAGCTGCTGATTAAGTGTTCTCTACGCTTGCTTCCAGTTCAATCTCTTTATATGGGATGAGAATTTATATCCAGGTCAGTGTGCCAGACTATGTCAGTGTCTGTTTTTCCACATTTGGGCAGAGACTCTCTGCTGGCATGCCCAGCTGTTAAATCTAGGAAAGTGCCAACTGCCTCTGCCAGTGTTTTAAAGAAGCTGTTTTCATCATCTTAGAAATGTATTTCTTTTTGCAATGAGGGTGTTGGTCATGGCCTGGCAAGAGTGTTCTTCTTTAGAATTGA
>VXAU01004690.1:136040-155298 GCA_013399695.1 Formicarius rufipectus | reverse complement strand
AAAAAAAAAAAAAGGGAAAGAGAAAAGAACAGCAGTATTTTTTTTCTCCAAGAAAATGCACAGCAATGTACTTTGATTTTCAAGGTCATTATGAAAGAAAAAGTGTAGCGTGATAATTCACATCTGTTTTGTTATGGCAACAATGGAAATTAATACGTATGTTGGCTTAGAAGTCGCAAAGGAGCTTGCACAGCAGACACTGACACTGGTGATTCATAGGCAGTGTTCTCTCTTCGGACAAAGCTCCCATCCGATTTATGAAGTGCTGTGTTGCTGCCTAGTGGTGAAATGCAAAACCTCCTGCACTTCTGCAGTCATTAAGGGCTATTTGTCCCTCTAGTTGGCAATCAGATTGGCCATATCATAGTTACTGTGATTGTTGCACCCTAAATACAGCCTGGGCCATATGTTGCAGTGGATCATGAGATAGACAATGGATAGGCGTTGGTTTCTTGACATTGTTGACGGCTCAGTTAGCTTTGCCTCACCACTGGAACTGAGTTGTAAAATATTTGCCACTTTTGCCTCTCATTTGTTTCTGAGGAAAGAAGGAGAATGATTATTTAGTCTCTGTGATATATTTGATATTCTATACTGCTGTGGCTCAAAGAAACCAGTGTGCTTAAAATACAGATTTTTGTCATTAAAGGACAACAGTTCATTGAGTGAACATTAGAAAGCCTTGTATTCTTGTACAAAAAATATGCTTTGTGCAAAACATATGCATGAAAATGCATATGGAAGATCTTCTAAACAACTGACAAAGCAGTAAGAAAATAAGCCAGTATTAGATCAGGGATGGGGGAAAGGGGTTGTGTGGGGGGAAACTTTTTTCCTCTGGTGGTTAGTTTGAAATCATTTTAATGAAATAAATTTTCTCAAAGAGGATAAAATGGGGGAGAAACAATCAACCAACCAAACATATTTTGTGCGGTAGAGATGCATATTCCATTAACTCTCTTTAGCACTTCTGCCCAGCAGAGGGCAGAGTGACAGTGACAGACAAGCGGGAGCTGGAGCAAAGCGCTTGAAAGGGTTTGCACAAAGGAATGCGAGCGCTGCTGTGGCGTGTCAGTGAGCACCGCAGCCCCTGCTGGCTGCAGCCTTACGCCTGGGTGTGCAGGGCCACTAGAAAGTGCCTCTGAGGTTTCCTGAGGCATCTGGAAGGAAATGATCCAGCCTTTAATACCACTATATTCTATCCATGTTTTCCAACAGTATATTAATGACAGCTAAAAACGTGTTCAAGCTGGGGAAGCAGAGCAGATGCTGCTTTTCCTGGTAGCAGTAATGATGCTGGCCTCTTGTGTTTCATGCAGCACATCTGGGACTGTGCTAAAGTCTTTCCCATCTTTTTCTCTTTGCAGCACTTGATTAAATTTTATTGGGTAGATGTGGAAATCTTTCTCTGCTTTATGTTGTAGTTATAAATATTTCTTGTTAGCTGCAAAATAAATGTAATTTGACATCAAGGAAGAAAGAATTCTCTTACTGCACCTCGTATAAGATAACATTCTCTTACAGTTGCAGAGTTTCTTTGAGTGTAGAATAGAGACAGCACAGTCTGTGTACTACAACACTGAGAAAGAGGCAGTTTATTTATGCTGCTGGAAAGGGAGCTTACAACTTAGAGTTCCGATTATTTGGACTGGAAGAGGACAGGGAAGCAAGGTCAAGGTCAACTTGGCTCAAGTTTACAGACAGAGAAGTTCCTGATCTTGGCTGCTCTGAGCTTGATCTGGTATGGAAAGCCCTCACAGAATATAGGTTTTATCCCATTTCCTTAAAAGAACATGAAAAGCAGCTGCCAGCAAGGCTCCTGCAGCAAGCAGCAGTGACACGAGGTGTTCTCTCATAGGATGCAAAGTCAGGCAGTATGGAGTGAAAGAATTTTTACAGACATGGGCCAGAATTATGGACAGTAGCTCTCATAAAAGTGTCTAAAGAGGAACAGGGGGAAACACTAAGTGAACTTAAGTTGTAAAGTAAAAATAAAGGGAAAGTAATAATTTCATTCAAGAGCCAGCACCCAGCCCACTCCCAACCCCAGACTCCTGGAACCATCCAAGCCCTCCCTTGACTGAGTTAAAAACAGCTGCCATGATTTTAGCAACAGAGTGGTTGGCTTCTTACATTTAGCAAGTAGCATCCACTTGAACATGTTATTTTGCCTCTTTTATGTCCCTGTTATGGTTCATTAACCTGTAGCAGAATTGGGCTAAATGTGACAGATGATTTACCTGAATAATTGTGTTAAAAGGCATTTCTAGCTAAAAACATAATGGAAGAACTTAATGTGACAATCCTTAAAATGTCAGATAAACAAATACTACTGCTAAAAATTAAGTGGTTGGGGCCAAATATGACAAATATTTGTAACTTGTCTTTGCATTCATGTACTTGAGATAGTCCAGCTGAAGCTTCTTCTCACAGCATGGAAGAGAGTAGCAGTGTGTTATTTTGCAGTAGGGAAACAAGTATTCATCTCACCATACAGTGCCAACCATGTTCATTTGCTCAAAGGACTTGTCAATATTTCTTTTCTTTCAGACTTGGGCCACTGGAACTGTATGTTTTAAAATGGGGCCAAGATGGGTAATTCTGTCCATATCAGAGGTGAGGGCCTTTGAGCTCTGCTTCTGATGTACTTTCCAGTAGAGAAACCAAGGACAAAAGTACACTGACAAAGAGTCTTTATTGGTAACCCTATAGCCTTTGACTCTGTAGTAGTAAATTCCTTAGGCCTGTATGGTTGTATACCTTATACCACCTTTGAAGTCAGATTGTGTGGAAGTGCAGTGTATTGGCTAGAAACAGGGAGTGTGGGCATTCCAAGTTTTAGGTGAGCTCTTCTAGACAACAGAAAATACAAATACCCTACTCCAAGTGAAAGATCTCAGGTTTATAATTACTATTTGTAAGATCCTGTCATATTCCTAAAGTAGCTTTGAAAAACAAACAAACAATCAAAAACAAACAAAAAAAACAAACAAAAACAAAAACGAAACAAACAAGCAACAAAAAAAAAAAGGCAAAGAAAAAAAATCAGTCTTGGTGGCAGAGTTTCATATGTCACTTCTCCTGTGCTTAATTAAAAATGGATCATCAGGTATATGGATCCACTGATAAGGATACTGATAGTCTGATGCAAAGCCTGCTGGGTTCACAAGGAGTCTTTCCACTGATTTCAGTGGATTGACATTGATCTGGGGTCCCTAATACAAGAAAGACATAAACCTGTTGAAGTGAGTCCAGAGGAGGCCACAAAGATGCTCAGAGGACTGGAGCACCTCTCCTATGAGAGAATTTGGACTATTGAGCCTGGAGAAGAGAAGACTCTGGGGACACCTTGGAGCACCTTCCAGTGTCTGAAGGGGCCTACAAGTTAGCTGGAGAGGAACTATTCCCAAGGTATTTAGTGATAGGACACTTAAGCTGAAGGATAGGTTTAGAGTTAGGAAGACATTCCTTACTATAAGGGTGGTGAGGCACTGGCACAAGTGGCCCAGAGTTGCTGTTGATGCCCCATCCCTGGAAGTGTTCAAGGACAGTTTGAATGGAGCTCTGAGTAACCCACTCTAGTGGAAAAATTCTTGCCCATGAAGAGGGGTTGAAACTAATTGATTTTTAAGGTCCGTTCCAACCCAAACCATTGTATAATTCTATGATGCAGCTTCATCAACCAATGGTTTTGGATCAGACCTGGCATTGGGACTACCCTGTGGGTAGTCCCACATGTTTTCCATGTGGGAAAGCATGGGGAGGAGGTAACCGTGGTGAGGTCATGTATGTGCACAGTCCAGAGAGCAGGAACAGTGCACCCAGCAAGGCTCTGTGGCTCAGCCAGACTGACCAGGCATTTTTTTCTGCATGTGTGGTCTTTCAGTGATTCAGGGACCTTTGCTACTGCTCCCCATTCTATAGTACAGACACAGTCTGACCTTTGGATATGTGTCATCTGCATCCATGTGCCTGAACTTAGGTCCATTTCTTTAAAGGGTAAGAGTCAGATCTGTGTGACATGGCCCCAAAAGCTGTTGAGTTGAAGCAAGTTGCCTTTTTGCAGAGTGTTACTCTGCACTCTTTCTGTAAGGAGAACTAACACATCTGAAAGAAGTCTCCTAACCGAAAGGTCACAGATGGGTGTAATAAAGTATATGAATCTGGGCCTTCCTCTGCCACTTTTCCCACTTATAAATACTGTGTTTGTTCTTTAATATTTAAAGCAAATATACCACCAAGCAGGTAGTATATTTTTGTTTCTTCTGTACTTCATCCCTTGTGAGCAGTGGAAACGTATTTTGGATCCTCCAGGTTTGCAATTCCCACCTGCCCAGGTAATTACATACAAAAAAAAAATGCAATTTTAAATAAATATATAAATAAACAAAACACCAGCTTCTGTTATTGTCATCTGCAGTATTGAAACACTGCATATCCTGATTTATAGCATGATTTTTACAACTGATGCTTCTCAAATGGTCCCTGAAGCTTCTCAGTGGGAATTGCCAGCTATCTGCAAATTCTATAACAATTCCACCTCTAACACACAGTAACATATGGTGATAAATGCAAAGTGCAGCACAGTTCATAGCTCTAAATCATAAAAATATCATCCCAGTTTATAGATTATACTTTTTAAGAAAAAATACAGATAATATTAAAGCTGCTTCTGTACTAAACCTTCCAGTACCCCAGGTCTAGAAAACATGGGCATAAATGGGATGAATTCTGGATATTCCTCAATATCCAAGTAGTAGTAACATATGTTTGAAGCAAAACTAAAGGTAAAACTAAAGACTGGCTTAAAGGTAATTAAAATAATACAGCATTTACCTATTGATGGGAGGTAATGAGTATTTTTATTCTAACATAATTGCACCAGGGAGACATTCATTTTATCAGAGATAATTGAAAACCTGTGGCCGTAAGTCTGTACTCTGCTTTTAAATGTATCTGTAGCTCCTCATAAATCCATTAATAGCTGGGGATGAGCTGTAAGCACAGAATTTGGCTAGAATGTTTGGCTTTTCCGTAGTGGATAGGTGCAAGCTCCTACCCCAGCCTTGCTCAAGTTCAGACATTTACTGAGCCTTCTCACTTATGTTATTTATATGAAAACCCTGATTCTTTACTGTCTTTTGCTACCACCTTTTGCAAACACGTTTCATTAGTCTCAGGGGCTGTGCTAAAAGAGCAAGTGTTTGGAGCTCTGTGTGTTACTCTTTGGTAGGTGGCTGGGAAACCTCAGCTTGACTGCAGCTCCACATGTTGTGTGAGGAAAACCAACAGGCTTTTCTTCATTAGCTAAATCTTCCTGTGAGAATGGGAAATGGGGAACTACAGTTCCCATTAGTTTTGCTTGTGTGATGCATCCTGCTGTCCAAGTGTGGTAAGCTGATTGGTGACCACCTTAGATGTTGTCCATCTGCTTTCTTGGTCACTTTACAATGGTTTTTTGGGTATAGGTTTAGTATCTGTACAGAGTTTCTATATTCTCCTTCAAGATTACTATTTCCTTACCTTTTAACTCTTGTATAATGGCTTATGCATTTTATTTGTAGTTGAGATTTTTTATGTGTATGAATAGAAAACATGGCTCAATATTAGATTCAAAATCAAAAAATCATTAGTTGTGTTTGGCCAGAAAAATAACATATGTCCACTTTTCAAACTATTAGGAAGGGGGCAAAAAAAAAATCTATCTGCCTAAGGGAATTGATTTCTAGATAAGGAGCTACTTTCTAAACACAGCTTCTATATTTTCAAAAAGTATTTAAGGGAAATTATTTTCGTATGAAGCTACATCAGCCTTTTTTCACTTAAAGAGTTTTCCATGGAAGTATTCAAACAGGGGACATGGTTTATTTGTGGACATGGTGATGCTGGGTTAACATTTGGACTAGATGATCTTGGAGGCCTTTTCCAACCTTTATGATTCTATGATTACAAAGTACAGAGAAGATGATAAAACAGGATTTATTTCAACCATAAAATTTCTTTGCAAAGCCACATGTACAATGCAAAACACTTTGCAACACATAGCCCAGCCTGGTACTGCATATGAAACAATGAGTATAGCAGCTGAAGAAACTCTAGCTCTTCTTCAGAACCAGCTTGCCACTTTTCAAAGCAAAGACTGAAATTCTCTTATTTTGCCTGATTTTAATGAGGTGTTTTAAGCAAAATTTTTCAGTTAATTTTGTTTGCAATAATCAGAGGGACTATTATACCTTTTCCATTACTATTCCATATTGATTTACTCAGTCTATACAACCATTACAGTTAGAGGTGACTGAGTAAGTTTAAAAACTGCAAGAGGACCTCTGTACAGATTCAGACCTGAATACCTCATTAAGACTAAAAATATTTTGGTCTGGGGTTTTTTTGGATGCTTTTACTTCTTAGAATGAGAAAAATGGTAGAAGTTTTGCTTCTGGCATGCTACTAGAGTCTGCCTTCCCAAGGTTCTATCTAAAATTGGGTGCTGATACTTATCTGTTGTCATTGCTCATTTATTGCTACTCAGGAGTTGTCTCTCTGAGTGTGTTTGGCAGACATATGTAATTCTGCATGCTTGTCAAAGCATAAATACCCTGATTTCAAGACATAGCAAATACTGTTCAGCAATTCAAGAATGAATTGTAATTACTGAATAGTATTTGCTATGTTTGTAGTTCAAAAAAGGAGACAAATAGAAGAATAGGGCATACATAAGATCTAACATCTGTTGTGGAAGCAAGGCCTGAAGCAAAGCCACTATAAATTTTATCCTGTTATATGAAACTGTGTCATGATGTCTGTAGAGAGCTATTACTGTCTTGGTTTGTGAGGACAAAGGGTCTCAGTTTATTTAGAAAACAAAAGGTTGATCAATTTCCACTGAATGCACTATGCAAGTACATTCAACATTTTTTGCAGTTTATGGACAGATAAATTAAATACATGTTGAAGGAAATACTTGTTGCCTTTTGATTTCACCAAATGTTTACATTAGCATAGGAGTAACCTCAGTTAGTCAAGGGACAAAGAATTACATGTGTACATAGCTGGATGTGTTTTACCACTACCTGAACTGTGGCCTGAAGTATTACAAGTATGTTACTGGTATTATAACACTGCACTTCAGCTTTCAAGCCTCTCTTAAGTCATTTAAATTAAATGGGCTGTGCACCTCAAGAACAAATAACGTGGTTTTTTCACATGCACTTTGCAGAACGGGGCTCAAAAGGACACCTTGACCTCACGGAGTTAATAGGCGTTCCTCTTCCTCCTTCTGTCTACTTTGTCACTGGCTACGGGGGGTTCCCAGCTTACAGCTTCGGTCCGGGCTCCAACATCGGCCGCTTGACGAGTGCCATAATCCCATCGCCCTTCTACAGAGATTTTGCTATTGTAGCTACAGTGAAACCCAACAGTGATCGTGGAGGAGTGCTGTTTGCAATAACTGATGCCTTCCAGAAGACAATTTACTTGGGGCTCAGAATTTCACCCGTTGATGACAGCACCCAGAGGATAATTATGTACTACACAGAGCCTGGATCCCATATCTCCCGAGAAGCTGCTGCCTTTAAAGTGCCAGTGATGACTAACAGGTGGAATAAGTTTACAGTGACTGTTCAGGGAAATGATGTTGCTTTGTTCATGGACTGTGAAGAATATCAGAGACTTCAGTTTCAAAGGTCAGCTCGAACCCTGATATTTGAATCTGGCTCTGGGATATTTGTTGGTAATGCAGGAGCCACAGGACTGGAAAAGTTCACAGTAAGTACTGTCCGATAAATTCACGTGCATCAATGTTTAATACATGTACTCTCTACCCAGGAAAGTCTGCTTACAATGGTTATGTCCCAAATGAGGTTACAAATCATGCAGCTTGTATTTTCCATACCTGCCTAGACTTTGGGCAGTACAGATAGATAAACTCTGGTTTAAAATGCAAATGTTCTGAGAATCTCAGAAGTTTATTAGTAGTCCAGATATTAAGTTCAATGCTCAGTTTGAACATTAGAAACCTCAGAGTAAATATATCATACATTTTTATGGCCTTTCTAAGAAGGGCAGATTTCAGAGTATCCATGTTTTTAATTTCTGAGAATAATACCTTACTATAAAGTCATTACTTTAAACTCTTCTTAGTTAGGTACTCACATTCAAAATCAAAAAGAGAATTATGTCATCAAAAATAAAGATTTGGTGGATGAAGCTGTGTTTCTACAATTTATATGTTATTTGAAGGTTATCAGGTGCTTTAGAGAAATAGAATGGACCAAATCCACTGCTATGAGGCTCCCAAGCCTCCTTAGCTTGAGCACAAACATCCTTCTTGATGCATCCTGACTGGAATTCTCAGCCACTGAGCTTGCAAATGGAAATGTGAAAGCAGTCATTATGTGTGAGATTGATTCATGGGCAGGCAGAAAGAGAAATGTCACACTTTTCTGTCTTGTTTTTGTACTTCCCTTGTACTTCAGAACTTGTGCAGTGTTTGGTGATGTTAACTTCTCTTCCCCTAAATTACTAAAGCAGCAGCACAAAACTGAGTGGATCTTTTTCTTTAGAGACTATAGATGTTTTTAGTCAGGTTCAGGGGCACCGGCAGGTTGTGAGCTCCACCTGGTAAGCAACAAGGATAAATGTACTTTTATCATTTATCTGACTAGTCCAAACGTCTAGAATTACAGGACTATATTGATTAGCAGCAAATAAGTGGTGGAAAGTGGTATTTAGAAGATTGCCTGCTGGTGCTACTTTTCCTACACAGGTAAGATGACTGGAGTATTGTGGATGCCTGATTAGCAAGTAGGATTGAGGAACACTCAAGAAAATGAGACAGCTTTAATACCCCAGCTGGAAAATACATGGTGATCAGGTGCTGAGATTATCACCAATAAATCTGGAAATATGGTGACAGGAATGTGTGGTGGATTACACTGTGATGCATTTCCACTAAAATAGCCTGTTCTGTATTTTATATCGGGTACATAAATTTCAACCAATATTCTGATTGCTTCATTACTAATAATTGTGACCTGTACTGTAGGTCCTGTGCCTTTATTTCTTCATGAATCGTATGTCACAACTGCTTTTGGATAGAAAAATTAAATGGCTGATCCCTCCTCAGACTCTTTTTCTATGCCAAGAACTGTTTACATCTATTGCCCAAAACAGAAACAAATGACAGCAGATTGTGCAAATGAATAGATGTCAGTTGTTGCTTTGCTCTGGCTAATAGGAATTCATGTGTCTAAGGCTCTGGCTGTCAGACAGAAAAGGATATAATTATCATCAGATTTATTGAATCTGAAGGAAAATCTAGCCCTGATGCTTGTAAAGAAAAATAGAAATCTGACAACAACCAAATACAACTGAATCAGTGATAATGCCAGGTGCTACAAACCAGCTTTTACAAGGAAGGCAGCAGCAGACACAAGACCCAGAGAGGGAATACAATATCTCATCCTTCCAGTCCCTACCATGGCAGGCTGCTCCATGACTTTCCTAGTGGAAGTGATTGGCCAGCAACAACACTTGGTAAACACTGGAGCTCTCCATTTTTCTTCCTTCACCATCCAGGGCCACAGATTAGAGCAAGAGGAGAACGATATATTCTCCAAAGGCGATTCACTTGACTATGAAAAACAGCATCACTGCTTAAGTGTGTGGTTGTGCCTCCTTTCATATGAGCTGTTCAGTCAGTCTGACTCCATTAAATATCGGAGTTGTCCATTAAGTTTTGAGAGAAATAGGATGGTTGTTATTACTGAGCCATTGCCTCAGAATGCCAGCTATCTCAGGAGACACCAACTGCATGAGTTTCACTGTCTTTAAACACACAGAAATTAGTGGATTATTAAAGATAGAATCATAGACTTTATTCCTTTCTAAAATATTCTAGGTCGTGTGTGTTAGGTAAAATGGTTCTTGATTTAAATATCTGTGGTTTTGCCCTTTGTGTGCAACATGTTTAATTCTGTAAGATCCCATAATAGGGAAATGTCCCTGACATGTTTCCTAAAACATTTTGAGTCTTTGTAATCCAAGAGACAATAGTTAAATGTTTAAAATTAAATTGTTTCTGCTCCTTCAGTTTCTGCTTCTTCACCTGGTGAAGTACAGTGTGTAACTATGAAAATGAAACCTTTTTTATCAGAAAATCCATCACCTTTGTTTCCTCTCTGGAAAATTTTAAGCTGGTTTGCCTCTGAACAGCTTCATCACTTATTGGTATTCCCTTCCCATCCTTTGTCTCCATTATTAGGAGTTTTCACATGCCAGATTTGGAACTGCACTTCTGAACTAGTAAAAGCAGGCAGTATCTTACAGACCTTAGGACATAATCCAGGATGAGATCCTTCATTTGGGGCACTGTCAATGTGCAATTGTAGTGTCATTGGGACATTGTATTCTGTCAGCTTCAGTTTTTTCTACATTTTGCAAAAGGAAAATGTACAAATGTGCTTACATCTCTAAGTCAGGATTATGGCAATTATTATAATAAAATGTTATGCTTCAGATAATTTTCAAGCAATTCAGCACAGACTTTGGAGTATTTTGTTGCTTTGTTTAATTCACGCACCTCAACCCCCACTCCCTTTCACATATGCTACTTACTTGCTTGAACTGTTTTTGATGTTCCATGTAGGGCTCAATTCAACATCTGACAATCAAATCTGACCCAAGGGCTACTGAAGATCATTGTGAAGATGATGATTCTTATGTAAGTATCTTATAAACACTTCCTCAGAGATTTCAAAGTAATTTTCCATTTGACATTTTTAATGAGACTAAATGCAGTATTTCTTCTTGGAAACATTGCATCATACTTAAAGCTATCTCTGGGTGGGAATTTTTTTTTACTATACAGACCTCAAAACTGACTTTTTAAAAAAACATGATTTTTTTTTTGTTTAAAACAGCTTTAAGAAAATGAATTGTGGCTTTTATTTTTCTGAAGGATCTGTTCATTAAATGCTCTAAGTACTGAAATAAGTTATCATAATGACACTGAGGCTTCACCAACTGAAAAGGTGGTGTGGTTTTTTTTTGCATGGAAACTGACAGTTCCATGAAGATCTTGCTTTCTTCCCTGACTTTTATGAACTCGTACTCATGATTGGGTTTTGCACAGGCTTCAGGGGACAGCAGTGGCAATGGCAATATTCATGAACATGAAGCTTCTGAGGCACAAGGAGTCCTTGCACCTTCCCATCTTCCCATGAGGGTAAACATATTTGAATTATTTGCTTTAAATTTCTGATTTAATATTGGTCTTTTATATGTTGAGGTCTGGATTTGATCACTAGTTTTTCATACTTGGCAACTTCCAAAGGCTCCTATGAGAACAACATGCACCCAATCCATAAGAATGACTGCACTGTGCCAGATAGAAATTTGGTATATTTGACAAGAATCAGCAACCAGGGCTTTGGGACATTGAACAGATTTGGAACATAAATATGACACTTACCTGGAATACTCTGTTACTCTGCGACAATTTTTATCTCAGGAAGTGCTTGAGCCAAGAGCATATGAGTTCATGTGTGGATCTCAGCTGAGGTTTTCATCCTTGAATTTCTTGCTTTATTGGTTGGGATTTTTTAACAAACACAAATTTTGCCATCCTCAGGTTCCTGTTGCAGATTTCCTTAGCATATTTAATGACATGCTTTGTGGAGGACCTACACCTTTTCCTTTTGGCCTTCTAAACATGCCAACTGCAACTCTTATTTGGTGGTTAATCAGCTGGATGATAAAGTAAAAGTTGCTCCTTACCATAACACTTGTGATTTTACAGATACCTATCATTTTTTGTTCCCCCTTTATTTTTGTGCCAGTCCATCCCCCACAATGAAGCTTTCCATCCTGTTTGTATTAAGTTTTTTTAATTGAAGTTCTCATTGATTCCTTTAGAGAAAATCAGTAGGTTTGTGAGAAATTAATTTACAGAAACCAAGCTCACATTTCTCTGATACGGCACATACTTTAGCTCTTTCATTGTTGAATCCTTCAGAATCCGTGGGTGAATACTCTTTGGTTGTGATGCCTTGTCATTCACTTAGTATGTTTCCTACCCTTCTCATACAAAAATGTCAGTTTCAGAGATATCCTCTGCTGAGTTACCCAAGAGTATTTTTTGCCAGAATTTTGATTCTTCCAAGGTCAACATGAATGCAAGAAAACCATTTTTTTTTTTCTGCTTGAAATTCTCTGATCACTCCTTTTACAGCTTTGTTGAGTATTGATCTGGCCTCCTGCTTCTGATGTGCATGCAAAGAGATTAGTTACATTTTATTAATATTTATGCATTTTACATATAACTCATTTGACTCATTTTGTCTAGCCTTCTGCTTTTCAAAGAATCATAGACTAGCTCAGTTTTGAGAGGGACATTGAGTCTAACTCCCTTCTCAAAGCAGAATTAGGCACAGCAGGAGGCTCAGTGAGCAGCTCATTCAGTGCTGGTGGGTTTTGGACTTCCTCAAGGATGAAGACTCCACACCTCGCTGTTTCAATGTAGTCTTTTTCTGTCATAGAGCCAGAATTTCTTGTATTTTCACTCGTGTCTGTTGTCTCTTTTCCCTTCACTGGCTACCACTAAGAAGGATCTGGCTCTGTCTTCTTTACTCCCTCGTATCAGGATTCTGTACACAGTGATAAGACTATTCTGAATCTTCTTTTCTTTAGGCAGTCCTTGCTCTCTTATCTTACTCTAGTATGTCAAAAGTCAGACAGATGGCCCCCAGCCAGTACTGCTGCATGTAGGTAATTCCTCACAGAATGCAGGACTTGCATTTTACTTTGCTGAACCTCTGCAGCCAGCTGGGGTTCTTCTGAATGGCAGCAAAATCGCATAGTGCTTGATGATTCCTCTCCATTTTTCATCACACCACAGGATTTAATGCATTAAATCTTACTGTGCTTTGACTCTTTTTCATTTAGATGCAGCTCCAGAGAGATGCAGAGAATTGCAGTTCACCAGAGTGCTGGTGAACGGAGCTGCATCCAGCTGGTGGCTGGTCACTAGTGGTGTCCCCCAGGGCTCAGTGTTGGGTCCAGTCCTGTTTAACATCTTTATTGGTGATTTAGATGAGGGGATTGAGACCATCATCAGCAAATTTGCTGATGACAGCAAGTTGGGAGGGAGTGTCGAGGTGCGGGAAGGCAGGAGGGCTCTGCAGAGGGAGCTGGGCAGGCTGGAGAGATGGGCTGATTGCAGTGGGATGAAGTTCAACAAGGCCAAGTGCCGGGTCCTGCACTTTGGCCACAACAACCCCATGCAGCGCTAGAGGCTGCGGACAGAGTGTCTGGAGAGCAGCCGGGCAGAAAGGCACCTGGGGGTAATAGTTGACATCAACATGAGCCAACAGTGTGCCCAGGTGGCCAAGAAGGCCACTGGCATCCTGGCCTGTATCAAAAATAGCATGGCCAGCAGGACCAGGGAAGTGATCCTTCCCCTGTACTCTGTGTTGGTGAGGCCACAGTTTGAGTGTTGTGTTCAGTTCTGGGCCCCTCAGTTCAGGAAAGATATTGAGGTGCTGGAGCGGGTCCAAAGAAGAGCAACAAGGCTGGTAAAAGGACTGGAGCACAAGTCTGTGGGGAGAGGCTGAGGGAGCTGGGGTTGTTTAGTCTGGAGAAGAGGAGGCTTAGAGGTGACCTCATCACTCTCTACAGCTACCTGAAGGGAAGTTACAGCCAGGTGGGGGTTGGTCTCTTCTCCCAGGCAGTCAGCAATAGGATGAGGGGGCATGGGCTTAAGCTCAGCCAGGGGTGGTTCAGGTTGGATATTAGAAAAAAATTCTTTACAGAGAGAGTAACTAGGCATTGGAATGGCCTGCCCAGAGAGGTGGTAGATTCACTGTCCCTGGAGGTTTTTCATCTGAGATTGGATATGGCACTGAGTGCCATGATCTAGTAAACAGACTGGAGTTGGACCAAGGGTTGGACTCAATGATCTCGGAGGTCTTTTCTGACCCAATCGATTCTATGATTCTATTCTATGATTCTATGAACTGCAGCTAATTCAGGAACGACATCGAGTGTGTCTATCCAGGAAAAAAGTAATTTTTTTAAAATAATCTTCATAATTACTGCATTGTTCAAAAATACACACAGCAATAGTAGGACTTGGCTTTTACTTCTCCTTCTGAAAGATGTGGTTTAATCCCAGCTGGCCACTACACCCTGCACAGCCACTCACTCATTGCCCCATCAGCAGGATGGGGAGAGAATTGGAAAAGTCAGAAAACTTGTGATTGAGATAAAGATACTTTAATAGGTAAAGCAAAAGTCACACACACAAGCAAACCAAAATACAGAATAAATTCACTGCTTCTCATTTGCAGGAATTTTTCAGCCATCCCCAGTACAGCATGTGGAGTGGTGACTTGGGAAAAAAAATGCCATCACTTCAAATATTGCTCCTTCCTCCTTCTTCCCCCAGCTTTATGTGCTGAGCATGATGCCATATGGTCTGGGATTTCCCTGTGGTCACCTGGGGTCAGCTGTCCCAGCTGTGTTCCCTCCCATCTCACTGTGCACCCCCAGCCTCCTCTCTGGTGGGGTGGGGTGAGAGGTAGAAAAGGCCTTGGGGCTGTGTAAGATCTGCTCAGCAATAACACAAACATCCCTGTGTTATCAACACTGTTTTCAGCACAAATCCAAACACAGTCCCATACCAGATACTGTGAAGAAAATTAACTCTACCCCAGCCAAAACCGACACACAAGAATGTTGTTTCTCAGCATATTAATTGCTGGTGCACACTACAAAAAGTAGAAAATTTCTATTTTAATGAGCAAGTATTATTCTTACATTGCTAAAAGTTAGTGACAAATCTGTGATTGACCTCAACAGGGACCTAAAAGTTTAATAACAACTGTTCATCACTATATACCACTCCCAAGGAGTAAAAATGTTATATTTTCCTTTGATTTTCCAAGCATGTGAGATCAGTCTTGGATGCCAAAATGTTATTTCAAGATCTGACAATGTCAAAGTAGTACAGCAAATGTCCTGCCTTCTTCAGAAGACTTAAAAGTCGCCTACAGTTGAATTTCATAATTAAGTTATGATTAATGCCCAGAAGGAAAAATGTTACCAAAAAAGTTTTACAGAATATGATTTATTTCCTAATGATGAAGTTGTGGTTTTCATAAATGAAGAGACAAAGCAAACCTTTTCGTGATGCATGTCTTGAAGACACAGTTGCTCATCAAATATTGTATTATTGCAAAAATTTTTGCATTCATCTGTAATACACTCCAATTTCTCCACAATTTATTAAATGTTTTGATGTTATTTTAATTTGCTTGCTGAAATATTTTTAAGACTGCCTATGAAACTGAATGATGCTTTAATTATATAAATAATTTTCTCCAAAGTGTTACACCACAATGTTAATGAGGCATATATATGTGTGTGTGTGTGTGTATGTGTGTGTCTGTGGCAGATTATTGCCCTTTGCCAACAAGATAGAAAGAAGCTTCACATAGCTCTTCTCGGTTCTTCAGACACTTTTTGGGTGGCAGATTGTCAATTTCTTGGACTTGTAGGAACAATCTTCTTTATGTCTATGTGCAGTCCCAGAGAATACTACAGTAACTCTTTGTGTGAGCCAGTCTCTGAATGGATGATGATACATAGGTTTGTGAGCCAAATAATCAGAAGCCTGAAAGGCCAGTAAATGACTATTCTTTTCTAAGTGCAAGAACTTCATGTGAAAGTATTTCCTTGGATTTCAAATGTATTTTATTCTAAAATCCCTGGGGAATTCCAAAGGCCCCACCAGCATGTCATTATGTAGTCTCCTTCAGCAAAATGTTTAATGCTATTGTCAAATTAGAAAGGCTTAAAAGCAGATGAGTCATGTGATTTGTATGCCTTGCAGAGTGACTGCCTGTGGAGTTTTAACAGGTTTATTCTTTAGAAATATTAAGCAAGAGACAGAGAAATAAACGACAATTTAACAATCAGCATGGCCACTGACGGATGTTTCTGAGAAAGTTTATATATATCTTCTGAAAAATAACTGGACAAATGCTCCAAATTAGTACTTTAGAGCAAATTTCTGTGCTGAGCTGGAATAAAACAAGCCAAGTTTAATACTTGAAAATACAATCTCTGAATAAAGACACTTAGCAGTGTTGATGGTGCATATTCTAATTCAAATTTTTCTGCTAAGTAGTTCAATGCTTTGCAGTAGGAATTATCCATTCCTTAACTCAGAGTATTCCCATTGAGCTAAACTGTCAGTGTCCAAGTTAGAGTGTATGGATGGATGCCAAGAACTGTCAACAAAGAAGCCTGAACTATAAGGGGATGGTCTAGGTTCCACAAAAAGTCTTTTCTTTATAACCAATGGACAGAAAATCCAGGGGAAAAAATATCTGTGAGTTTCCCAAGAAATGTTCTGTTCTGGGGGAAAGTTTTGAGAGGGACAGGACAGCAGGAGAATATGCTGAGTCTGGTTTCATGCACAGAGGCAGGAATAGCCTTTTATAACTCTGGTTTTAGGTGGTTCTGAGTTGTCACCTGCAGGAGCTACATCATAACTGGCTGCCTGCTTTGGCATGTCCTCCTCTTCCTTAGGCACTGCAGATGGGAAGGCAAAGGGACTTAGTGCTGCTCAGAGCTTCACCACAGAGCTTCTGAGCAGCTGTACTTCTACAAAAGCTGCTCTGTACGTACACACGAATGTGCTAATACAGCCCTGAAAGGAGCAATGTTGTGGGCAGTGACATGCTGCTTTATTTGCTGTGGAGCAGGAAGAGATGCTAAAATGCCATCCCTTTCCTCTTTCCTCTGTGCACAAGGGAGTACATGGAAACGAGTAGAGGGGATCCACCCTACCATTCTTTTAGTGGCATTTTGTTTCAATGCCATTGGCTGACGTTCACCCATAGCTTTTGTTCATGGTTATTAAAGACCACTTCTTTGTTCCACAGGTGCACCATGTCTAACCTCACTGGGATTATTCCAATAGATTTTGTTCCTTTTTTTTTCCCACTTGCTTCACTAAATTACAAACATACTTTTTTCATCATACTAATTCTTATATTTCTGTCAGGAAGGTAATCATTATGATCCATCAAGTTTGTATTCTTATGAGTGTAGTGTGAGGTTTGGGTTGGTTTTCTACTATTTTCAAGTAAATATCTCTATTTTTTCCATTGCTTTCTAGAGCAAAGGGTTAAATTTGGAATATTTATTAGCACTATTGGGAGGCAGGGGGGCTGTTTTATGGCTTCTCTTCATAACTACTGCTCAAAATAAAGCATTCAAATCATCCTACTGTTCTTTTATTTGCTTCAACAGTCAGAAATAAACATCAAGAATGCTTTATATTCACACATGGTGAATTGTGTGATTTATTTTCTACTGTTTATCTGAAGTATTATCTGAAGTATTGGTTATTCTGCATCAGCAGGGGGAAGTAAAAAGTAGAAAGTTGGTCCTTTTTTCTGAAGCAGCAAAGACCCAGTATTACGAAAGATTCTAAAATACAAAACCCTGTAATACATGACTAACTTAACAGTGTATACTTACTATGATTCAGGTAAACAAGGTGAATAAAAATTTTATTGGACTCTATATATTAGTTGCAATTGAATGTGATGAAATTGAAACAGAATGTCAAGAACAAGATGTATAAGAGAAATAAAAGCAGACAAAACATCTCTTTGTTTCGTTCTCAAGTGGAGTAAATAAATCAAATTAAAGCAGTTTTGTTAGCCATAGGGGGAGATCAGATCCAGCCCAGTGTGGAAAAGATTTCATTTCCCCTTCAAATGGAGCCCTAAAGCCTATTTTCAATAACAAGAAGTGTCTTGAAACTTTTCCTCAGTTATAAAGGATACAAAACCAGTGGGGTAAAAATCGCACCAGTGATACTGCCTCTCTTCCCTTTGCTGACATCTCAGGAACAACTTCAGCAAGGCCTATTATGCCATTTGGCACTCATTAACCTGGTTCAAGACCAGGATGCTTGGCCCAGTGATTCTGCTCCAGGTTACCCTGGGAACATCCCTTTGATTTCAATTGCAAATGCAGGTTTGCATGAAGCAATCTCCTCACTGCACTGAGGCAGCACTTCTCCAGGCCTCTCATTCCAGAGGGGAGCAGGCTCTTTATATTCCCACATGCAGCTGATGCCAGGCTGTCCAAGTGGCCACCCATTGCCCACACACAGCCACGCTGGAGAATGGGGGGCACCAGCCAGCTCTAGGGTCTGAGACCTGCAGTAAGAAGTGTTCATTTCTTGTGTTTTTCTTCCTCTCTGTGGGTTTGCCAAGTCCACATCACTTGCTCTGGAGGAGCGGAATTCACAGGTATTTCAGTAGTCTTTCTCAAGAGGCTTGACCAAATTGTGTGATGACTGCTGGTAAGCAGAAACTGGATGAGTACTGTACGGAGAGAAAATGAGATAGAAGGTGAAATAAATTAAAAACTTCTAAATGAAAGAGGGCGCATTTGTTGGTCATCAGTATATTTCAATTTGCATGATAGCAACAAAGGTTAATATTTCTAGGGGGAACATAAATGTAATGACTGACACTGGTAAGATAATGTGGGAAAGATCTAATTTTCTGTTTTGCTTCATAGATGTGACAATTCTGATTACTGTACTTTGAGGAAGGTAATCTATTGATTTTTGCTTTAAATATGTGATAAGCCTTTACTCTAAGCAACTCTTTGGGATTTATTTTTTTTTTTAGCCTGAAGATACATTGGTTGAGCCAGTGGAAGCCCCCCCAACTATATTGTCTTATTTGGAAGAAAATGATTTCTCCGGAAATCAGAGATCAGAAGAAACCTCTGAAGCAGCTAAATTTAAAGAACAAGGCACTGTCTCAGGTTTTAGGGTTTTATTTGGAGGGTGGGGTCTCTAGTTCTGAGTTCATCATTTTTCTGTGGATGAAAAGCCTCTGTCATATTTTGGGTGCTGCCAGGAAAGGACACCCTGTGTACTAGAAAATAATTGGCACATCAAACATTTGGTCTTTGAAACTGCAGTCTGTTTGACTGCAATTTGTTAATGGCAGCAAAGGTAAGTGGTAGCAACTACAGCCACTGTTCCACTGTTCAACACATTCCTCTTTTCCCTCTATATAAGGGCAGAACTCAGTCTCACTGTTGTTAAGAATGCTGAGAATATGTTTACCCTTCTATAGTGTGAAACTTTTAGTCAGAGAATTATGGTTTGTATTTTGAAATTTATAAAAAAAAAAAAAAAAAAAAAAAAAAAAAAAAAAAAAAA
>VXAU01004690.1:119343-136015 GCA_013399695.1 Formicarius rufipectus | reverse complement strand
AGAAAAAGAAAGAAATTGGACAAGACCAAGAAACTGACCTGAGGAGCTGCTGTTGTATGTGACACTCTACAACAGTCCAGCAAAGTACAAGTGTTAAGCAAAGGGAATGAAAGGAGAAAAATCTTCATTCTGCTTAGGTCAGTAAGAAATGTGGCACTTCTTGAGACATACCTCGGCAAACAGTCCTACTGGCTCTAAAGATATGTGGCACCCTCAAAAAGGATTTAAGATAGGTATTTATTGGATGACCTGTTATAGTAAAGCACAGCCTTTCATGGAAAACTGAATACCACCATTGAATAAGCAACCATATCCTGCTTCTGTTCCCTGCAAAGAATGTGAATCTGCCTGGTGCACCAGTGTTTTGGGTACAAGTGTAGGCAGCAAAGAAATGAGACCAAGGGATAATGCACTGAGGAACCCAGTCCTCCACTAGTAAGACAGTTTCAGTGCCCCCCTAGAAAACAAAAAGAATAGCTGGTTATATTAATAAGGCCAAAGACAGTGTTCCTATATAACTTTCATACATACTTCAGATAGATCTGTTGTACATACCTATTACTTTTTGTGTTATATAGCTGGCAAATAGGTAGCCCTTAGACTAGGGCTTGAGACAAAAATTCTGATGACTCCTTGTCCTTAAAACAGATTTTTTTTTGTCATTTTGCTCTCACGTCTCAGTTTCTTTCCTTTAGAATTTTTCAGATGTATAAAATATTTATCTATGTAATGTATTTTGATCATAATCTAAATTTCTTTTTTGTACAAATTGCAGCATCTGTCTCTGATAAATACCTCTGGGCAGGTTTTCTTTTGCTCTTTCAATAATAAGTGATTATTTTATTTAGATTCAGCTGCCACAGAAACTGGACAAGGCGACAGTGAGCCTACCACTGTCACGCAGAAAATGTTAAGAGAAGAAGATGGTTCTGGTGCTGGTGGTTTGGCAGAAGTAAGCAGAGAGGAGGTCTGTATAATGGGTTTATCATATGCCTTATCTTTTTTTGCCCCAAGCACAGGAAAATATGTGAATTACAGGTGTCTCTCTGAGTTGGTACCTCTACCTATTCAGTCTTATCAGCATGGAAAAATAAAAGTTCCTTTTTAAATTCTTGAATACCTTCTCGTGATATCAGACTGAAAAGCACTTACACTACATACAAGTTTGGTTCTGTAACCATTGAAATGGGCTTGAGATTTTCAACTAAAATTAATTTGTTCATTCAGTCTTGCTTTTTTTTTTTTTTCATTTTGCACCTAAGATAGTAAGAAGCAAAGAAAATAACCAACTAAATCATCGTCATAAAAGTCCACAACTTTTATGTCTTAAAAGCAATCTTGGTCTTATTCCCAGTAACTGCCTTGTAGGGGAAAGTCCTACTTCCTTCTCTGAAACTGGATGTATAAACAGATTTACAATTACACCCCTTGAGTGCTCAGCAAGTGCAAAGATGCCCTTCATTGTCAGGTGATTGAAGCAGAAGACACACTAAACCACACCAAGTTCTGGGGAAATCCATGCCTAAAATGTGTCTCACTGGCTTTCCTTAGTTGCCAAGAGACTCATCTGAAAATTTTTATTTTATGCAAATTATCTCTTTATAAACCCAATCTTACTTGAGTTACCATCCAAAAGGCTGATCATCTATCACAAGTCTTAACAAGGCAATGGCTGCATGGTTTGCACTGGAGAATTGTCTGCAGCTCCCAGTTATTCCTTTAAGAAAACAGTGTGTGCTGCCTCCTGACAGCTGCATCCTGAGAAGAAAAACCCATTAAACAAGGAAGAAGCAGCTTTTGTAGCATTCACAATAAAAAGATGGTTTGACTGATAAATTATTAGAACTGAGTTAACTTTAGACCCATAGATGGCCTTATACCAGATCAAAGTTGAGGCAAGTAAGTGCTTGGGGTCCTTATATATATATTTATATATATGATGTCTGTGTCAGAGCAGTTCCATGAATAAATGCTGTTTACAGCCATGCTGAGATTTTCTCTAAGCTGACAGCACATTTTTTAGTACTCTAGAAAAAGTGATATCTGAACATCTTTCACCTGTCAGAGATGCCAGGTCAAGCCATCCTGTTATAAGTATCCAAGCTGGAATTCTTTTCAAGATCCCTCCTGATGGAAAAAGAGATTCTACAAAGTGTGTTTTTGAGTTGTACAGTACTAAGCAGGGGAAACTCTGGCAAAGATAGGCTGTAATTTAATTGGTAATTCAATTTCGTGAGGACCAGGAATACCTGTAAATTACATTGAAAGCATTGAGTCTAGTCAAATTTTCAAAATAACTCTTTGTCAAATCCCTTATAAAATTAGATTCTCCTTTTGGATAGACTCCTGTGGGCCTGGCTCTTAGACAAGGAAATTAAGAGAAGATGCAAGGCTCTAGCTTGTCTCTAGTTTGATGTTCGCCCAGAGCTAAGGAAAATGTCAACCCTTTTAACTCCTACATGAAGAGTAGAGCAGCCTATGTGACTGCAGGCACTGAAACTCCCCAGAGGAGTGTCTATGCCATAGGTAGCAAAGTCACCCTCTGGTGAGAAGCTGTACTCTGAAAGAAAACATGTCTATTGACCCTGTAAGGTAATTCTGAATTTTGTGTAAGCCTTCGTATTCCAATGTTACTCATTTGGAATCCTGTGAGCTGGAGGGCTCCAGCTACTCAAATACTTGCCCTGCTTGTTGGCATATTTCAAAATAATCAACTGCCAGTACCTTTTTCATTAGTTAACATTCATAATCCAACAGCCACAACAGATTTTTCTAAGCAGAAAATAAATAATGAGCTTTCCTTCATCTAGTCTTTGTGATTCCTGTGCCAGAAGTCCATTCTTCATATTGCTTGAAACAGTAGTAAGTTCTGACAGCTTGTCTTTGCCAGAAAACTTACAGCATCATGGATGGTAGAAATTTAGAATAACAGTTCCACTTTGTGTTTGTTTAGTCAAGTGTTTAAGGTTGCTCCTCACGGGGTCTTCTTGCATTTCTGTGTTTACTGTGGCAAATTACAACAAATACTAAAACATTAAGTTAAGGACGATCCAATGGACTTGACATACAATAGATTTTAATATTTGCTGGAGAACTTCAAATAACATTCCTCTAACATTTTCATGCCTGCATTCACATTTTTTTTAAATCAGCAGTTTTAATGGCAGATAAACTACTTTTCTTCCAGTCTTTTTTTTTTTTTTTTCCAGATTTTGGAACATTTTTAAAATAAAAATCCAGTATTATTTTCAGGAGCATGACACATAAAGCTTAAATCTATTGTGACAAGTAGTTTTCCTACTTACACATCTTTCCAAGTTTTTTTCTTGACTTTATTTCAATTTCCACATCCTTTTCACTACATAGATACCCAAGATTATTATAAAATACGCTAATGAACAGTATTTTAGAAAATAATAAAAACATTGTTACTGCCACTCCTCTCCCAGTTTTTACTTGTGGACAGTGATACTCCTTCCTTCAATGCTCCAGTCTACCCAGATCCCTGTGCAAGACCTCACTCAGCAGAGACAGCAGCACGTCCCAGCTTGGTATCATCAGCAAACTTAGTATTGGTGCATTCAACTCCTGCATCCAGGTAATTGATAAACATATTGAACATAGTTGGCCTGAGAGATGAAACCTGAAGAACAGCACTGGTGACTGTCACCAGCCAGATGCAGCCCCATTCACTGCAACCCTTGAGTTGGCCTTCCAGCCAGTTCTTCACTCAGTGCATCATGAACCTGTTCATCTCATAGCTGGACAACTTGTCCCTAAGGATGCCGTGAAGGACAGTATCAAAAGCCTTACTACAGTCCAGAAAAATCACATCCACCTCTGCTCCTTCATCAATTATGTGAGTGACCTCACTACAGGAAGATATTACATTAGTGAAGCAGCACTTTCCCTTTTGGGGCCCATGTGGAGTGTCCCTGATCATTGCAACATTCTTTAAATGCCTTTCAATAGTACTTAATTTTTCCTGAGCTTAGACTATCAGATCTGTAGTTCCCTGCAACTTCCCCTACACCCTTTTTGTAGGATGGAATAACACTGACCATCTTCCAGTCAACAGGGATCTCCCCAGACTCTCAAGACCTTTGGTAGAAGATTGAGAGCGGTCCTGCTGTGACATCCACTAACTCCTTCAGTGCTCTAACAATCTGTATCAACAATCCTGTTATCTCAATCAGGTTATGACCTTACCCACAGCTTAACTAAATCGATTCTCTTCTAACTGTTTTCCAGATGGAAAAAAATTCTCTCATGAGACCAGATTTAAAAAAAAAAAATAGAATTGCTGATCTCTGCAACCTTTCCTTGTGAAAAAACACAAGGAAAAAACACAGAAAGATCTTCAGAAAATCAGTGAACAGCTCCTTTGCTCAAAGCTGTCATACTGCTAATTTTAAAATGCTTGGAAAGTTACTCTATTGCACCCCTCCTAGTTTCATTAGCCGCTAATGGAACTCAAAATATTTCTTCAGTGCTATAAAATGTGAGTAAATCCTAGTGCATATTCAAAAGTGCAGTAGTGACTGAAATGTTTCATTCTGTACATTGGATTTTAATTTAAATTTATATTAGTGTCCAAGTTTCATTCCTGAAAGATTTTATTTTGTTCCTGTGATATTTAAATTATTCCTTTTATTGTACTTACATTCTTTTGACCAAATACTACCACTTAGAAATATTTTGGTCTTGCTTGTTGTTCATTTTCACTCCTTACTACCAGTATCCTTGTTTCACCTTCTGTCATTTTTAACTTAAATGGATATGTAACCCTCTTTTGTTAGTTTTGTAGGTCTTGGGGGAGTTGGTTGAAGCATTCCTAACCGTGTTTATTTTAACTTCCACATTTTTTTCCCAGACAAACTGAGTTTGTGAAAATGGTCTTTTTCAAACCTACATTATGGATTTAGACTGTGCAGATTTCTACAAGTATAAAATTAGAATGTGGTCATTTGCATCTAGGTGAGCTCAGTGAGCAACTTCTTTGTATGTGCATGAATGAGCTGTAACATGGATTGGCTTTGCTGAATGGAATATACTGTTTGTATGATGCCTGTCAGGTTTGTGACTGCACTGAACAAAGCAAGAATTCTATCAGAGAGGGAAGAGGGAGGGAAAGAGAGAAAAATAATGCAACACTTTTTTCATATTTCGTATTTTAATTACTCAGGGCCATAGAGGTCAGGAGGTAGAGGAAGGGTCCACAGGATCTCCAGGAGGGTCAGGAGCAGAAGATATGCGAAAAAAAGATCAGGGACCTCCTGGACCTTCAGAGAAACTCGAACTTGGTCAAACTGTGAGTATTTTCTACCTGTTGAAGGAATGTGTGTATTTCAGAAAGGGTAGCAGTCATTCGTCACACAAGCAGGAAGGGCTGAAACTGCACAGCCTTACGCATTGGCACCAGTTGCACTTCGGCAAGGTGGGTTTTAGACCATCAGCAAACTCCAGAGAATCTTATCTGCATTGCATATGTGTCAAGGGCTACACATTGGCCTGATGAGTGACAATCATCTGAAAGCACAAGGCAAACAACTGGTGTGCCAACATTCTTAGAGCAGTAATTCCACCAACTCTTTGGGCAGCCTTTGCAGTGCTGCAGCACCCTCCTAGCTGCCAGGTTTGAACATGTACTAAGGTGCAGAACTCACATGCCTCCTCCAGTGGCTTCTGTATATCCAGCATGTTTCACACTTCAAATCCTTCTGAACCATCAGCATGAGATGCATAGGGTTAAACAGAGGTGCAAAACAGATCACATTAACATAGTGTTTCTTAGTGTTCTGGTTTGTTATTTTGTCACTGCATGACACATCAAAGTACAGTTATTTGCTTTTCTCTTTTGTTGCTTCTGTGTTACAGTGTTTTATCTACCCTTATAACAAAGATGATTTATTTTAGGGCATTCCTGGTAAAAATGGGTTAACTCATAAGTATTCTTTTGCATATCTTTTAGTTAACTAGAAAAACCCAACTTTTTTTTATGAGGCTCTGCTACTACATTGAGGCTTAAGCAGCAAAGTACTTTCTTTGTCTCCTCTGTTTAGAAGGCAGTGCTAGTGCTGTAGCTGACTTCCTCAGGTTGCCAAGAGAGCAAAATCCAGGTTTCCAAGGGAAATGTATGATTTCCCAGCTGCAAACAAAGTAATGTGCATGGCATGGCATAAGCAGCTGTACCAGCAGTTCAGCTCTGGTGACTCTGGCTTTTATTGCAGAGGGAAATTTCAGAAAGCGGACATACCCAGACCCTTTCTGGGTCCAAATTTAGTTCTACATTGACCCTCTGTAAACACATGCTTCCATGTCACCTGCTCCTAACCTCAGCTGTGATTAACCTTCCAGATGTGCCTCTCACCCCATAGCTCTTGTGCAGTAATTCAACTGCACCTTCTGCTTCGTAATTCTTGCTTTCCTTCCTCTGCATTCCTCTATTTTACCCCTTTCTGTCACATTTGTGTCATTTTGCTATGTTGTTCCTTCCTATCTTCCCCAGATGACTCCTTTCCGTGGGTCAGTTCACCATGAACTGGTGACAGGCTGCATATGCCTGCTCTGTGGTGAAGTATTGCCCAGCAATGCACACAACAGCAAATCCACTGCTGTCATATTCCGTGCCTGTCTCAGCTGTTGCAAATCTGTCCTCTGTTGATGCTGCACTGACTGGCTTCATTTCCTTACTCATTTATTTGTTGCTGCCACTCTGTGTGTCTTTCCCCTCTCTAAGACCTTCCCACCCAGGGAAGGGTCATCATACAGTCACCATTCTGTCATCACTCCCCTGCCTGCTCCTCTGTGTGTATACTGCCATGTAGCATTGCTGGGAAGCTTTCTGTCCATTCTTGCCCTCTGCAGCTGAACCTCCAATGAAGCTGGTATGTTTTAATATACTAAAAAAATAATTCAGTAGTCAATCATGGGATACATTACTCAGCTCTTGGCAGAATTCTGCCTTCATATATTGGTATGTAGAAAGAAATATAGCTAGGTTTGCAAATATTTAGCCAAAATTCAGGTCATGTGTCATTAGGGTGGTTTTGGACAAGAAGTTTATATTTCCTTTGTTAACAGAAGCCTGACTGCTTTCAAGCAGAATGTTTTCAAAGGAAATTCTACAAACCCAATGTGTCTGAGAGAAAATTCTTCAAGTGTAATTCAAATGCTTCCAAAGCAATTGCTTTGCCCTTGTGAAGCAATCCTATTTCCTATCATAGACATTTACTTTTATCTTATGAAATTAACCATTGTCTTGTGTTTTCCTGTAGTTACTCCTTTATCCATGTGCATCTGGGACCAGTCTTACATACACCTATGCAACTTTACTACTGGACTAGTGGGCCTTCACTTAGCCATAAAATTAGTATACACTGGATTTGTATTGGTCATGTGTTTAACCCTTTCCTATAAGTCTGCTACAAGTTACTCTACCTGAAAAATCATCATAGGAAATAAAACCACCTTTTAGTCTTACAAATACATTTTTTGCCATAATTATATATATAACACATCCTTAAAATTAGTGTGGGTCTAAAAGTTGACCAATAGAGTCCATAACCACAGCTGCCCAGATTCCCAAAATGCCATTGGGGAAAATACTATTTATTTGCCTTCTGAATTTTTTTCTCCAATGTCCTAACTGAATTCATAAATAGCCCCATTTTATAACAGCAGTGGCTTCAAAGCTGGTGGGAGTTCTTTCTAGCCAATGTAGTCTCTGTTAGGTAGAGCATATGCATGTTACACATAGGTAATATGAAGATATAAGAAAAGTTATTTGTAATTTTTTGACTGGTGACGTTTAGAATGGAAAATAGGGTGAAATTCTACCTAGTACCACACATTCCTGGTCAGATACATGTGCTCAGGAGGCATTCTACTTGTTAAAAACTGTATGGATTCAGGTGGATCGAGATAAAAAAATGCTTTATTATATGGTGGGAACAGGGTAAAGTTACCGGTACATTTTGTTGCACTCAGAGAAGCTGTTTGCACGAGTGTGTTACAAATATAGCTCACTATTCTCTGTTGACTATCGCTTCTGTATGAACTTGAAAATAAATTGCTTTCAAGGGTCCATTTCCTCGTAGTTTGAAAGTTGTTAGGGAAGAGGCAGAATTCTAGCCTAGAATTTACCTACTACAGGCATGTTCAGTAACTTTGCAGTAAACCATGATTTTCTTACTTCTTGGATAAGTAAATGCCTGAGACAGAAAATTTGAAGAGGACTTCTCAGACAACTGTCACTATTTGTTCTAGTGAAACATTACAGTTTTCAAAATATTTGTCATCAGTGCTGTGCTGGCCCAGTTGACACCCTGTCAAATCCAAATGCAGCCTGCCAAGTGTTTTCATCTGTATCTCCCAAACAGGTTCCTTTGCCACTTTTTTGTGGGAAGAGTAGATGTGGTGAGAGGCACATTTTGGGCACTGCAAACTGCGCAGAGGTCCAAGTCCCGTATCTCCTTCCACTGCAGAAACCGAGAATTAGAATCTAGCATCCTTATACCCAGCCTCTGCTGGAAATGTACAGCCTGTTTAACCTGCATAAAAGATAATGCTTAATTAAAAAATTATTTCTTTTTAGGGTAAAAACGGACTTCAAGGATTGCCAGAACTGAAAGGAAAAGCAGGCCCAAAAGGTGAAAAGGTACGTGCCTTGTTAATGAACAACAATCAGTCACGTACACTCTGAGAGATAAACAAAAATATGGAAACAAAGGAAGAATTTAAACATCATACTGTTCATTAATGAATGCATGGAGGCCACCATAACAGAATCATAAATATTTTTTAAGGACATCAACAAATTCTAGCAATAGAAAAGTTGGGCTTTCACAGGAGAAGTAAGGAAGATTTATTCAGCACTTAATAAAGAAAAGTCAATTGTTACATATAAGTGCTCTGGGTAACTTAGTCCAGTGGCTAAGTGATTTACCCGAGGCAGTGTAATCAAACTACCCTTAGGGAATTAACCTAAATGAAATAAGAGCTAAACCACCTGAAGTAACGGCTTGTATCTCTTCTCAAATGAACCGCGATATAATGGATTAATCTATTATTAAAGTACCTGTTGCACTCAAAACTGACATACAGACAGTAACTCGAAGTGCCAAATTAATAACCCCTTTCTTCTGTTTGCTAAAACAATACTGTGATTTTCCAACAGAGATAGATTATCTACATTACTTATCAACCAGCTCAGTGCTTCTAAGATAAATCACACAATCAGCAATTCCATATGCAATATTGGTAATTAATTGCACATATATTTTGATATATGCAAAGGCACATCATGGTTCAATTCTGCAGTAAATGAGTGATGAACAATGTGTGTTAGGAATCAATGTCACAGTAGCTGCCAATTTTAGGCACTGCTATATCCAGAGAAGGGCATTTCTCTGCATGGTGTGAGGGGCAGACTGGTTTTGCCCCAGAAAGTTTGTGGACTCAAGAGTGTGTCAGCTCACTATTCCCTTGCATGAGTGGGGTGCACGGCAGCATGAACCTGTTGGCTGTTCTCTTTCTGGAGAGCCGTGGCAGCAACAGCGGATATGCAGTACTGTACTTCCTCCTAGGCTCCATAACCTGTGGTACTGCAGTTTCTGAGCAGAAAGGCACCATCTTGCACAGTCCCATTGGTGGCAGGGGTTCGTGCTTTCTTTTGAGCCAGCACTGTTCCCAGACACTTTGTGTCTGGAATATTGGTCAGTACTTCACAACATGTCCACACACTTGTCAGCCTTTCCGTGACTTTTGCTGAAGTTTTTGAGCAGGAGTAGAACATCTGGATGTAGTCATGACTACACAGGTGTCTATAATCCATTATTCTCAATTAATATTCTCCCCATTTGGCCAATTTTCTGCATTCCTCTTTCCTGATAAAGTGCCAAAGCAGACAGTGCCTCCCCTCTCTACAGACACTTGTGAAGAGCCTCCTTTCTTTCTTCTGTGCTATGGGGCTATCAGAGTTCTTCTAGCAAAGGGTGAAGTTTCCTTATAGTGTTTGCCAGGCACACTGTGGGGGAGAAAAAATGGCCTAAATGTAATCTGACAATTAGTTTCTTAAGTTTCCTGCAGATCTACTTTGGTCCTTCTTGTGACCAGAGTCATTTCCGGGGTGCTTGGTACTGGCCTAAATAATCAGTGTTACGAAACTAAAATCAGTCAGGCTGCTTTTAATGAAAACAAACCAGATGGGAAAGATACCAAGATTATTTTTGTTTACATTTCTTCTATTTATAAGTGAAAATTAGCAAATACAGATTTATTTTGCATCTGTTACAGCTGCAACTGCTGTTAGGTGACCATTCTGATTTTCAGCAGCAATCTGTGCTGCCAAATGGCACAGGCCCAGGAGCTGAGTGATTTACTGATGGTTCAGACTTGCAAGCATGGCCCCTGTTTTGGACCATAACAAATAGACAGTGCCTCAAAGGTAGCATTAGTTGTTAGCTCTTCCCAGTGTGCTGCAAGATGAGGTTGTACAAAGGTTGACTCCGTGCTCCCTCAGTGCCAGACAGCAGACTTCATATTTGCAAATACTCCTGATGGATTGCAGTGTAGCTCTCAGGATATTTTATGAAAAATGCACAGAAAACCCATACTCAAAATACTAACTTTGAATATATAGGGCTAAAAGGAGATCCAGAACTGTAAACCCAGCCAGTGTATTCTACCTGAACCCAGGGCCAAAGAGTGGTCTCCAGGCTTGGTTTATTTATTAAGAATAGCCATCAGAAGGAGAACATTTCAGCAGCAGGAGAAGCAGCTAAGACAGAGAGCTAAAGCTATACTGGGAAGGAAAAAACTCCAGTAGTCTATTTTTGTTTACTTTATAGGCTATTTCAGTAAAGACATCTTAAGCTTAGTTTTTTGTTTTAAAAATTGTACTAATATTTTCAAGGGACACTCCCAAGGGATACTGTGGAGATAAATTAGTAAATGTGTGCACTAAAGAACACTGACAGCTTCATATGTAGAGCTTTCTCTTGGCAATACTTTAAACAAACTCAATTCCTGCAGTAGAAAGCAGGAAAAAGAAGACACTGCTCTGACCTTCTTTTACACATATGAATTATATTTATTAGTTGTTCAGAAAATCATTTCATTATCCCAGTCAGTGTGATTTCCTAGGACTGGCTGTGTTCATCATATGAACAAAGCTTGAAGAACTGAACTTCAAAACACAAAAATTCAAACCAGTTATGCTCTCCAAAGAGAGTCAGCATTTTTTTCAGTATAATAGTATTTAAGTTTAAGGAACTATCTGCCTGTTTCTGGTTCTCATTGAAAATGAAAATCTGGGAATAAATGGGGTGTTATATATCAGTGGAGAGTGGAGAGTTGGCTGCCACTTTTCCACTAAGGTCCATGTTTTGCACAGAGGTGCAGCCATGAGATGCTCCTCATGTAGGGAATTGATGCAGTTAGGCTTCCAAAACAGTGACTGGGATCCAAATGTGAGGGCTGGGGGTTTTTTTGTCTTCCTTGAACACACAAAATGGAAGAAATTGCATGAAAACAAGCACCAAACACTGACAGGAGATAATGTAATAATCACTGGAATAAAGGAAAGGCTATGTTAAATTAATGAAGAGCATCTATAAATGAACACACTGGCAGACAGTAAAAATAGCCCAAATGAATTAAACACATTCTTTGTGGATATGACTGAAGTGTCACTATAGGAACCATTTGACAAAGCCACAGGGAACAAAGAACTGAATGAATACATTCATCTAATGAATTCTCAAGCATAAAGAGCAACTGACCAGGAGGCAGGTAAAATCAGGTGTTTCCTGCTATGTAACTGAATATGTGGATTTAGAAAACACAAATAAAATGTTCATAATCTCAGATAGCAAACTGGCAGGGTAATGGGTCAAGCATACATCAGTAAAGGCAGAACCTCAACTCTTGACTCCAGTGAAAAACACTGGACTTGAGCAGAAGAATTATTAAATTTCACAAACATCTTAAGCTGAAGCAGTTCTAACTAGCCTCAGCAAAATGTCAGAGGTGATGTAAGAGAGCCAAAGTAGAAGACATGGTACTAATTATAAAAGAAAATTGCATGGATCTGAACATAGTCTTTCATTGTGTTGGCAGTAGGTAAAGGTCAATATATAGGAAAAATTCATTACATGGTGGTATTGGAAAAAGCATTGCAGATGGTAGCAATAAAATTAAGAAATTTACTGATCAAATACTGTGTGATCACATTTATTTGTTTGGGAGGGGATATATATAATGTACCGCAAAAATGCAAGTTCCACAGCAAAACTTTATTCTGTGTAATGCTGTCAATGCTGCTTGTACATTTGAATTTCACTGCAGAAGCTAGAAAAGAAAGATTGCTTTCTTCCTTTGCCAATGCAAAGGTCATATTTCTAGAGAACTTATCTTAAAAATTAAAAAATGCTTCTCGTAGCATCTAAGCAGTCACTTTTGTTGCTTCTTGTGACTGGAAATCCACATAGATTGAAACTAGAGCTTATATGGTTAAATGGTTAAATTCTTGATGATTTATCTTAATTCCTGTTTCAGGGTGATCCTGGTGAGGGATTACCAGGACCCCCTGGACCACCAGGACCTATGGGACCATCTGCTCCTTCCAGAGGATTTGTGAGTATTTGGAGTTCTCTGTCAATGAGCTCAGCTTGCCACAGAGGAATCCAGAACTAAATAAGAGGTTTTCTCTGAGAAAGTAGCCTGACTGCCACATATATAATCACGTTTTTTAAAACATCTATGCAGAAATTCAAATAGATGTCTGGCTAAATTGTGTGAGTGCTGTAAGCTGCATAAACACCCAGTACTCACACTTGAAAAAGTCAGTCGATGAGTGCTCTCCTGTACAAAACCAATAATATAAGGGAGAACAAGGGACAAAATATTCCACAAAAAGGCATTCTAAACCTGAATTACTAATTTCCTCCCATTATTGAACAGAGAAATGGTTTGACAGTCAGTTCTGTTTGCTGTCATTCAATACCAGAACACACACCAGCGTGATGACAACATTTGTATTTTAAATGCTCAGTACTCAGGCAATGTTAAAGAATATGTTTCAGATTCATCTTTCTTCTGTACTTGGACCTCTCCCACTATATCCATGAGAATATATATGTATGCAGCCAAAGAAGCAGTCTGGCCCTAATGTTCAGTTCATGGTGTGAGAACTGATTTTACATGTAGGCACAGTTCATCACTGACACCAGTGGAAATCCTGTGGTGGGCTTTTAAACAAAGCTCTCTGTCACACTGGATCTTGTGAGTATTTAGCAAAGTAGTTTGAAACATATTTCTGTGGCCAAAATAGATTATATGCTCCTCTGATCCCAGGTCTGCTAAATCATACCAGTATATTTCTGCATCATAAAAATAGAGTACCAGTGTTCTGAAGGGCTGCACTCTTTAGTCTGCTCTGGTGCTGACTTCAAGAGACCCGCAAGGCAGCTGCAGATCTCTGGGACAAGGTGCTCCAGTTCATCAGCTTTACCCTGTCCAAGGCCACTTCTATAAATGTAAGAACACCGGGTCCTGCACTGCCTTAACTTTCTTGTTGTCTGTGATAGCAAGTGCCAAGGCCTTTATTTCTGGAGTGAGGTGGAAGAAGTCCCAGTGCATCCTTAACTCCCAGGCTTTTGAAACATTAGCTTTGGTACTCAGATAGCTGATTCAGGTAGTAGTTCTCTCTATGCTTTGGTTTTTAGTTTGCAAAACATACAGAGCTATGAAATTCATCAAGGACTAAACACTAAGGTGTTTTTTAGCAAAATATTTTGGAAAAGGCTTTTGTATATTACTTTCTCTTTATAAAATGCCTCTTATGATTCCATTTGTAGGAGTCTCGAAATAAGGCTTTTTAACTAATAGGCACACTCTAGGAAACAGTGGTTATTTGTTAGGTATGCATTTTAGGATATTCTTAATGTTGACAGGTATCTTTCTGAACTTAAAATAATAGATAATTGCTTCATCTTCAATTCACTTAAACAGTCACATAGTATGTGCGTCCTGCAGGATAGTTGTCACTGTGCTCACAGAGCATCTGCAGGTAAGTATAGTGCTCAGTGTCTACAAAATAAGACTGTATGAAACACTGGAAACATTACTGAAATGTGTTTGTTGTATTATAATTTATTTCACCAGTGGCAGACTGCTGCAAGGATATTGATTACAGCTGTTTATCCAGTAATTATTGATATTTTCATTTGTCACTTTTAGAAGCAATATTTTTAAATGGATTTCTTCCTATTTCAGAATAGACTGGAATCTGAAGAATCGGGTTCTGGAGATATTGACCAAGAGACTGAGATTTTAAGGGTAAGTGTATATTGATATTTCTCATTAACATGATAAAGAGCTTTATTTTACTCATCCACATGGTAGAAGGTCAATTTCAAAATGCGAATTTTCTACATGCTTAACTCACAGCATCCAGAAAGGATTTGTAGGGTTTTATTTCAATGTCTGAAAAGGCCTAGGTGTATGTGAGTGGGGAAGAAGTATGAGAAAGAAGTAGGATGATAAAGAAATAATGGTAAGAGAACTTTTTAAAATGAGAAAATGCTTTTAATCTGATTCTGATGAGACAGCAAGGAGGATCATAGATTTATAGAATTGTAAAAATATTGGGTTGGATTGGGACCTTACATTATATCTTGTTCCAACCCCCCTGTCACTGACAAGGACAACTTCCACTAGACCTGGTTGCTCAAAGCTGTCCTTGAACAGTTCCAGGGATGGGGCATCCACAGCTTCTCTGGGCAACCTATTCCAGTGACTCATCGCCTTCACAGTAAAGAATTCCTTTCTAATATCCAATCTAAACTACCCTCTGCCAATTTGAAGCCATTCACCCTTGTCCTATCACTACATGCCTTTGTAAATAGTTCCTTTCCTGCTCTCCTTTAAGTCCCCTTTAGTCACTGGAAGGTGACAATATTCTTTGCTATTTTGAATTTGGTGTATCTGTTCTAAAAAATAAGCATGTCCGTATGAAATGCTTTACAGTGCAGCTTTCTGATGAACTGAACCTCAGAAATATTGCAGCTTTCTGAATTCATTATGTTTCCTATGAACTCCAGAATGCTCTATCATACCAAGGCCTCTGCTTTGCAACACTACCAGTGGTAGTTTTCATTCTCTCAGACTGGTTTCTGTCTCAAGACTTCTTTTTCTTTCATTCCTCAAAAGTGTGTAATACCTTACTCCCAAGGCTCTCCAGGGAAGAATTGTCATATGCCGAAAGTTCTCTTCCCTAATTTAGGAGGCTCTTTAAATGTCCTGTGTAGGTAATGAGGTGGGTGCTTGGAATGCCTCCCTGTGGAAGGCTTTGCTGACTGCACTCAAAGTACAAGATGATTCTTTTCCTAACACCATCCCATAGATGACCCTAAGTCAGAATGAAAGTTTTCTTGACTCTCAGTGCCATGGCCCAAAATTTCAAACTCTTCATGTTTGCCTGCTAATGCCATCAGTAACGAGGCAGGACTTGCAAGTCAGAGATAATATTTGCAAACACACTATTTCTCCTAATGTAACATTTCATTCAATTTACAACCAGCTGCTCATGGCTACACAGGATAGGTCTTCAGAGCAGAGGCCATTTTTACAGCACTGAGCATAATAAGGTCTTGACCATGAGTATAGATCCTCAGTGCTCCGACACCAGCACAGAGAAACCCTTTGGAATGGCAGTAGAGAAAAAACTAACCACTTCCCTCTGTACAATGATCCCTTGGTTTCATTATCATTTGTCTCTTAACTTTAGAACAATCCTTGGGATATGTCTAAGGTCTTTACTGAGTTACAGAGAGTTGACTCAAAATAATTTGGTTTTCTATTTCCTGCTTGCTGCTGCATGCCATGAGGTGGCATAATTCAGAGAGCAAGGACCAGGGAGGTGTGACCTTATGTAAGGAGTGTATCTGTTCATCTGAAATTGGTTCTTAATGAAGAAGTGGGGTGGAAACCCAAACTGAGAGTTTTATGTACCTGGGCAACCTGTGTAAGCTTTTTCCTGTTCTGTGTATATACAAATGAACCTAGTTAGGGTAATTTCTAACAGTGCTGCTGATTTATCCAGGGTCTTCCTGGGCCACCAGGCCCTCCAGGACTGCCAGGTCTTCCAGGAAAGCCAGCACCTGATTCAGGTGTAGGACTTCCTGGGTCACCAGGAGAAGATGGAGCTTCTGGGGAGCCAGGCCCTGAAGTGAGTACCCATTTGTGCACAAGCACTGATGTCGTTTCTGTCCTGCAACACTAAGTTCTAAGGTTTACAGTCAGTATAATTCTTAATAAAATTGAAGAATATTTTTAACTTGAGAGCTTGGATTTTGTTCAAATTTTCTACGAAAAGAAAAAAAGTCTTGTTAGCCAAAGCACATTATTTCACAGCAGGATGTACATTTGGCAGACAGCTACTAGCGAATCTGGACCAGAATAAATAAAAAGTACGAATACTTTTACCAACACTAAACAAGGCTAAGTATTATTTTTTCTCTAGTGCTTTCAGGAAAATGAGGTTTACTAAATCACTTAAAGAAGCTGCAGGGATTTTGTAGAATAAATTGAAATTAACTCTTTCAAGAACTCCCTTTTCTTCACCTAGGTAGAAACATTTATTCCTGTGGACAGGTGAAATACAGTTCTA
>VXAU01004690.1:59882-119294 GCA_013399695.1 Formicarius rufipectus | reverse complement strand
AGGTTGCTAAGGTTTGAGTTTTACCCATTTATTAATAAATCCTCAGTAAAGCATATTTTTCAGTGAAGAAAACAATTGATCAGCTCTGAGAATCCTCTCTGAAACTATGAGATCAGCTCAGCTGGTTCGAGCATGGTGCTAATAATGCCAAGATTGCACATTCAATCCCTGTACAGGCCTTTCACTTAAGAGTTGGACTTGATGATCCTTGTGGATCCCAACTCTGTGATTCTGTNAAAAAAAAAAAAAAAGTTGCTAAGGTTTGAGTTTTACCCATTTATTAATAAATCCTCAGTAAAGCATATTTTTCAGTGAAGAAACAATTGATCAGCTCTGAGAATCCTCTCTGAAACTATGAGATCAGCTCAGCTGGTTCGAGCATGGTGCTAATAATGCCAAGATTGCACATTCAATCCCTGTACAGGCCTTTCACTTAAGAGTTGGACTTGATGATCCTTGTGGATCCCAACTCTGTGATTCTGTATATTTACTGATATGGGTCCCTCATTCCATGTCAACCATCTGCCAGTAGCAGTTGTTCTCACACTAGATTTGTCTTTCACACTACCTTCAAAGTGGGTCACCAGTCCTGTATCTTACAAGGTGTAATTAGTATTATTAAAGAAGTGTATTGGTGACACTTCAGAAAGGAGATCTCATTACATCTCAGCTGCTTTGGCATGGTGTTTTTGAGGATAACCAAGCTGGGTGCTTATACAATATCTAAGAAGGGTTTGGCCATTGAGGTGGAAAGCAGCATCCTTTGTGCAGAGAGAAATTAAGCACCTGAAAATCTTTAATATGAGATTCAAAAAGCACATGCATGGGAAGCCAATGAAATCCATTATTCTCTGCATCTACTGACTGTAATACAGATGACATTCTAAACTAAAATAGTCTGAAAAGCTGACCTGGTTTCATTAAACCGTTAAGCTGCCAGCAATACCTTTTTTCCCCCTTTTGAATCCAAGACAAATCAAATTGTATTAATGATTAAAACTGCAATTTTAAGAAAATCCATTGGCAAGTCTTGTAAAATAGTCAAGTACCCTAATGCTTTATTTGCTGCCTTTGACAAAGTGCAGTCTTAGACTAAAAGGTTCTCTATAATAATGTCTTCACAATTCAAAATGTACTTTCAACTTTCCTGGCTGTGGCTGTTTCTTCTTTAGAAGATAAAGTAACTAGAATGGTCGAGATTATATTGTTAAAATTTACCATAAAATAATAATGTGAAAGGACTTCAAAGAAAATTGAGAAATATGTATTGATTTGTCTTTTGTTTTGAAGATGAATGTATTCCCTCTTGTGTAATCTAGAATTTCACAGGCTGTAACATTAATTACTTGTAGCCAGTCAATTTTCTTATAGAACAGAAATCATTGTTGTCCACTGACAGGATATTTCCTGGAAAACTTATCAATTAAAAAACAAGAAGTCAAATGTTAAACAGACTACTAAAGTATGCTTTCAGAAGAATCAGACCAGCTCTAGTCTGCAGGCTGCTGAAGGAAAACTCCAGCTACTAACAGTACAGACCCATGTATTCCCACAGTTTCAGATGACCTAAGAGATTGTTATCCTGCTCCACGAAGATTTGCACATGTTTGCATGCTCTGAATAAATGGAGTGAGATCTATTCCCTGCAGAAACTTTTGGATGGAAATCCTCATTCAGTAACATGTTGAAATATTTGTGTTATTAAGGGTCTTCAGCTGTGAATTCTAATTTCAGAAGACAAGCCAATTACTTGAAGCTGTGGACAGGCTTAAGTCCTTGCTAAATCCAGAACTTTGTGATGAAACATCTCTCAAGAAACATGTCTTGGAAATGCTTGAGCAAACGCTGCCTTTAGTAATGGGAAATGCCACCTCACAATCTGCTTTAAGTTGCCTCTGATACTCATGTGATATTGACCTGATTAGATATGCATTTTCTAAATGTTACATGAAGTCAAATTGCCTCTATAAGAGGTATTCTACAAGAATAGTCTCTGTCACAATATTTTTGTTTGAGGTAGCTCACAAATTATTAATATATCCTGATGAGAATAACAAATCTCTCAGTGTTACCTGCTAGGTAAAGGGAGAGACTATTCTAAGCTCTAAAGGAAATAAACAATTTTAGCACAAAGAAACTTAAAATTTCTAAGTGGTATAGGGAAATTAGCCACTGAACTTTGGAACAATTATTGTTGTTAGCCCAACCCCTCATCTTCTGTTCATGTAATCATGTCAAAATACAATATGAAAGTGTTTACAACATACTGAAGATATTTCTGATATTTTTAATACTAAAAAATAATCCATTAATTACAGTGTGACAAACAATGCATCCAAAGGGTAAAAGAAGGAGGGGGAAAATAAAGAGAGTGGGGAAAAGGAGCTTTTGTGACGATTATGAAAACATCAGAGGAAAATAACATTTTCTATCTCCTTCTGCAACCTTTTGCATCCTACCCAACAATAGATGAATAAATAAATGTGTAAAAGATTCCCAGAGGCCAGACTACACACCTGAAAATTTAGTTATAGACTTTCAGAACCCAGTTTTAAAAATTAAGACCATACAAAATAGCATGTACTTGGTTACTTTCTTTCCACATACAGTTACTGAGGGCTGATTGATTGGTTGACCTTACAAAGCCAGTTTTTCCCAGCCTGCCTACTCACTCAAAAGCATGCTAAGTCATGGATACAACACAGGAGATTGGGTGGAGAACTTCACAGACATTTTTTCAAGGCAATCTGAGCACTGTCAACCAAAGTAAATTGTAAGTGCTTTTTTTTTTTTTTCTGCAGAAGGACTTCTTAGGAATACTTTTCCTAAAAAGTGTAGGACTGCACCTCCATGCTCAGGTTTCCAGGGACACCTGGCAAAGTGAGTCTGAATAAACCAGACTCCCCTGTATGAGGAGGTGAGACCAACCCAGCCTCACTGTTGCCATGTCAGGGTATCACTGGAGTTGTGTGAGTCAAGACCTCTGTCAACCTACCAGGTTCTCTTTAGACAGAGACAACACAGAAACCTCCTCTTTGACACCATTCCCTCTGTATCACAACTGCTTTTAATGATTCTGTGAGTCTATCACACAGAAAACCTGGACACATTATGATTTTGTCAATAGAAAGCTTTTCTCAACTGAGTCTCACCTAACTCTGATATTGGTAAAAATGTGGATAACTGAGATGCCTGGGGATTTCAATCCCATTGCAGCTTTTAAAATGTTGTCAAAACCTGCTTGGATAGCACCTCTGGTTTGCATGGTAACAGTATATTCACATCATGCTGGGTTTTTTGTTGGTTTTTTGTTTGGTTGGTTGGTTTTTTGGGTTTTTTTGCTATTTTCTTTGATACAATTTTTATTAAAATATATTTAAATACCATTTTGATACAAAGTCAAACTCTCAGAAGACAAGAAATAAATGTGTTGAAACTTAATGGTGTGAGGTACTACCTGCTGCTACACATTAGACTTTGATAATGTTGTATCTTCACCTGGTCCAAAATATGTACACACATGTGCTAGAAACTGGACTCTCAAGTGGCACCTACTTCAGATTTACTATCATCTGCAGGGTCCTCAAGGTCCTCCTGGCCGTGATGGAGTGGTTGGCCCGCCAGGATGGAAGGGAGAAAAGGTAAGCTAAATGGCTCTCTTGCTCCTACTTGAGTGGAAAATCTTTGTTAAAACCATAAATAGCTGTCCCTGCAACACATTAGCAGCTGGCTTCAGTACTTTTTAATGGAATCCATCTGCTAATGGCTTATTAGAACACATCTCAACAGGCATATTCCAAATTCTTATTGGATACTGTCTCGTACTCTGCAGCATGCAATATTCAAAATGCAATATGAGCTTCTCTCTTGTGATTTGCCACTAAAAGGCCAGTGATGACCAGGCTCAGACAGGTCAGTCTGTAGGGGGAAAGAGAGAACTCCAGCTAATCCAGCCTAGTGCTGAGTGACAGCACACTATATGACAGGTGAGTAGAGTCTGAAGGAGCTGAAACCATTTAATCTGTCAAAGAGGAGTCAAAGGCATGGCTGACCTTGGCTGGACACCAGGTGCCCACCGAAGACACTCTATCCAGCTGGGCAGAGGGAATATGATGAAAGGCTCATGGGTCGAGATCAGGACAAGGAGATCACTCAGCAGTTACTGAACAGACTCAGTGTGGGGAAATTAATCTATTGCCAATCAAAAGGTCAGAGTCAGAAAATGCAAAATAAAACCATATCTTAAAACACCTTCCCTGGACTTCTCCCTTCTTCCCAGGTTTAACTTCATTCCCAGTTTCTCTACCTTCTCCACCCCAGACAGTGCAGGGAGTTGAGGAATGGGAATTGCAGTCAGTTCATTGCATGTTGTTTCTGTCACCACTTCCTCTTCAGGGTCAGAACTCATCACATCTTCCCCTGCTCCAGCATGGGGTCCCTCCCACGGGAGACAGTCCAACACAAACTTTTTCAACGTCAGTCTTTCCCATGGGCTTCAGTTCTTCATGAGCTGCTCCAGCACAAATCCTGTCCATGTGTCACAGTCCTGCAGGATTGGACTGCTCCAGCGTGGGACGCACATGGAGTCACGGGTCCTGACAGGAGCCTGCTTCCAGTGCAGGCTTCCCTTCCTTCCTGAAGGAGGTCATAGCCCCACTCAGGCACATCCACCTGCTCCAGTGCGGGGCTCCTCCACACACTGCACTCCACTGTGGACCTCTACAGCCCGCAGGGGCACAGCCTGTCTCACCATGGTCTTCACCACAGGCTGCAGGGGAATCCAGCCTCTGGAGCACCTTCTGCCCCTCCTTCTGCACTGACCTTGGTGTCTGCAGAGCTGCTCCTCTGGCGTATTCTCACTCCTCTCTTCTCTGGCTGCATCTGCTCCTGTGCAGAAATTTTTTCCCCTCCTTAACTCTGTTATCCCAGAAGCGCTTCCACCATCACTGCTGGGCTCTGCCTTGGCCAGGAGTGGGTCTGTCCTGGAACCAGCTGGTACTGCCTCTGTTGGACATGGGAAGCTTCTGGCAGCTTCTCACAGACGCAGCTGCTGTAGCCCACCCACTACCAAAACTTTGCCTTTCAAAACCAGTATGGAAGGACAGCAGGTTTGCATTTTCGGTACTGAATTCATATTTTTCACTCCACTTCAAGAAGGATGTGGAGAAAACAGATACAGAGAGTACAGGACAATTTCATCCTCCAGTGAGCTTCTACAAGACACTTTATGCACAAGAACTTGAAAGTAGATTCCCATGTGTAATATTTTAAGCTCACGTACTGTAAGGGAAGTGAAAAGGCAAGTCTTAAATGGCCAGAATATTGATTTATTTTTGTCTCTGAAGGCTGAAGGTTCTGAGTTGTGATCTCAAAAGCCTGAGGTTGTTAAAAGTTCAGCACACATGGGAACTAGCAGCTATCCAGAAAATGCAGTGTGTGTATTACAAATAGGCACCCAAAACTTGTGTCCATTATAATCAGTGGTATGTGTTTTACAGAAGGAGTCCAAGAGTAGAAAAAAGTCTAACTGAAGTAAACTGAACCTGAATTGCATATTATAAGAAGAGACTGATGTGGAAAGGGACGCGATTAGGAAAGATACTAGATTTTCCAAAAAGACATAATCCTCAAGAAAAGGACAAAAGCCAAATGTTTAACCTCACTGAGCATGTTTGCTGCATTGTGTAAATTTGATAAAAGTTCAATGAGAAATGAAGTACTATGTACACAGCACATTAGGGTAATAGAATTTTTACATTTCTATTACTAATTTTTTTCTGAAAACCTTGATTTAATCTATGTTGCAACACCTATTTTAATCATTATTCCCAATTAACCCAAAGAAGATTACAGGGAGAAACTGCAGAATACACTGAAAGTAAATTCAGTATGTTCTTTGGAATAACATACGACATGGGGTTTTGCAATTGCTTTTAGAAAACACCATCATTTTTCTCCTGGTGCTTACTCATTTTTTTTTCAAACTTTACTAAATATTTCTGTTCAGTGAGCAAGGACAGGAGCTTGCCAATAAAACAATTAATTCCACTAGATTCAGTGCAATTTGGAAAAGAAATATTTGCATGATGTGACTTTCTGTCAACTCCATGAACTAGGAGTGGAAAAAAGTAGTGTGTAAGTAAAGTGTATAAAAGCAAATCTTGATAAAATCTTGATTGCTGCAAAGGAATCTTAAAATCACACTAGTCATCAATCCTGTGTTTGGAATGGTGCCCTAGATGACTTGTGTGAGATCAGTTTCCACTTCTGTTATATTCCATGAGAATTTTGACATTTGAGTTCAGATGCATGAGGATGTGACCTGCAATGTTTAATTCTGTGTGCCCCAAACCCTTAAAATCTGCAGCAATAAATTGAAATACAAGATTGAGTCCTGTCAGCATACCAGACTAGAGCTATTAACATGTCATTGTAACTTCTGAATTACAGATAGTTTTCCTTTTAACTAAGAGGTCTGATATTTAGATAAAGGACATTCATGTAAAAGACATCAAATTGAACAGCACAGAAATCTTCGGGCATTTTTATTAAGAAAAATTATCACAAATAACTATTTTGTTGTCTGTCTGATGCTCTTACTGTAAGTATTTAGGATTGATTTTCTTTTACAGGGTGATCAAGGTCTTCCTGGCTCTGTTGGTCCAAAGGTAACAAAAAAGACAATGTCTTTGTAGAGTTACAGTATCCCTCTGATTCAGCACATTACTGAAAAGGGATGAGAAGACTAAAAGATTATTATTGTGAAACCTCATGAAGTCAACAAACTTGACTTCTCCGTTGGCCAACATACTCCTTTACAAAGTGTGGCCAACAGGTAGAGGTGATCCTCCCCACTCTGCCCTCCTCAGGCCACACCTGGAGTGCTGTGTCCAGCTCTGGGGCCTCCAGCACGACAAAGACATGGGCCTGTTGGAGCAAGTCCAGGGGAGGACCATGAAGGTGATCAGGGGTGACCCCTCCCTGGAAGTGTTCAAGGCCAGGCTGGACAGGGCTTTGGGAAGGTGTCCCTGCCCATAGCAGGGGGATTGAAACTAGATGAGCCTGAAAGTCCTTTCCAACCTAAACCATTCTGCGATTATATTAATCTGCTTACTTGCATCTGATTATACATATCAATAGACTGACTTTTTATTTTAGGGTGATACTGGAGTCACTGGATCAATAGGCCCCAAAGGAGAAGCTGGTGCTGTTGGGTCTCCTGGGAAACCTGGACCACCAGGACTTCCTGGGCCTCCTGGGCCCCCTGGACCTCCTGGACCACCAGGACTAAGCTACAGTTTGGGATTTGAGGTATTTTGCTATTATGGAGTTAATTGTAGTTATGGATATAGTTCCTCCAGAGGAGGGACAATATGATCACCTGTATATTTCACTGCTATTTAAGGTTGAATTGATGACAGAGTAATTTGTCTAGACTGAAATTTGCCTAGGAGAGGCCTACAGTTCCCTTTACATTTTACCATGTAATTGGCCATGCTTGGATCATAGAAGTAAAGGACTTGTTTGGGCAATATTCATTGCAACCCTTCAGTAGTAAGAGTGTTCAGGTGCTGGTTTTGATGCTTTTATCATTGCTACTGTAAGATTCTTGAATACGGAAATGTTGCACAATCAAGGAAAATTTCTTTAGCACTTTTTGTGTCAATAATTCACAGCAACAGTCTAAATATACATAGAGACCTGACAGTATTCGTAACATGGAACTCCAGGCCCTCCTAAAGCTATGATGTTTCCCATGCTGTCACTCGTAAGGCCACAAGTTTAGTTGAGGCATGACATGGTGTGAGGTGCAAATTCAGATACCTGTTGCTCATTTTTAACCTCATGAGCTGTTCTCCCCAGAACAAAAATGTTCTATTAGAAAATAATATTGCAGATACTACTTTTTCTACTTCTGAAAATAATAACTTCTTCATGTAAAATATGAGATCTGGCAAACTCAAGACGAGTTTTACATGTAATATGAAAACTTCTTGTTAAGATGATCTTGTTAGAGCAGAAAGTGTCTTTGCAGTACGGAAAGGCAAGGGATGCACACCCAGGAGCTAGAGCTTCTGCATCAAAGTCTTTGTGAAAAGAGATTGAGAAACTGTCTACATCAATATTCACATCTTCCTTTTTTTTTTTTTCCATGCATTTTCACTTCTAATTTAGCTGTATGTATTGGGAAACACTTTCCAGAGTTTTTTATGTCATGGGATATAATACCAGCTTACATAGAAGCTAAGGGTAGTTTCACCAGAGAAGTAAGCACTGTTTGACCAAAACTACTGGCCATTGGTAGAACTGCTGCAGAAAAGTGATGGTGTTCAAAAGATACCAGTTTGCTTACACATTTCTCCAAGTATCTACACTACCCCTTTTGTATTTTTCTTTTCTTTACTCTAGAGACCCCTTGAGGTGTTACAGAGGTGATCACTGATGCTTGTTTAGAGGCATGTTTTGATTTCTGATGTCTGACCTTTGCACTGCAAGTGTTAGCAAGGAACAGCATGAAGTCCAAGAGTAAAAGCGCCCCATTACCTTAACTTAGACACACTGTAAAGGCTGGTACAGTCTCCCCTTAATAAATATGTCTCAGAACAAGTTAAGAACTACTGGTAAGTCACATCTTCAACCCAAGCCTGGTCTGAGTTTTAGCCCAGGATGATGGTCTCTTTGACTTACAGTCATCTTCTGTGGCCCGTGAGGGCCAATCTTAAGAGATTCTCCACTTTTCCCTACTCACACTATTTGACTAGAACCCAACAAGGCCTCATTATGCCACCAAAGAATTGCCCTGCAGTTTGGTACTTAGGATCAAATTCTGTTGCTTTTGATACCTAAGTCTCAGAGGAGCAAAGTTAGCAGATGAGAAGGAGGGAGTGAAACCTGGAAGTCAAAACTGGAAGTCCCCACTTTTATGAATGCAAATACTGAAAGATCTCAGCTCTAACTGCAGTAACAGTATCTTGAGTGGCTTCATCTTGAACTTCACCTAATCCAAACAAAATTGACATGATTGTAATTCCCTGAGAGGAATGCTACTGTAAACAGGCTTGCTGGTACTAGCTGATCTTTTGGATGCCCACCCCTGCCATCTGTTAAGGCAACACCATGGTCTGCCAGTTTGTTAGGGAGACACTACCTTTTGGCTGACAGTCTGTTTATTGCTGCAAGGCTGTTTCTGCAAAACATTCCTGTTAGCACTTGTTAGCATCTGTGATCAGCTATGTGCAAAAACCAAATGGCATGGGGTTTGCTGGCACTTATGCTTGCCAAAAGAACAGTTTGAGCTGCAGAAGGTACCTGGTAATCCCATTAAAAACAGGCAGATGTCAAAAGAGATGGTGTGTTATATAAAGCAGGCATCAAGCACTCTCTTAAAGGGGAAAACAGACTGGCACAGTGTAGTCAAGGGAAAGGATCCACAAACACAATTTGTGATTTACCCTAAGTAGTGAGTGTTTGGTTAAACAAGTCAAAGAGAATATAAGGAGACTTTCTGTTGGTATTTGATACACTAATGGCTGATGAGGGAGGAGAATGAAAGTCTGAATAACATTCAGTCACAGGTGAAGTGGCATGAAAGGTCTTCCTTGTCCCCAAAAGGAAGGACCTGATTCCAGCTATGCACTCCTTCTGCTTCATTTGCTCTTGTGGAGTTGATGGAAAAGGACATTTTCATTGGTGTCAGGTCAGCAGAAATTTTCCATAACTTTAGTATTAGGCTGTCATTTGAGAACAGCTTAAGCTCATCTAATGGGTCTCCCACCCTTTTCCTTACACCATCTCCAGTGTGTGTCATGCTTGTGCTAAGCTGAGCCATTTCAAGTCACTCACTAACCAGCAGAAAGCTAAGCAAACAAGGAGAGTGGGTCTTCTAAACATGATAAACTGATACAAGGGCTTGCTGTCACTAAGAGATTCTGCTTTGTTCCTGGTCCTTCTGCCATCTGCAGACGTTTCTGACACCCACCTGTTCTTTACATGCACAAACATCCAGTGTTCCATCAATTCTTCTGCAAGCCAGTTTAATTTACTAAAATTTTAGGGAACCATCCCAAAACCATCCCACACCCAAAAAGTAACATTTTTTTCTGCTGTTTTAGTGATTTTAAAAAAAAGCAAGAGGATTGGTGCTGACGTTGAAAATGAAGGCTGTTTGGCTGTGAGCAGGGAAGGGGGACAAGAAAACATTAACGTTTTCCCTTTTCCCTGCTGGCTTGGTTCATCCAAATGTTTTGAAGCATAGTCTGATAAGTCTAGACTAGGCATAAGACAAGGGATAGGAACATGACAGGAGTGGTTCTGGGAGTGAAACAAGTAATTATGACAGCCTGCAATTTTATTTCCTTGCTGCTTTGGAACTGGCACCTCCTGTTTCTGCCATGGATCTGGAATGTCATGGAACAATGTTTCTGTAGCTGGGTGGCAGGTAAATGCTAAACAGAAAAACATTGCTACAAGATACTGAAGAACAGTTTTACCACATTTGAGCAGAGCCTATCTCCAAAACATCATTCATTGATTAAAAAAAAAAAAAGGTTAATGAGAAAAAATAAAAGTGTTTTCAATTTTTACAGGACTCCAGAAAACAGAGCAGTTGGGGAAAAAAGACAAAAAGACAAACAAACAGGAAAAAAAAATACAAGAAAAAGATAAATTCTTAAATTCTGTAGCATATTTTCTCTCCCATTAGGACATGGAAGGATCAGGTACCATTGGCCTGTTAAGTGAATCCAGAATTCCAGAATCAAAGGGGCCAAAGGTAAGTGGATGTTTTGAAGATGAGGAATGTAGCTTGTTGTTGGGTTGTTGAGGGGTTTTTTCAAACCAAAAGTGTCCTCCTTTCTGGTTTTTGGAGACATATAGCCCAGTCAGTTATAAATTGAGAGTTGTTACACTGAAGAAACAGATTCACTTGCAATAAAATAGTATTATAATAACTGTCCTCCAAGGAATATAAATGGTATTTCTCTTATACCTCATTAGCTAATGATTTTTAGATTCTGCTTGGCTGTATTTTTGAGATATTAAAGGATGAACTAGGGAGTTTCATATTATCTCGCTCTCTGTTCCCTTTTTTTACCCCAACAGATTCCCTTTTTGCATATGAAGATTAATTACATATATGAATATAAAACTGAAATGTTATAGTTTGACCATCAAATGGGCATAATTTGACAAGACACTTTTAAACTAAAAAATTGTTCCCAGTAGTGTGGTAGCAACGGGACAGGAAAAGGGACACTTTTTTTGACTCCATCACTGTGTCTTAGGACATTTTTTGCTAGGGAGGGCCACCTTAAATAATCAAGTAGGGAACATGAGAATATAACGCAGCCATGCCTTCCAGATCATTGGATTTATTTTCATTCTTATCTATAGCTTCCAAACTGCAGGCGATGATGCCTTCCCCAGAGCAGGCAGTTATCCAGCATTTCCCCTTCCAGAACTGTCTGCACTGTTGTAGTTCGGTCTTCAGATGTCCTGCCTCTGTGCTCACTCCAAAAGAAACCTTTGAACTTTCAAAGCATAAATTTGAAAGGATGACTCTTGTTGCCCAAGTCTGGGGAAAGTGCTGCTGCTGGTGACCTTGGGGTATGAGGGATGACAGAGTGAACACTCGGCAACAATGCACTGTCACTTCAAATAAGGCAAACCCTGCCCTGGACTGCATCAGAAGGACCACTGCCAGCAGAGGTAGGGGTGTTGTTTTATTGCCCTTAGCTCAGGGCTAGTGAGGCTGCAGTGAAGTACTGAAGTCATTTTTTGTAGACACTACAGGAAGGATGTGAAGATAGTCCAGCAGAGACCTGTACAGATGACATGGGACCTTGGGTACAGCACCACTGAAGAGAGGCTGATGGACCTCCAGTGGTTTAGTCTGGCAAAAAAGGAGTCAAAGGCATGATCCAATAACTGCTTACAAATCTCTGAAGGGCAACTGCAAATGTGATGGAGCCAAACTGTTCCTTGTAGTGCCTGATGGTGCAAGAAGGGACAATGGTCACAACTCACAGCTTGAGATGTTCAGACTAAGACTTAGGAGAAACCTCTTCACTAACAGGTTGGTGCAGAACTGGGGCAATTTGCCCAGGGAGATTGCGGAAGACATGTTCTTGGAAGATATCAAGACTTTGCTAGACAGAGACACTGATCTCATCTAGAGCCGGTGATGGTTCTGCTTTGAAGGGGCAACAGGATTAGGTGGTCTCCATAGGCCCTGTACAACCCTGTTTCTGGGATCCCATGGGTCATCAGAAACAAACAACACTGGAGACAGGAGTGACTTTGAGCAACTCTTTACTGCAGTGGTTTAAAGTACTAGTAATTGTGAGTCACTGAAGTTATAGCTGACTCAGTTTAATAGCTTAGAGACCTTTGCCCCCTCTTATGTCTTTTCCTAGATCCTAAAAAAGTGACACAAAAAGTACAGTTGCAAAAACAAGAATTGAATTTGTTAGCTGAACCAATCTAGTGTCCAAAACCAGGGCCAAAATTGCCTATTCTGGCCTGCCTTAATGATAGCCTTACTTTCATTTTTGGTTTTATGACAGGCATGGTTTCCAAGTCACTAAGCTATAAATACTCAACAAATGTCTTATTGTAGTTGAACAAAATTTTCCTGTTACTGCTTAATTACTCTGCAAAGTTTGAGTCAGTAAATAAGGCACATAAGAATATTGTTGTAATCATGAAAATGCTTTTATGTACTTACTGGTACTATGTTATGAGCCACTTACACCCATGTCAACTCCAGAGTCCCCAGTTGTATTTTGGTGAAAACAGAGTATCTGCTTCTAACAGGACTGCAACTCAAAGTAGCTGCTAGGAAATAAATTACATTTATTATCATTATGTGTAGAAAAGAAATTACATTTATTGGCACTATGTTTGTACCTGATGAAATTTTTATTAATCTTTTATCAGAAAGTAGTTGTTATGTTTTGAAGAAGAAGTATCAAATTTCTTTTGCCTGTAGGCTCAGGGTTTCTATTCTCTTTCTTCCATAGATCACTGTAAAGTTTTGGTGGTGTTTTAGCTTTATTTAGAATTAGCATTTATTAGCGTCTTCATATTCCAGACAAAGACAACTCAATCACTTTGTTGAATTCCTTTTTATGTCCATTCAACTTTCTAAAATGATCAATCATAAACTGCTGCCCATTTTCCCATCAGAGTCATAATTGTACTTTTCAAGTGATTCCACCGTATAGAGAGAAGAGAGAAATTTGCATTTCCAAATGCTTTTTGAAACAAACATTTAGGGAAACTCCTTTTAAACCTAGCAAGACTGAGTTGCTTCTAAACTGCTAACATATCTTAATTGTAGCCAAGAAAGCAAGTCCAAAAAATTGTATGCGGCTAAAAGCAATCCTTTGCAACAAATGCACTTGGATAACTTTCTAATATTTTCTAAAAATACGTAAAGTATGCAGTGACAACACCAACATTGTCTTTTAAGAAGCAGAGATCCTTAGATCATTGCAGGATAGCATAGAGCAAGGCAGTATTTATCAGGACAACAACCCTAAAACAATGCTTATATTTTACTACTCTCTGTTGATACTACTGGTCTCCAACATTGTTTTTGTAACAGTTGTGGTGGTGAATTAGGTTTTTTCTGACAAATTTTATTATGAAATGCTATGTGGATGTACCAGTAAATTCAGTGTATTTTTATAGGGTGCTGAAGGAAGACATGGACTGCGTGGGCCATTAGGACCAAAGGTACAAGCACTTGAAGCTAATCTATTTGGCTTGTGTTGGCATCTTTTTTTTTAATGTTTTGTATTTCTATATTCCCAAAATTTGCCTGAACAAAACAGCTTTCATTTTAGATTTGTATACTGATCAGGTAGGGGAAAAATTTTGTTCCCATTTACACTGTCTACCCAGAATGTGTACTATTAGAACTATTTCACATCCACACCAGAGCAATGAGCAAATACTAAATGGGCCATTACATTCNTTTTTTTGTCATTTATACATCCGTCTGGTTTCCAAGACGTTACACGTATGCTGTTGAAAGAGAAACCTGCAGGAGGAAACATTCTGGCATGATCCCAGAAAGTGATAGGAAAACATTCAGGAGAGTGGTGGGGGCAAGAAGGGAGATGTCATGACTACTTTGCCTTGGTTTGGATTTGAGCTGAATAGTGACTGAATTCTTCCACTCAGTACTTCTATTAGTTATGTAACCCATGAGGCAAAAGTGGAGGCATGAAAAACCAGAGAAGACAAGGGCAGATTCACAGAGTGGAGCCTTCAACAGCAAGAGGCTTTTCCATTTCCTACCTCAAGCTCTACTACCTTGCAGGTTCATAGCACAGTGTGACAGCACCTTTTCATCACTGTAAATATGAAACTAAAGAAAGTCAAAGTCTTCATTGCCCTGGGAAACTCCATGAGCATTGGGAGAGCAGGAAATGAAAGACGGTAGGTGGGGGCCCCTAAAATTTACACCTGAGCTCTCGCACATCACCAACCACTGACTACTCACCGCCAGCAATAACTGCATGCAGCTGATTCCTAAGACAACAGCCATCAAAGATCTGTCTCTCCCCCTATATCTTGAGTCTGCAGAGCTCAGGGTTTTCTTGCAAGGCTGGAAAAGTCCCTCCATTGGATACTACTCCTGTTAGTGCTGGAGCCTGTTACTTACAAATGAAAACATTGAAATTTGCACAGCACGTGTTGGTGAGGGCCAGTGAAAAGGACTGGCAAGGAGAGATGTGTTCTCACGTGATGCTGCTCTGTGCATAGGAGTATAGCAAGTCTCCATGCTGAAAATACATTTTTTGTTAAGATCTTGCTCTCTGCCCTTAGCTAGAAATTTTGCTTCTAAGAAATGCTGCTTCACAAAGACTTCAGAAATGGAGGTAACGTGATTCCCAGGATTTAGGAACTGGACTGGAACTGAAAAGGCAGTCGCAAACCTTGGCCAAGAGATTTCACCACCACCTACACTAATATTTCAGTTGTTTAATCTTGAGTCGCTCATTTCAAAGATACAGGAGAAACAGAAGGGAAGATCATATTGCCTGACATCTTACAAAATCAGGTACACTAGGGTAAAATTAATATAGAGTGGTTATAATACACTATCATTCTCATGGGGATGAATTTTACACCCACTTTTCATGGTTATAAATTACTTCACTAGGCAACAGTGACAAAATACAACAACCACCCACTTCCAAAAACCGAGAGCTAATGCATCACGAGGAATTGAAGGTATAATTTTGTTTCATGCATCCTTCATCATTCAAATACCACAGACTAGTAAAGCTGTCAGAGAAGACCTGCTGTGATCAGTTTTCTCTCTTTCCTAGCACGTAAGCATAGATCCAAACTCTGCTTTCACTTTATTATTGTGAAAAACTGTTTTCATTAAAAAGAAGTCTACAGTCTTCATGCGTTCATGAACATGGGCACTCCTAAAAAGCAGCAAGCATAAATATAACATTTGAGGCAATGGCTGTTACTCCTTACTGGTTTATTCCAGTTTATATGCTCTATCTCAAATGAAATAAACTAAATTGTATGTTCTCTGCATGTGATGAAATTGAGGAACTATGTCTGTTTAGAACTAAAATACTCTAGAATCAGTCCCAAAGGTGAATCAGTGCATTACATCATGATATGATTGGGTAGTGGCTGGATCAGTGGAGAGAGCAGAAGCGTGGGGGAAACTGAGTTAACTGTCCTGAAGGAAGATGGTGAGTCCTTTGCAGAGACACAAGGTCAAGGTTGCATTGGTAGGTCTGGGGAATGTTACCACGAGCTGATTTCAGACACCAAAAGGAAGCTTCAGGCATGTGGCATGGTAGAGGCTCAGCGAAAATAAGGTGTGGTGACCAGGAACTCTTGAGATGGGGGTAGCAGCTGGGAGGTTAAACCCCCAGAACCAACTCACAAGTGTATGCTGAGCATCACTTTACCAAAAATATGTTGTATTTTTGCTAATAATTTTACTTCATTGAGTTCCTTTGTTTGTAAGAAAAGTAACATTTATGCTTAAAATCCTTGCAACTATTGTTCACTGTAATATCTGAGCCCTACTCTATCTCTGTTTCAGGGAGAAAGAGGCAACATCGGTCCACCAGGCTCAAAGGTGGGAAGTTTATTTAACCTGATCTAAAACATCAATCACTTCTTTCCTCTGTTCCCTTTCACCTCTTAATGCACTCAGGGGATAATGAATTTTTCTTGCTCTGTCAGCATACTAAAGCCCAGGATGGCTTCTCTGGGAAAACAAAACCCTTCCTCTGTTGAATTATGATTATCAGGAGCTAGTGCAACCTGGTGCTTAAGACTTCTGCTTAAAATACAGTTAAAATTGCATTTAAAATCCTCTGGTGAGGGATGTCACAGTGTCTTGTGAGGGCCTTTACATTCTCACCAGAACAAAAAGGAAAACGAACAAAGCTTATACATAGAAAATTGAGCTCCCATGCCCTCTACTCCTTCATGTCGTACTGTGTAGCTCGCACCCCGCACCGGAGCACTCCCCCCATGACACAGGCGCTACAGTAGTAGGTTCATGTCTGTTATTACCCTTGTCTATTCTGCTTTGAACTCCTCCTGGAGCCCACCCCAAAGCTCCCGTTTGTGTCTATGCTGCTTGTTGCTGGTCCCTGGCTGACCTGAGTGCCTTTTGCCACCAGAGAGCGCTGATGTGACTCATAGGTAATGAAAATATAACAGAAATTCAACCTAAAATAAAAGATAAAAGATAAAATCATCTCTTGCATTTAGGACAGCACTGAAATCAAGAGTTGCTCTATGCAACAAGATAAAAGCAATTATGCTTGTTGAGTATTTGCAAGAGTATTATCACAGTCTTCAAGCAGCATCTGCTTGTTTGTTTTTTTTTTTTAAAAAAAAACAACAATGTAGCCTGACTCTGCTTGCCATAAATTCCATCTGCTGCACATATTTTGAGTGTTGTCATTTCACAGGAATATTTGTCAGCATGATAATTAAAGCTGGTACATTGACACATAGGAGAGTTGTTTAACTCTTCTTAATCTGTTCGAGACAATAGAATATTTTCTTATTTATACATGTTCTTTCTTCTGAGATCCTTGTTCTAGCAATTATTATTGTCTGATGTGATAAATACATTTCAAAAGTGTATCTTGTAAGTAGTGTTACTGCAGAGCTATTTAAAATCTAACCAATCTATCTCTTCAATCCTCAGATTGGAAAATATCTTAGTTGTCTTTGATTTGAGCAACATTCTTAAAATATGGAGGGAGTGAGAAATCAGGACATCTCTAGATATGTTATTTGCAATAAAACATCTTATCTAGCCTAGATCTTTTCTTCCAATTTAAATTTCATAAGGAAAATCAAATTGTTCAGTGTTTGTAATATTAGGAAGATGTCCTGTAAGTACCAACATGCCTGAAATGACAACATTCTGTTGGTCCAAGGTTATTTCTTCTGCCCAATTACCTTTGCTGCAGAGACATACTTAAAATTTCCCACAAGTCCCAAGTACCATTTTTACTAGTCATGAAGATACCTAAATCCCAGTAGTTGCTTTGATGCCTAAATTCCACCAGCATTCAGAGACATCTTTTATCCTGCACTTGTCTATAAAATGAAAAATAGACTGCTTCAGAAATTATACTTTATTCCTCAGCTGCACTTTGCTGATCACAGACAAAAACCAGACACAGTCATGAGAATATCATTTCTTAATGAAGTAGACATAGTAAATCTCTTTTGCTGCTATCTACTGTAAAAACTCACAAATATTTTCTTGAAGCAGAACAAAAGGTTAGAATCAAAATAGCTTTTTCCTTAAAAAAAAAACAAACCACAAACAAAATTAAAAAAAAAAAGAAAAATCCTTTAAGCCAAACAAAAAATACCCCATACAAAACAAAACAAATACAAAAAAATAAAAATAAAAATAAAAAACACACACAAAAAAACCTACACAAAAACGACAAACAAACAGAACAACACCAACCAGACAAGCTAACAAAAAAATTGCACCACTACCGAAACAAAGCAGGGCTAATTGGCCACTTGGATTAATCATTAGGCTGCTGTGCCATTTCCTTTTCTCTTTCATAGGACACAGAGAAAAACAGATGCAAAAAGTGTTGTTCGCTGTTTATCTGTCTCTTTAAGAATTCAGAGACCTCTTTTATCCCTTTTTCTCCTGGCAAATTGCATTACCATTACTGCTTCTGTTTTTTACATAGAATAGAGTGACTGTCAGATTCATAGTAGTCATATGCAGTCCTACATTTAACCACAGCTGAGGCTATCAAGCCTTTTTGCCCCAAATACCAACTCCTGTCTACATGCAGTGCCTGTCCCTTCTCTTCCTCCAGCCTGAGAGTCATTTGACTGAAGGGTGGAAATAACTCACCAAATGTATTTTGGAGAAAAGCAACAAAATTCACTCTTTTGCTAAGCAGAGGTGGGAGCAGTGAAGAATGATTGAAGCTGCCCTAGGGAAAAAAAACCTGCTCGGAGAGGGTGAAAGAGGAGGAGGAGTGGAGAGAGCAGATGACTAATGAGATAATGCTGACTCCTTGGAGCCTTCCCCCAGCCTGCTCCTAGTCCGTGCAGAACCACACCGTGTCCCTGCCCAGAGTGACAGCATCCTGCTTGTATGAAACTGGGTACAGTTCAGAGAGAATAACAGTATGTTTGTTGTGGCAGGGAATGCCAGGCACAGATGGAAAGCCAGGCCTTCCTGGCATTGCTGGGCATCCTGGAGATGTGGTGAGTAGGGCTATCGTGATCTGGGATCACCTTACATGCACTGGCTCCCAATCCACGTCTGAAGGATCAGCAGGAGCCGTACCAGAACTTGCTGGCAGCATGTGGGGAGCTGGAGCTGGGTGGGTCCTACTTTACCTGGAGCAGTTCCCCCAGACACCAATCACGGGAGTAGAGTGTCCCTTGATCACACCTCCCTCATCAGTCACAAGTGATAAAGGCATCTCCAGGGGCTAGTTTCAATTTCTCAATGCTCCTTCTGCTTTTAATTATTCAGAAATCAGCTCTGCTTTTAATTAGGGGAAAACCCATAGGCTCGTAGGTGATTTAAATGTATTTCTCATGCCTAAGATCCTTGAGGGTTACAGAGCTCTTTGCCTGGGTGGTCCCACAGGTTTCCTAGCACCTTCCTCTCACTCGTGCCAGACAAACTGTCCACATCCCCAGCACAGAGAGTTGTATTGAGGGGCTGATCAGCTTAGAAATAACCTGCCTGAAAGATGACAGGTTAGCTAACTGTGTCCCTGTGTCTGCTCCACTGGGGAATTCCAGACACAACTGATGTGGTTAATGCTGGGAGAGGACAGTACAGCCTGGCATGGCTGATTTCAGAGCAGTGAAAGGAAGATTAATTCAATCAATTCCCAACTAATGAAATGTTTCGTGCCCATTTGCTTCATTTGGTCATCTGTGAATTCTGTCAAAAGTTCTGGGAAACACTTTTAAATATCAAATCCTCAGAAGGTCTGAAATGTAACCAGCTGGCCCCATGTGTGGTTCGAGAAAGTTGGGGACTCATCACTCTGTACCTGCAATTTACAGTTATGCTCTTTGTGAGGCTGGAGAAAGTACATTTCACAATTTTTCTATTTCAATCACTTATGGCTTGTTTTTTTTTTAATTACATGCAGGGTCCAAAGGGGGAGAAGGGTGACCCAGGACCTCAGGTGAAGTTGTGTGGGCTTCATTCTTTCCAAAAAACCCATGTGAAATGCAGTACTGGGTATATGGGTTTTTTACATGTAATGCTTTTGAAATAGGGTGAACCAGGACAGGATGGGAACAGTATTGTGGGACCACCTGGACCACCAGGACCACCAGGACCAGTCATAGCAATACCTGAGGTAAGTGTGTTTGTCAAGCATTGAAGTCTGTAAATTGTCTCATAGAGAAGAGAGCACGAAGTGGTAACAAACTGGCAATTCTGCTCTTAATATTCAGGTCATAAGTTTACTCCTCAAAACAAAAAGATCTCAATATGTGTCTGTATCAAATGGATTTGTTTTGAAAATATTAAATAGGAAGAAAGTGGATGTAGAGCTTACATACAAGAATTATAAGGTCATATTGAGCACAACTCACAAATTCTTCAGGTGATTCTGCAGGACTTGTGAACATCAAACAGAAGTCAACAGAGAAATACAAAACTGGGAATGTTTAATGAAGCAAACCAGTCAAGACACAGCAGTATGTAGGGGAGAGAAGTATTTTCTGACAGTTGTCCACTGTACAAAGCAGAGCACTAATCTGTTGTGGAAGCAATAGCCAAAAACAATGAAGGGTAAAATACTTGAAGGTCATGAAAACGCTCCAGTATCCTTTAGATGCACACATTTTCAGGTAGTTTTGCTTTGTGTACATCAGCCTTTGCAAAAACAACACTATTAGCAGTTATGAAGGCTAGAGATTACGACTAATCTAATTTCAAGTTGACAGCAAAAATCCTTGTAGTTGGCTTGATATGGCATTAAGACCTGGACAAACTGTGAGTGACTGCAGGAAACTTCACCTCTGAGAGGTGAAGGTGCGTAGAGCAGCCAGACTTGTCCATAAGAACGTGTATAAGTGCAGTAGGAAATGATTTGTAACTGCAAGAACGGAAAATGCCCAACTGAGATACCTGTGTTAGGGGGAGCTTTGTACCAATTTTATCATAAAGCTGAACTATACGTAGCCTTTTTTTGACTGAAATAACTAGGCTGTTACTCAGGTTTCTGATAGCAAATCTAGCATCCCATAGGCCACATCACCAGTACCAACAAAAGTCCTTACTTTACTAAATTTACTAAGATTCTGTGCAGAATCTTAGGATCTTGGATCCTGAGTTGTGGATGAGCAGAGTTATGGATTGACAGAAATGTTAGCTGTGTGAAGATCATCTAGTCTGAAGTCCTGCTCAAAACAGGACTGCCACCAGCTCTCCTCTTTATCACATTTCTGTTGGAGTTTCTGGGAAATTCCTCAATAGTTGTGAAAGAAATGCTGATGTAAAATTCATATTCTTCCTCACAGCCCTGTCGCAGTGCCAGTGTGAGGCCTTAATTCTTATCAGTGATTAAAGAGCTCTGTTTGCAGTAATAATGCACCTCAGTGAGTTGCTCCTTAGCTCATTAATACTTGACAAAGCACTGTGAGATCCTCAGAGGGAGGACAGACCGTATAAGAAGTGTAAAAAGGTTATTGAAGCTGACATACCAAACTAATGACACAGGTTGGCTCCCTAACATGAGAGTCACAGTCCACACATCTGTCTAATTTGAAGAAACATGGTGTGCATCCTGTGAATTCTCCAGAACTACTGTATGAACTACCTTTACCGTGCATTACAGAAGTATATAGAGCCTGGTAGAAGCTGAATTGCATTAGGTGTATTACAGATCCATAGAGAAGGCCATTTCCTTCTCTAAATACTCTAGAGTTTTAAAAGTAAGCTCTCTTTAAAAATAGGGAGCATAATATAAGTGGCTTCATATATATTTGTAGCAAACAGTTGTTCTGGAGGGGTACAGCAAGATCCTCATATGCATCAAGTCCCCTGTATTGTTAATCAGATGATTTCTCTGAGGACTTGGTGTACTGGATTTCGATACAGTTAGTTAAATAAGTATGGAAGTATATGTCCCACTGAATTCTACCTACCTCACCAATGTTTGTGTAAGAACAGGACATTCACTTATTATACATTTGCTGAGATAGAAGGTTAAATTACCCACGTGCGTTTTGTTGACTCGGTCTCTCACCTTCAGTAGTTTGCCTCAGATACAGAAAGAACTATTGCAGGCAGACCTATCAATGGCAGTTGGAATTGCAGAACTAAACAAATACCAGTGCCAGCTGTTGTAATGTGGATATTGGCTTGGTGTGGGTAGAGCAGCAGAGATCAGTTCAGTGATGTAAGTGAACCATGGGGCAGTCAGAGAGATCACTGCCCAGGTCAGGGTCATGCAGTTCATTCATTTAACCATTGTATAGCCAAGGATAAATATTTCTCAAGCTACAGAAGTCCAGTGGACTGATCCATCAGAGTTGGAAGGATGTTTTCTTAGGAGGGGCTCTGCAGCTACAAAGAACAGATTTATTCTTCTTGACTGAAATAAAAACAGTAAAGAGTCAGTGCAAATTCAGTATTTTTGAAATATTGAGACCTGTTGTGGACAGCTGTGCTCAGGGCCAGGCCTCAGCAGTGTGTCCAATAACACATTGATCGAACTGCACTGAAAAGTGGACCTTGTTTTCCCCTTTGTTTAACTTGGGCCCTATGTGGACTGAGGGGATTTGGTTCCTTCAGGAACAACTTCTAACACTGTAAAAATGCGTGATAAGATAAAACTGAGGTCTTTAGAGGTCTCTCCATTTCCAGGCTTCTGCATACCCACCAGCAGGGTGGGTCTCAGAGGCTTCTCCTCCTTGCTGCCCCCTCTGCTGTCTCCTGTGATGGGTCAGGAAGCCAGCTCTGACCTGTCCTGTTTCAAAAAAAAACCCAACAAACAAACAAACAAAACAAACCAACAAACAAAAAGAAACCACAAAAACCAAATGAACAAAAAAACAGTGCCCCTTTGTTTGCTGCTGTTTGATATTCCGAAACAGTAAAATCAATATTTTTCTTTCTATATTGGTTTGTTCACTCTTTTGAATCATAGTCTCTGATACTCAGTGTGTTTTCAGGAGTGGGTAACTAGAAAACCATATTAGTTGTTGCTATGAGTTTATCACACATGTTTAGTTGGGTAGAGTACAGAGGTAATTTTGAATAGAGAAATATTATTGTATTTAAATTTCAAACTTTTAAAAAATTATCTTTACCGCCCATTACTTACACAGAAACTAAAGTCCTGAAGAGAGGTTAATCTTGAGGGTGTAAAGTAAATATCAAAAGATTTTGTTCCCTGTGTTCTTCCTATAATTCTAATAAGGATGTATTCATGCCATTTGGATACAAAGCCAAAGGTTTACCTAGAATTCCACCCAGACAATCATTCTAAAACATAACAGTGAAGAAAATATTTGTAGTCTCCACTCTCTGATCTAATTTGATATGTTGAAGAGTTATATTGCTGGATTGTTGTTATTGAAGCTGTTTTCACACTCAGAACTGAAGATAAATAGCTATATACCTGGAGGAAGTTGTGAAGAGTGCAATCTTTTTCTCTAATCATCACTCTTGGACCCTCTGTTTTCAAACCTTCTTCAGCATTATTACAATATTCTGACTTCCAACCACAACTTCCATTTGCAGATCAACTGTATTTATAAAATATACAATGTGCCTGATCCCAAACTCAGTAAAGCCTTTGGGATTCTTTCCACTGACTTCAATATAGTTTGGATAGAGCCCAAAAACAATGAATACTGAGTAATTCCACAATGAAAAGAGAGTGTAAACCCAGGACTCCTGGATTTCTGCTACCAGTTGTAGATAAAGTAGAACAATTGCAGCAGCAGGACTCTTTTATTACTGTCATTAAAGTAGCAACCCATGTCCTGTTCCCTTTCTGGGCAGTACAGAACTGGGTACAGAGTGGGACCAATGGCACCACACTATCCCTGAAGCAGCACAACCGAGCTCATGCAGGCTGGAGGATGGAGCGCTGCCTGCAGGATTTACACTGTCATTTTATTTGAGAATTTTCCAGTGGCTTTTGTAGAACATGAGGACAGGGAGTGGGTTGCAGCACCCAGTAAAAGTAACAAGTTTTATCTGCATGAATCATGCCAACATGACCTCAAAGTACAGAAAGTTGACCATACACTACCATGCTCAGACAACATAAGAGAGGATAGGATAGGATAGGGTAGGATAGCATACTATGTGATAAGATGTGTGATGTGGGCAAGCAGGTCTATCCTCTTTTGTGTCCTACTTCACATACCAGATTAGAAAAATAGTATTCAGAGACTCACAAGAATATTGTAAGTGACCTCTGGAAAAGCCATATGGTCAAACCTCCTATTCAAAGCAGGATAGCTTCAAACTCAGTCCCTGGATACTGTATTCACAACAAATGTCGGAAAAGATTGTGATCCGATAGCATTAGCCTGCACATGGTAACAGGCAGAAAAAGAGACGTTCAGATTTCACAATACCTCAGTGACAACATGTTTATTCAGGTGGTAAGTAAATCCCTGGCACCTGAAGGCATGCCCTGCCCTGGCCTGTGAAATTCAGATTTTCATTACATTGAATGGGAATGTAGTGCTTCACATAGAGCCTTATATTGAAATGGATGGCATAGCTTGCGTGTTAAGCAAATGGACTAGCTCAGTCTTTCAAGGAGATTCAACATATACTTCTGAATCCAAAACAAGGATAAAGTGTCAAATGGAAATATTGGAAGGAAAGAAATTAAACCAATGACAAGAACAGTAAGGGCATCTTTTTGCTTAAAACATATATGTGGTGCAAGCACTAACATATTTTCTGTCTTGAACAATACTGTAAGACTATATGATACAATTTTTGGTACACCTGTTTAAACCAGAAAGGTATCTATCTGAAACCAAATGAAAGCCTGATCATAACGTCAGGACAAGATTCTGATAGGGAGCAACCCAATAAATCCATGGATATGGATTTACTAATGGCAGCTCCTTCCTGATCAAAATCATTGCTACTCTGTGGACAGGAGATGGGCATTGGATTTTGTAGACCCTGACTTTAGCTGGGCTTCTGATGCAGTCTCCCATAGTCTTGCTATCACCAAACTGATGGCATATGAAGTGGATAGAGGATAGTAAAACAGGTGGAAAATTGTCTAACTGATGGACTCAGAGAGTTGTGATTGGCATTCATAAGACTGCTTCTGGAGTACTGTGTCCAGCTGTGAGATCCTCAGGACAAGAAAGCTACTGACCTAATGGAGCAAGCCCCAGGCAGGCCTGCCGAGATGTTTGGAGAACCAAAGCACAAGACAGAGTGGGGTATGCTCAGCCTGGTGAAAAGAAGGCTAAGGAGAGGCTTTGTTGCTGTCTACAACTGCCTAATCCAACGATACAGCCTCTTCAGGTGTAATATTATAAGAAGCAAAAGACCCAAGCTGGAACAAAGGGAATCCCAATTAAATATAAGCAAAAATATTTTTACCCTGACGGTGGAACCAATTGCCCAGAACAATTGTGGCATCTCCATCCTTAGAGGTGTTCAAGAGTCAACTAGGCAAGGCCTTGAGTGACCTGATCCATTCAGACCTGTACTGAAGAGTGTTGGACCAGAGCTCCAAGGCCCCTTTCCATATTCTGTGGTGAAACTGTGCAGAAATGCCTGGTCTAATGCTGAGCTCACTAATTCCAGTGTAGGAAGCAGCATAGCAGCATTGCCATGACACTGCACTGTTCAGGGATCTTGAGACTGGGAGCTGATAAAGAGTAGGTCCTGCTCTACATCCAAGTGACTACTGTTTTGGAGCTCCAAGCCAGTTTCAGACACAGCAGCATCATCGGAGCTGACTAAGGAATCACTGCGAGGCACTGCATGCTGTGATGAAGATATGCCAGAATATAATTATAACTTCAACTCTACAACAGGATGAGTGTGGTCAGGCTGATTCATTCTTAGAATGCCAATGACATACTGGAGCATAAAAACCTCCATTTCAGTCTTTATCTTGCTGAAGGCAAATGACTTCAGGTTGCAACATTTGGTGTCAGCTTTCAAATTAGAAATGGAAGTTGGTTAATTAAATTTTTGAAAGCATTCTGATATCTTTACAGAAGAAATGTAAAACAAATTTTAGGTTTTATTATTTCAGATGTATAACAAAAAATAGAAGTAGAGAGCCTTTTCTGTGGCATTATTTATGGGGGGTTTTTCCATACTTATGAAGAGATAATTTTCTGTACATTTCTAAAAATGTGTTTGCTCCTTAAATAATTAATTTTAAACAACCTGTTTCTTAACCCCCTTTTTTTTAGTTACTATTCAATGATACAAATGGAGTATTTAATTTTACTGAAATTAAAGGACTGCTTGGGCCTCCAGTGAGTATACATTGCTTTATTAAATCTTTGGATTTGCTCCATCTTCAATGTCTCCTTTTAAATGCTAACTAGAGATGAGTTTCCAGTGCTTTAAGACTGTATTCCTGTTAACTTCAGCACTGAATTCTGTAGAAGTACTTTGGGCAGAACTGTGTGAAAAAAATTTCTTTTACACGTTTGTATAAGATAAAGAAATTGTCTTAACTCTGATTTTTAACCATATGCACAAAATTACACAAAATTAGAACTCTTGCAGAAACAGTGACCAAGATTTTCATAGCATTTCTCCCATTTTTTTCCCTTCTTGTTTTTCAAGTCACAGAATGTTGGGTTAAAAAGTATTTTGTTCAGTTCTGCTTGAGACTGCTAGGCTCCTGTGTGTGAGTTTGGTCTCACAGCAATTATGCTGAGGATGAAAACTGGGAATTCTGTGAGGCAACAACAGATGTGAAATTCAGGTTCAAATATTTCAGTCAAATATTTGTAATTCTGAATGCATTTTGGTAATGATTTCAGGTTCTTAGGACTGGATCCAAAGCATCTCCTTTTCCAAGCTGTGAAGTCTATTCAAACTTGCCTGAAAGCATACAACACATTGCACTTTGCAAAATCTTAACCTACACGAATTAAGCAACTTTCTTCACAGCTAATTTCATTTATGGACTGCTATTTCAGGGGTTTTTTTTTCTTTGCTTGTGAGCACAGTTGTCTCCCACTCGTTCAACCCCTGATGTAAAGAGGAAAGCCAGAATGTGCATAGCCAATAGAAGAATTTTCCTCTACATAGCCAAAGTTTGAAAACAAACGTGTACCTTATTAATACGTGTCCCAAAACAAATATTTACTAAGTTTGTCATTGAACTGGAAAGAAGGGCATTGGCTCCAACAACAGCTTGTAACCTTTATCTGCTAGTCTAACATGGCTCTTTCCCACTTGTTACACGATAGGACAATTTCATGTTATTGTGGCTGCATCCAGCTGTGCTTATGGCAAAACTGTGTTCATGGAAGAGTGTTTTGATGGGTTTCCTAACTGCTTCTCCAAATCCCTGGGCATAAAAGGATGCCAGGATATAATGGGCCCTCTCATGTGAGCTCTGTTAACGCAGGTAGTTGCCATTCAAACCTTGGATGACAGATTCTCAAAATAACATAGATGAGTGGGCTCATGACTCCACCAGAAATGCACTGATTTGCAGTAGCAGTTAGAGTCATATTCCCACCAAAAAAGAGGAAGTCCAGTACCTTGGAGTTGCAATGGGAAAGTTCTCTGAGCTCACCCTACTCAGGAAAGAGATGCAGTTTCATGGTGGGTGGGGTAACAGACATCCTGCTATTCTAGATCTAGATCTGAATTGGAACTGAAGTGTCTCTTTGCAGTTATCACAGCAGGACAATCTTAAATACGTCCAATACAAATCCCAGTCCATATTTGTATTCACAGCCTATTACACATTCTGTTTCTTATCCACACACATCCAGGAGAAAAAATGGCAAAGGTGGGCAGGCTGATGTGGTCTCTGTGTCCTGGCATCTGGAAAAGATTCAAAGGAGGTTGAACTCGGGTTACATGACTTTCGTATCTGGAAACTATCACCCTTTTTTTCACCCTTCCCTGAATCACTGTCTCTTTAGTTTTTGAAAGTAAATGCTAAGGTAGAAAGTATAGGGCTTAGCAGAGCATTCTCAAGATTGCCACCAACTGGAAGAAGTTCTGAATCCAATTACAAATGAGTTGACACTCACAAATCACACAATATATGAAACATGCATATTCTGTTTTGCAAGTTTGTAATATGTGTTTGTAAAGGTGTGGGTTTTTTGATTTTGCAGGGGCCAGATGGCAAGCCAGGTCTACCAGGACTTCCTGTAAGTATTAATTTCCTTGGATTTAAGTTTTTTTTCAATTTAGTTTAATATTTTTAAAAAAATTGTACTGTGCACAGTTTGTACAAGTTCTAATAAATTTTCATATATGAGACTGCAGGTCTTTATGGAGTTACCAGCTATGTTAGAAATCGACTCTGTTGAAAATTAAGTATACTCTGATATGCTTATCTCAGTGTCAGTTCCGTAGTTTGAGATGTAATTGAAGAAAAACTATTACCTAAGGAAAGACCTATGCCATATAGGAGAAACAAATGGAACAAAGGGACTTCTAAGAGTTATCTTAGAATATATTATTATTATTAGAATATCTTATATTATATTAGATTATCTTATATATATGTGATCATGTTATTATTTAGGCTTTTTCTTGTTTCCACTACAGAACACAGTAAAGACCTAAGAGACGTACATTTTTAGCCTTTAGGAAACATTTATGAGGTTTTTTAATAATAATGAACCAGAGCTACCATGTAATCATTGCACAATCATAGTATCAAAAGGTGTCTTATTCTATGCTACCTACCTATTGTGCTTGGACTGCCACATCACATGAACGTATAAAAACATCTCCATAAACGACTTGGATGCAGGATTGGAAGGGATGCTAAGTAAATTTGCAGGTGGCAGACAACTGCGAGAAGCTGTTTACCCCCTCAAAGACCCTGCAGAGAGACCTCGACAGATCAGAGGGCTGGACAATCACCAACCATAGGAAGTTCAACAAGGGGAAGTGCTGGATTCTGCCCCTGGGATGGGGCAACCCTGGATGTTCGTACAGACTGGGGAATGAGATGATGGAAAGCAGTGCCATAGAAAGTGCCGTGGGGGTCCTGGTTTATGGCCAGTTGTCCGTGAGTCAGCAGAGCACTGGCAGCCAGGGGGGCCAACCCTGTCCTGGGGGGCATCAGGCACAGCATCATCAGCTGGTCAAGGGAGGGGACTGTCTTGCTCTGCTCTGCACTGGGGTGGCCTCACCTAGAATATTGGGGTATTTTGTTTTTTGTGTTTGGACAATGTTCTCAGGCACATGGTGTGACTTTGAGAATGGTCCCTTGCAGGATCAGAAGCTGGACTTTAATGGTCCTTGTGGGTCCCTTCCAACTCAGCATATTCCATGATTCTGTGATTAGCTGGCTTATAACTGCAGATGGTATTGTTCATACTGTTATATTCATATTCTATGTAATGTGATGGAATTATTTTCCCTTGTTATGATTGTTTTACAATTCAGAGCATGCATATGGTCTCAGGATCCTTTGTCTATTGCCTGAGAATAACTAAGGAGAAAACTGGGAAAGCTGACAAAAGATGTTAACAAAATGCTGGCAAATTGCCCAAAATTGTGCAGAAGGTTGTTTACTAAATTCTGGGTATTGTGGTCTACATAGGAAACCAAAGGAAAGAGAAAAAAACTCTTCAAAAATGCTTCTGATTTGAAAAAAGAGCTGTTAGCATTTAGAAAATGGTATAATGCATTCTTGGTCTCTCTGTCATTTACAGAATTACTACTGGCATGAAAATACCTCATGTCTTTTCTTTATCTCTTCACTAATGCAGAACTCATGTAGACTTGAGTCTAGTTCTTTGTGGGTAAAAGAAATGCTTCTGAATGCACTTATAATGACTGATTGTAAAGCACAGTTTGATCTTAGTGGAATACTTTCACCACAGAACAGATAAAGAAATTATCTTGTTTTGAAACAGATAACCCCTTTTTCAGATAATTTTTTTTATTACTGTTAAAAATATAGCTTCAGAAATTCTGTAGAAAATCAGTCTGATTGAGCATGGAGGGAGAGAATAGAATAGGGAGGAAATAGAGAATTTTACATTGAATTTCCGCTGTTATTAATGTTCAGGTATTTCCCTTTGTGAAAGTGTGTATCATTTACACTGTAATAAACATCAGAGATTTTTCCTTTTTTTTTCTTTTTTTTTTTGTTTTTTCTTATTAACAGATTCTCCCTATGTGATATTTGGTTTAGGGAATAATATGATTCAGAGAGCAATTTAGTCCTGTAAGAATTCTTACATTGCAAATAGAGTGATTCAAGGTCAAGTTTGCCAGTTATTGAAAATTGCATTTAGTAAATGGCACAACTCCATACTCTCCAGAGAGATCACTATGGATTTTTGTGCTTGTTTTTGCCTAGGGACCTCGGGGACCAAAGGGTGAGACTGGTTTTCCTGGATCACAAGGACCCAAAGGACAACAGGTATAAGAACATGCACAGGGAAAAGTACATTCCAGGAAATGTATTAGATGAAAAATACTTAGTGGCATTAAATGTTTAATGATTCTAATTTTACTAGGGATTGTGATGTTAATAAGTTCATGTGAAAAAATTTGCTAGGCAGAAACTGAAAGTGCTAAACAACATCCCTTGATATAATCCCACCAAAAGCTGATATTCCTGCCCCAGTGTTGAAATTCTGGAGTACAGTATGCACATATGTGTTAAGGCTGCATAACCATTAAACATGAAGAGACCTCTTCTTGCCAGCTGATTGCTGTGCTGACACCCTGGGATCCCATCCAAAAGGGCCAAATAAAAAAAGATTGATCTTTTCCTCCTACTTTGTTAGAGAGGACTTTGCCTACAGAATGAAGACTGAAGTTTTCAATTCCCAAAGAAATTATAAGGCTTGAGGAGCTCTCTTCTTAGGATGCCTTCCCTGTTTTCTTCACAGAAAGTGTGTATTTTATAGCACTCCTGAGAGGTTACTAAAGATTGCTATTTGGTAAATATCACAGCTGTTCTAGTTTTCTTCCTCCCGTTCTCATCCACCTGCAGGAAGCAGGGGAGATGAACATCTAATATCTTGGGGGTAACAAAAAGAAAAACAAAAACACTTTCTGCTTATTCTTTCTAAGTAGCTGACCTCACTTTCTCGCAAGTAATAAGAAGATTTGGAAATAGTTACTTCTGGTTTGCAAGGGGATTGTAGATGAAAAGCATCTTCATTACTCAGAAGGAAACATCTCAGGCCACAAATACCAGTCCTCTTTTGTCATAAGCTTTCCTATTCTTTTACAGAGTGCGTAAAATGATCAAGCTCAACCTTAAAAACAGTTGAGTGGTTTTTGGTTTGGATTGTGGGGATTTTTACTTTTGTTTCTTAGCCGGTGGGGGGGTTTTGGCTACTGCTGTCCACATTGGTAAGAGTTTAAAACTTTGAAGCCATTATATTTTGCACCCACCAAAGACATTGGGATGTACCTGAGGCTGTTTCTGAGGTGAGAACACCAGATTATGCTCAAGAATGATGAAGGTGGGAAGGGCAATTAAGCTGTACAGACACCTAGGATCATGACATTCGACCTCAGGGCCATAAAATTTCTTGGAAGATAAAGTCACTGAAGCCAACGAAGCCCTATGGAGACTCCAAAGTATCTTCAGAGACACTTCAAAGACTCCAAAGATTTAAGAACCTGTGAGAGGAATGGAGTTACAGCACTTACAGCTCAGTGAAAGGGCTGTAATCTGGACTGTCATTTTAATCATCAATGCAAGTGCCAGTTTCAAGCCAAATTTCTTCCATGAGATCTTGGGAAAGATGTTGTATCAAGATGCCTGAGCTAGGAAGAGGAAAGTTACGGAGAAAAGATCCAGAGAAGGAACCACTTGCTATCACTGAGAAGTGATAATTTGTTGTTGTGGAAGTGGAATGCAGAGGGTCACAATCTGAACGTTGGGAATTGGCCCTCATTAAAGTTAATGAGATTGCATCATGCCAGGCATATAGAGAGAATGATTCATGCTTTCCTATCAAGATTCTATCAAGATTCTATATTTCCAGCAGTATTTTCTGACCATTATCTAAGCTGATAGTACACAAGAAGACAACAACAGGTTGTCTGCCTTTGGAAGAGATCTTTTATGAACACAACATATTTCACATAATTACTCTATGGAGAGCAATTTATTGTCCTTAAAAAAAAAAAAAAAAGAAAAAAAGAAAATAAAAGAAAAAAGAAAAAAAATACTTAGTCATCTCAGGGAGTTGTTTTCAGTGTACTTTAGTAAGTTTTAAGAAAGAAAGATCATACCTTTTCTTCCACAGAATCAAGATTTACCCTACTCACACTGATATCACTTTATGTTTCAGATCACAGCATGACTAATCTGTCGTGCTTCAGACAGCAGTGATGCTGCTTTGACTTCTTCTGATTCACTGAGAACTGCTTTGTAAACAGTAATTACTTTGATAATTGCAGGGTGAAAAGGGAGAACCAGGAGCTATCATTGCTGCTGATGGATCTTTAACTGAATTAATAGGAAGAAAAGGAGAGAAGGTGAGCTAAGACTGTGATGTGTTCCTCCAAAATGTTTGGTGGCCTTGTTACCAGCCACCTCAGCGAAACATTGCAGGAATTCTCCTTGTCATTGCTCTCTGTGTGTCTGTCCTCAACAGGGTGATGCCGGAGTGGTGGGACCAGCAGGACCAATGGTAAGACAAGTCCAAAGATGAGTGGTGCTTTTATTTTTAATTTTGCTTTGGTTTTACAGATATTAATAAATGTAAAGGTAGTTTTGTTTAGCTTTTCATTTCTTCTGAGTAAGGATGATACAGAATATTCCAGTTTCAGGGTGATGAATGTTCTTCTGAGGAGAATGTGGTTGTTACGTATGTGGTGCTCTAAACGACTGACTTGATGAAGAGTTTAAATTCTGATAGCACAAATGTGCCTGTTACTATCTAAACACACAGTAAAATATCATCTGAACTAGAAACTTACATAACTTATGACGCTGAGTGAACTGGGTTTGTTTAGCCCTGAAGATAAAAGACTGAAAGGAGCTCTAATTGCTCCCTGCTGCGGCCTGAAAGGGAATCATAGAACAAAACCAGGTTCTTCTCAGAGGCACACAGGAAAAAGGCAAGTAAGAAAAAATCACAAGTCCCACCAAGGGAAATTTCAATTAGATATACAGAAAAAAATTCATGGTAAAAGTGCTTAGACACAGAAATAGGTGCCCAGAGAGATGGTGGATTGTGGAATAAGGTGCTGAGTGGCATGACCAAGTTTGTCTTACTTTGAGCATGAGGCTGTGCTAGAGGATCTCTAAAGGTCCTTTTCCATCTAAATTCCCCTGTTTCTATGATTTACATTAAAACAACTAACTTCATCAGCTCAATTTCTATTGATGCCAGTAATTTGCAACTGCCTTGGATTGTGAGAAAGCTTCATATCAGGCAGTAGAGTCATACTGTGACTGAAATCACAATTTAGAGGCCTTCTTTCAAGTATTTGGTCTGACACTTTTGACTAGACAGGGAATTTTGTATGAAAGCACAAGAAATGAGTTATAAAATAAGAACAGTTTCCCAGACTCAGGGCACCAACCTCTTTTGGTCTAACATTCCACAGCTCAGGGATAGGGAGCTTTTCATTGTTTCTGCCTTTGATGTAGCCTGGTCGCTGTTGTGCCTGAGGGAGGGTTAGCAGGTTCTGACATTTCTGCACACCAAGGTGGGTAGGAGATCTGGATATCACGTTCTGTAGATTTTAAAAGGAGCTAGCTGGATGTGCTGAGTAACTGCTTTCTTAATTACTGTGTATCAGAATACCCTGAGGGGGCTATCCTGATTTACCAGAAAGGGAGTTCCTTTTCTCCTCCTTGTATGACTGCAGGATGAGTCTGTCGTTTCACCTTGACACAGAATAATTTTGAGTGGCAGAGAACTTCAGAGATCATCTAGTCCACATCACTGCCTGAAGCAGGTCTGTTTAACTCAGGCACTTGCCAAGTGGAGTTTTCAACAATTCTTAAGATAGAAATTCCACAATCTCTCTGAGCAGCACGTTCCAGTATTTGATAACTTTCAGTGAAAAAAAATATTTTCCCTTATATTTATTTGAAATTTCTCATGTTCTGTCTGATGCTCATTGCCTCTCTTCCTATTGCTGTGCATTCTGTGGAGAGCTCCTTTTTCTGTCAACGCCAAACTCCTTTTGTACTGCCATGAGATGGTTCATACAGTTCAGCATACAGACAAGGCTGCTTGGAGGACGTTCTTGCCAGCAGTGGTGTGAATGATTACACTGCAGGAAAATTTGGCACACAGAACCTGTCTCAAGGCTTTGCTCAGCCAGTTCCTCTCCTTAGGGCAGAATTCTGGTTGGATCATCCCTGCTAATAGAGTGACACATAGTGTGTTGTCCCACATTAAAAGACCCTTTGTACTTAATGTGAGTCCTGTGCAGAAAAAAATATACAGACTTCAGAGTTCTGGGCCAGAGACTGTGAGGCATAACTTATCAAAGGTTTTAGTACAATGGTTCTGTGCCACTTTCACAAAGTAAGACTCTTTGTAAGCTCCAAGAAAAGCTTTGAGTCAGCTGGGGACTCATTGTTCCTCTCTGCTATTGGACCAGAATGAGCTCATACCTGGGATTCCAGAATTTAAAAGCAAATCCTTACTCATTGCTCCAGAAGAGAGGATCACAGGAGCTTGGAGCACAGAGAGCTACAGAGAAGTGGTAGTTTGGCAGATGAGAAGTAAGGATAGTCAGAAGGTCAATACCACAAGCAAAAGCAGAAGAGAAACTGAATCCAACCTTGTGCCACAGGAGAAATGAGAATTATTTACCTGCTGGATTGTGCTGTTCCCTGCCAGTGAAGCAGACATGATCGAAGAAGAGTCCATAGTAGGAACCTCAGTGTCAGTCTGCCCATATCTGTTGTATATGAAATTCCCTTTTCTCCTGAATAGTCTCTTGTGACCTCCTCACTTCCTTCTTTCACTTCTAGCTGTGACTGCTGGCCTCTGTCTCAGGGATTCAATAATACCTGTCAGGACTGGGCTGGCACTTGGACAGAGAAAATAGTAAAGATGACTCAGCATAGGTAATTCTCACATCATTAGTGTTTATTTGAAGTCCCAGTTAAAGCATAAGACTAGACACATCTCATTATTTAAAATAAAAAAGAAGTCTGTTTCTAATCATCTTCACTGCTGACTGAAGTTCAGATTTGCATATTCTTTAAAGGCTCAAATACAAGAGAGTTAAATAGGAAAATGCCTCATAACATCTTGATTTCTTTTGTTTTTCAAACCTCATTATTAGATGTGGTAGCATGGAAAGGTGAGTTGAATAATTTTGAAAGATTGAGGCCACAGTATTGAAGTTTTCGGAGTCCACAAGCAATCTCTTGCCTGATATAAACACAGGCATTAGTTCTGATCACACGGGCAGAAACTACTTTCAAACAGGAAATAAAATATAAGATTAATAAAGGTCTTACCACCTTCAAACAGTTTCAGCTGACAGTAGTGAGCTTTAAATTCTAGTTACAATGGGGTTGTTATGAATCAATATATTCACATGTTAACTGTCTATGAATTTCAAGTCTAATCCAGCCCTCAGTTTTGACAGGATTAAAATTGCAACAATTAATCCATGAATTTTAGCTTGACACTTAAACAAAGTGCCTTATCATCATGAGATAAATTTTTCATGAATGTACATATTACTTCTCAATGAAATTATATTACATGAAGGATTAAACACATCTATTGTCACTTCTTAGTGGTGTCTATGTAAGATCTAAAGTCTGATTATTTCACAAGCAATGCAAGAATTAACATCTCTTAGCACTTCTCCAGACTGAAAAAAAGGAAATGAAACCAAAAAGGCTGAAACATATGTAAAGAGATTGTCTAGACCCTTGTGGGTTTGTTGAGTTTCAGGAAGCTGACAGCAGCTGAAAGGTTACTCAGGTTTACTGTTTCTTGTTTAGCACTTGCTGGCTGCCTCGAAGCTGCATGGTTACACATGTCCAGTCACACACCATCCATAATCCTGGGCCACTTTTCCCAGGCAGCCTGCTTGTCCTCTCCTTTGGCAGTCGCTTGTATTCCTTGGTGAGGCCTGAGGAGTCGGTCGCTCCCTTACAAAGGAGGAACCGTTTTGTTTCAGCTATTGGCCCCCCATGAATCCACATACCCAGGCTGGCAAGAGGCATGTAGAAGCCTGGCACTGTGTGAGTTCTCAGGCTGATCCACAGACATTTCCTCAAAGGGCCTGATTAATAATTAGAAATAAAGAAAAGAAAAAATAAGAAAAGAAAAAAGGAATGCACAAAGCATACATCTCTAACTTCCTTTTTTCTACTGACTGATGGATTTACTTTTTCTTTGATAAGTGGTGACTCAGTTTTGAATTGCACATCCTATGAGGGGCTGAGAATTCAGACTTCATTTTAGATATGCAGTCTTTTCCAAACCAGAGCTGACTATTATGTTCAGTCCTCAGCTTTAGGGGTCACTCAGCAGAGCAAGCAGAGGGGACATTCTGCATGTTCTCTGCAGGCAATCATGGATTGATTTTTAAAGCAGATATAAAACTATGCCTGTCAATGATATGGGCCATAATCACATCTTCTCTTTTTGTCCAGGGACCAATAGGACCTGCTGGACCCAAAGGAGAACTTGGTTTCCCAGGACGTCCAGTATGTATCATGCTCCCAAGTGAAATAAACGTAGATGAGCCTGCTTCTGACACACATTAAATTGTTTTTACTTATTTCAGGGCCGTCCAGGACTGAGTGGATTGAGAGGTGTGAAAGGTGATCGAGGTGAAGCACTGACTGTAAGTATGTATGTATTGCAAATAGTTGGAAAAAAAACCCCCACATTAAAATCTGAAGTCTGATTTACATTAATTCCTTTCAAATTGTGATGGGACTGAAAGCCTGAAATGATCTAGAAATAATATGTGTTTCAGCTACTTTTCCTATCTAGCAGAAATCTTTGAAAAGTCAGCTTCTGGGTCCATCTGGAGAGTTCTGGCAGATATACATAGTTGTATCAGCTCCCAGGTGTAAGTTATTCATGGGATTCACTGCTTGCACAGCTGCTTCAAATAGCAAGACATCTGGGGTTTCAGTTCTTTTACATATATCAGGGACTTCCTCATTCAGGCCACCAGTAGGACCTCTCATGGTGTGAAGATACTCCCATAGGCTCTTAGCTGTGGGTACAAACAGCACTTGAGCATACCCCAGTGAAGTGGTATCTACTTTACTAACAAGGACATACTTGCTAAGACCTACTACCTGCTTTAATTGCCAAGTACATACATCCAAAATAATGAACTCTGCATAGAGGATATCCATGGTCACCTACAACCTGTAATTATGGAATGACACGTGGTGAGCAAAGCTCCTGGTGCTGCAAGCCTGTTCTCATGAAAAGATTTCAGACAAGTGGTCTCATGGCAAACATGAGACTGGATCACACAACAGCTCATACTGCTGGGTGTAAGCAACAAGTTTCACAACAGCAGGGTAGTTTGTGTGTTTTTGTGATGTTATGGGGCAACCTGCGCTAGAAGAATTGGTACCCATACTACAGCAGCAGCTAATGATACTTCACCTGCATCAGAGGTGAATGCTGAAAAAGCACCAAAGGTATTTTACTCTGATAGCATAGAGTCAGTATAGCTGTATTTCAGTAGAATACTTTTTAAAAATGAATTCTGTTGTATGAAGCCTCTGGTTCCACGTTGGACAAAAGAAAAGAAAATACATGTCTCACAAACTGCAAAGCACAACTGTCTTGTCTATCTGGACAATAAATATAAGTGTGATTATATTGTTTTATTTGAGTGTCAGGAAGACTGAGAATTGGTAAGTATCTAAGTAACTTCACAGGAAAAAAAGGGCCAGGTACTGAAGGTTGCTTACACCTCTAGAAATTTACTTGCTGGAAGGTAAAAACTGACAAATTGGGCAAATTCTAATATTTAGAAAATGACAGAAAAGGTGATTACCCACCAGCAGAAAATATTAAAGTAGATTTTCCGTTCCTTCGTATCTTCAAAGGGTATTAAAGTTCATTTCCTGGATTGTCTGCCTTAACCAAACAAAAACTACTATAGTAAATATGACTTGATGAAGTGCATCAGGCTGACAGGTTAAAGCAAACAAGCAAACGAAACAGGCTATATGGTTTAGTAGTCCTTCCTGGAGCCCTCAAGGAACATAAAATCTAATGGATCTCTAATTATTGATGAGTTGGCATATGTCACCTCACAGAAAGCTGCATTGATGTGGATGGAAGGATGAACAAGGCATTGTGCCAGGTTTTCAAATGACACAGTAAGGAGCTGACGTACATTTCTTTGTAAAGAGCAGTCGCGCCTCCAGCCTAGCAGGGCTCCTTGTAGGGTCTAATTTGCAACGTGCTTATCTGACTGCCGCCTGAAAATATATGAATCTTAGCAATCTTGAGAATCCTATATCAGTGTAGAATACCTAATTTTCCTTGGATGAGGGATCCACTGTCTTTAATTTAGTTTCAATTTTTAATGCTTTGGGGTTGGGTTTGATTTTTTTTTTTATTTTCCTTCTTTCACTTTCTCTTACCAGGGCCTTCCTGGATTGCCTGGACCCCCAGGGCCCCCTGGACCTCCAGGACGTATACTTTATATCAAAGGAGTAAGTACGACTCAGAATCTGTCTCTGCAGCAGACACGTGTTGTCCTAGTAGCAGTTTGCAGAGGGAAACATCAAAACTTGTTTCAGGCAACACAGTGGATGACTTTGCTTGTGTGAGGAGAAAAAGTCTCCTAATCTAAGCTACTGCCATGAAATAGTTTTGCCTCTCCACCCTCATGCCCACAAAGAGGGACCTGGTGACAGACCTGGCAGCAAGCTGGGCTCTCTGCTAGTGAGGTGCTGATTTTGTTTCCAGGCTTTGTTCCATTACTAGATCTATACGGTGTGCCACCTGCTGTATTATACCTCACTGAAATAATTTCCCTCCTGTTTTCTTTAGACAGTTTTCCCCGTCCCTCCCAGACCTCACTGCAAAATGCCAGTAAGTCACACACAGAATCTGCTCTTAGCAGAATGCATGGCCATGACAGAGCATAACCAAAGCAGCCATACAGCTAAACACAGTAGCTTTGCAGCTCTTCTCCCCCTGCCTTCTGCTTTGCACCAGGGATGTGTTTTACCTAATGGATTTTCAAGTGTTTAGATAGACAAACATCCATAAATAAAATACGTAACAAAACACTAGACTTTTGGCTTAAAGCATTTTGATGACTTGGTTCTTCTAACACTTTAAATGTCTTTCAAAGCTTATGTTTCTATGTTTTAAGAGTTACTTTGGGGAGCTGAATGTGTGTGCATATAGGTATATGTATTTTTTCATTGTACATACTGTCCCCATGTTGTTATGTCTTTAACTGTTTTCAATTTCCTTGTCCAAAATAAGATTTATTATGTATTCCATTGTGGCATGAAAGGTGCATCAGAAAAGAAAGACCATGTTCTTTGTTTGACCCTCAAATGCAGTCTGTTCACATATAAGTATTTATTACCTTGAGAATGGCAGGAGGTGAAACTCTGCCTTTGATTTCCAAAGGGAGTGACAAAGCCTTCATTACCTTCAAAGGACCTGCAGTTTTACACATTGTATGAGAAGAAAGTGACTAACTTTCATATTTTCAGAACACTCTGGTACAATTTGCATTTAATGAATCATGGAAATTGCATCCTACAATGAATGGTGAACAGAGTTCAGTGCTGGAAGTACTTTTCCAAGTCAATATCATACTGTTAAGATGAGGATTAGGCACTTGGAAAGGATTCTGACTTTGAAAGCCACAGTCCTCTCCTGAGGTGTAGTGTGCAGGGTGGCTGTTCTACTTTTCTATAAAGCAGCATAGCCCGAAATAATACTGTTTTTTCTCCTCTAATTTCCATTCCATTTCTTTATCACTTCTTCTAGGGAAACAGCTCTTGACTTACACTATAGTAGGTGCATTGATACCCATCATCACCTTAACCTATCTCAACTTAGGATTTTTCTGTTAATTAATGATAATCATTACTCTGTGGTAATTTGTCATTTCTACAGTTTTGGCCTGCCACTTCCAGGCACCATTTTTTTTACCTCTTTGAATTCCTCCTTTAAATCTTCTCTTCCCATGATATGACATTCCTGTGTGTTAATCACATATGTCCACAGTCACAAATGTATTTGTCAGCCTCATCTCTGAAAACTGACTGGACGAGGCCCTGAACAGCCTGATGTAGTTGTTGCTCTGGGCTAAACAGTCCAGAGATGCCTTCCAACCTCAACCCTCCTATGATTCTGTGTGGAATGACTCAAAGAAAACAAGCTTGTTTTAGCTGAATTTCAGATAATAAAAAGCTACCATTTAGGAAGGTTACAATTGGTGAATGATAGCAGTAATTTTTATGTGCACAAGTAATAGAAATGTGTACTTACAAACACTTCTTCATGCACCTGAGTATGCTAGATAGATTTGTCCTACATTTGTGAATAATCTCCTAAACCTATCCAAGTTTATAGATAAGAAGTCTGCTGTTCATGCCTACATAAATGAATGTCGATAAAGAACTACAAACTGAACCCCACCAATTTTCCTCATGGGAACTGAACTTCTGAAGTTAATGGAGCTATCTGTGTGAGTAAGACTTCTACAGGCTAATACTGCAGGATTAGCCAGCTGCAGCAACTTCATTTTTTTCATACACTTGCTTAGATTCATGTAAATAGTACTAGCTAGTACTAAGATTTTCAACTACTGTGCCACATTTTAATTCCTGAATTCTCTCTATTTTGAAGACAGGCAGCAGAAGTAAGTAACTTGCCCACTATTACAGGTAGCTGGTGTCAGAAGAGAAGAGACTAGAGTAGCTTCTGCCTCACAGCTGTGGTCTCAGTGCTTCTGGAGCATAGATTAACAGCAGATAATATAGCCCTGATCTGATGAAAATATTACAAACACAGTCTGTTATCTTACAGTCAAAAATCAGATCCTGCTTTCACACATAGTGTTGTAAGTCCATAATTGTTCCTGGGGAATGAGTTTTCTGATGCTTTGCTGGCACAACTGAGAGTAGGATTTGCTGATGCCTCCAAAATGCACGTTTTGCTGAAAGCATGTTGCATGTTAAAGAAAGCACCACCCTTATAAAAACTTGATCAGCTAATACTCAGAGCTTGTCAAACTAGAGATAATCCCAGGGTGTTATAATATTTACTACCACGCAATGTACTTCCACTGCCTAATGTGTATGGATAATTTTTAATAGACTTATTTCTCTGCAGGTAAACGCTCTCTACCCTGGAAATCAAGAAGCACTTAATGACCATGGTGAATAATTATTTTCTTGTACCTTAATTTAAACAAGCTCTTTTTGTTTAATTCTGTTTTTCGTAGTTAGGCACTTTTTGGTTTTTCTTGGCTATGGCATAACTGGATTTGGGGAAGGGAAGGGGAGGGGAGGGTGTAAAAGATGAAAAACATGAGCAAGAGACCATCTTGCACATGCTGGGGTTGGTAAGAGGAAAATTAGGCAGCCACTGAATGATCATGAGGAGAGTGAGACCAGCACACAAGGACAGCAGCCATGTGCCCTATGAGTATAGAAAAGACTGCTGTCACTTTCAGTGGTTTGCTTGTCACTGTTACAGTCTCTGCTGTTTGTGAGTTCTATGAATTTGTGATGCATTTACGGCAGGTGCTAAAGCAAGCAGAGATTCCTGGGGACTGCACAGCTCAGCACCCTTGAAAGGAGAAAAGGGAGACAGAGGTGCTCCAGGACCACCAGGTATCCTAAATTGTAAACAGAAATTAAGAAAAGTTTCTCTTCTCTGGTGGCTTATCCATCTTGAACTCATCTGGGTTTTTTCAGTTTCTGTATTGAATGCAAATTAATGTCTCACAAGTATACCTGGTGATTTCAGGTGCTTCATAGGGAGAGGATTATGAGATGATGCCTGCAAGATGATCATGCCTATGATCTTACTGAAAAACTGCAGCTAGTGAAGAGTGGCAAAAATAACACAAGAATTAGATTGAAAACACAATTTATCTTTCTCCTAAAATAACAGAGATTTATTCATTTGTTTACCAACCCAATGCAGTAGTTCAACTGGCTTCAATGTTTTGTCAAGTTAAAAAATGTTAACTAAAACCAACTCTGTTGCTACTCTAAAAATTATTCCTGTGCGGTTCTTGTATATTGATGCAGTTGCTAAAATATCCTTTCATACAAACCAATTCTCTAAGTCTCACAGAAGACCACATAATCATGGACAGGGAAAATTCACAAGCCAAAAGTTGCACGATAAAAGTACAGGAATTTTTTATAAAACCTTTTCTGATGACAGGTGGCTGAAATTCTTTCCATTACAGTATCTGTTCAGTTCCAGCAACAAGGAAAGCTTTCTGATTTGTGGTATTTGTCCATGCACTGGATTTATTTTTTCTTCTTACAAAATATATCCTCTCCAACCTTACAAACAGAGTCTATTAATTGATACCATGCAAAAATATGAAGCCAACACAAAAAGTGAGTAAACAGCAGGCTGTGCTTTATTTACCTATTTTGTATAGAGACAGATGTAGTAAATATCCAGAGCACTGGTGCTGTGCTCGAGCACAACCCTAGTTTTTCTAGCTGGAGGAGCAGAGTCTGGAGCCTTGTAAGAAAACACATTTAGAAATGCACAAGGAAACCTTATTTTCTGTATGAAGGAGATTCTTGTGAATCCTGGAAGCAATGGAGCTAAAGGAAAATCAGTGAGGTGAAGCAAAATGGCTTCTTGCTGAGCAAGCATTAAATGAGTTCTCCTGCTTCAGGGACTAAGTCAATTTCTAGGGCAGATTCCAGATGTGAAAGCAGTGTAGCTTCACATTTCCTAAAAGAAAGTTCACCATAGATCTGTGACTTTATGATTGTTGGGAGGGCATGATATTGCCATTGAATATGCACATGCAAAGTGCTGTTAACACTTAGTTTGTTCAGCAACATCTGAAAATAAATGAAAATCTCAGGTCTACCAGCAGAAGCCACACCATAAAGAATGTTTTCCTCTGGCTAATGTTAAGATCCCTAAGGGTCCTGCCAAAAATTACCCACTAGGCCTCCAGTGAATGTCTGCAGAAGAGGATTGGACTAGGTTTGCTCTTTGGGAAGCCACATCAGTTCAACCTCTCTGTCTGTCTATACTAGCAAACTAAACAGACATGGGCTTCATGTATCTTATTCATACCTAGTCTGCTTGCTGGTCATCCTAGAAAGACCATAGATAATGCTCAGTGTAGAGACTAATACTAAGCAACATCTGAGAAGGACACCTACCATTCCGTTCCACCTCTCCATTACCTTCCTCTTGCACAGACCAAGCAGGTCACTGCAGAAAGCTGTAATTGGCAGAGTTAGAATAAAATCTAAATAGTGGCTGGGAATACACTTCTGTCCCAGAGTACAGATGTATGCAATGTCTCCTTGACTTAGTTTTATCTGAGGTGGCATACTGAGACATGAGCCTAATGGCTGGCGTAGGGTTGAACCCAAAGATCTCAAAAATTAATCAGACCATGTTTGAAGCCAGTACATTGAACTGTTATGGACAGATATAAAATAGTCTTCCCTTCAAGTGTTTATGAAACAGGTAGTATTTGAAGGTTTTTTAAACTTTTTGTTCTGGTTTGACAGCTTTGACTGACCACCACTGGCAGGCACCACAATACAGGTGGTATAACCATTGAATCTAGTAATGGTTTTCATTGCAGAAAAATGGCAGGGAACAGTAATTACACAATCAGCAGCACCACAGCAACATTATGTCTTTCTCTTGTCAGCTATAGTACTGTCTTTGCATGAAAGACCACACAAATATTGATGGATCATCCCACTACCACCAAAACATATGAAAAGCTTCTCTTTTACCTTGGTTTCTGTCAAAAGGATTAACTTGCATACTTCTCTTTCACCCCTCTTCCCAACTGCTATGCTGTCAGAAAATACAGTTTTTCATATTTGAGCCTTTTTACTTCTAATTTATCTGAAATTCACAATCAGATTCAGAAGTTGTTAAGGTAGAGGAGTGACAGACAAGACAGAGCATGTAAGTCTTAGTTTGTTAGGAAACCAAACTAAAAATATGTTTGGTTTAAAGGTTAATGCTATTAGTGTAAATAGGTTTCCTTTAAACCCCTAAATCTGTAATACCCTAAGCAATGCTTTTAAAAAGAAAATTACAGATAATTATTGTATTTTCTTCATTTTTCAGGTCCACCTCTGCCTCCATCATATTTCAGCCACTTTATTAATAGCATAAAGGTAATTATATCCCATTTGTATTTTAGTTCTGTTAAGCTTTTTTTAAAGTGTACTGTACTATAAGTAAAACATGAAACAATGTAGCATGGTGAAATACACAAAACAGATAGGAGCATCCGCAATTAAAAACTGTATTAATTTCTTACACTCCAGGTGCATGTTCAGGTTTATTACAAGTATAGAGATAGCAGTTGTCAGTACTATCTAAAGATTACTTTTGAAAAAATCTTTATTACTTAGGCTTTTTACCTTCCCAGTGGTATTAAAGTGAGTCATAATTCACTGTTACCTAACATATCTGCCTTAAATGAATGCTTTTGTTTCCATGCCAGCTCAGGTAAGAGACAACTATTACCTAAAGGATTCCTAGAACACTGGGCAGGGGAGGCATGAAAATCACTTCCATGTCATGTTATTTATCTTTCAAGCACACTGCATAAAATTAAATGATGGAAACTTCTTTTCCTGGAAGCTCTTACATCAGAGATGTGTTTGGTCCCTCCATTATTATCATTACTGCTTCAAGTGGCAAAAATTAATAAAAATATGATATTATTTTAAATGTTTTTAAGTTTACAAGGCTCTTTATCAGTAGAAGATCTGAAAAAAAATTGAATCAGGTCATCACTAAATAATACCACTGAAAGTGGTGTGCTGGCAGTCTCCTTGAAGGTCTCTTAAGTGCTGTCTGGTTTCCTGATTTTGTTTCTGCTTGGCTGAGTTCACCTAAGGTATCTATGACATAAAGTGCCCCGTGTATGCATGGCAAAGCTGATATGGCTTCTTTGACCTTACAGTGTAATGTCTGTAGCTTTACAGCTTTAGCTGAGAAGAGCTCATTTTTCATTCTCCAGAATGGCCAGCCATACAGAAAGCTTTAGACTGCTGCTTACTGGGAAACTAGAAAGGCTAAAAGCTGAAGGAGCAACTACAGATCTATCTCCTCTGACTGTTACCTACCCCTCTTGCTTTGCTCATTGCCTCTTCTGTTCAAGTGTTTATATCTCAGAAACCAGAAACAAAGTAGATTAAAAAAAAATTTGAAGGAGAAAAATCATCAGACAGACAGAAGGGAATAACATGAGGACGAATGTACAGTTACTGTGGTTCGTTTTGCACAAAGAGATAATGGTCTCGTATGCTTGAATGCTTCTTCTTACCCATTGTTTCCCAAACCAACTGATAATCAACGACGAAGGACAGAAGACATGTGGTTCAGTGTGTCTATAATTTTGTGTGGTGTCTCTTCTGTTATCCCAGTTCACACTCCCACACTCCTCTCTCATCCCATGCACTGTAATCTGCACTTTGTTTCATACTTTCAAATACCTCTCCATTCCATGTCAATCTTGCTTTGCTTTTTCCTTTGTCATGGAGAAAAGCAGAAAACCAGGTTTTTATGCTTCCTCAGACTTTCTCTTTGCCTCCAACTACAGTAAAGGACAGGGTTTTGTTGGGCAGAATAGCAGGAAACAACCACAGAGGCATTTTTTCTGTCTCCATCTAACCCCACCTGCCCTGGCCCATGTCCTGAGAGAGCCTTGCAGCCTCAACAGGGAAAGCATTTCTTTTCATCTGATATCACAGAAGAAGGAAGTGATGTTAAAATGATTTCAAACAGATGCTTTTCTTTATTAAGATCAGAGATTTCATGTAACTTTAAAAGATCAGTGTATTGAGTTATAATGTCAGTTCAATGTTTTAAAATACTTTTTATTTGAAGGGTGAAAAAGGAGACAATGGAGTCACTGGTGTGAAAGGAGAAAAAGGAGAACCAAATGGAGGTTTTTTTCTGACAGGACCTCCTGGACCGCCTGGAAGACCAGGATTAGTTGTAAGTCACATAGGTTGTAGAATAGGAGTATTGGTGAGTATCCACTGCTTTAATTTAGAAAGCACTAAAAAGAGTGCAAAAAGACCACTAAAAAGAGAGAATCACATCAAGATGATGCTAAGAACTACAGAAAAATTCACATGCTAAACATTCAATGAATAGGAGAATGTTGCATTAAGCATAAGCACAGCCACTTCACTGTTGTGCACAGAATTAATTTGCTATGAAATATTGATGTAATGTTGCACTCCACTGTCTAATATAACTACAACAGCATTACAAATCAAAGCAGCATATATAATTTGTTGCTACTACTTATATTCCCATAACTACCAAAATAGGCCATATAAAATTATTCAGAGGCTTACTTAAAATTTATTGGCCATTCTAATAATTAATATTATTTTCCTTGTAATCCAAAACCATGAATGAAAATTCCAGTGTGTACCCATCTGGATCACTCCTGTGAAATTCAGCCACTGTTTCATTTCTACCTTATAATTTTATCTTTGAAAACTGCCACCACAGCTGCTTTTTAATAAAATGCACTAATTCTTTGGAAACTAGTTTACTCCCTGAGATCCAGCAACAAATATGTGCATTGCCATGTCTGTGTCAAGAGCCATGAATGTATGGGTCACAGCTGAGGTGAGGGTGGTCACACCACCCCCCGGTGCTATTCCACATTGCTGAGAACCATCTCTCTGCTTAGAAACTGTTCTAATGCAAGAAGGAATTGGGTGTCACAGCTGAGCTCTCCTAGTCCAGGGTCCAACATGCTCCATGTCTGCAGGCCAGTCTGAGCACAGGGAACACAAGTTCCCTCCTCTGTCAGGCTGAGGACACACTGTTAAACTGGAAACAAAGTGAGTTGAATCCTTTTTAACTGGGAGTCTGGCAGCTGGAGAGGTTAAGGGCTTTGAGATAACATTTGATCACAGGAGGGAGAAGACAGCAGTCATTGTGAGATGTACACCCTGCATAGACACACTTTGTATTAAAGCTTTCCACCAGGTACCCTCAGACAAACTCCTGTGAGCACGTCAGAGCCAGCAGTCTCAACACGAGCAGAGTCAAGATCCAGAACTTTGAGAGAACTGCTGAGAGTTTTGCAGATGCCAGCTGCTCAGGGATAGGTGTGAGGATTTTCAGAAAATGTTCTGAAATTTAGATTTTTTTACTTTAATTCAGTATATGGCTAAAATTTTCATTTTCTATTATATCGATACCTTCTTGAAGAAGGTTACACACAGACTCACATCTAAATGGCGATGTGGTGGCAGGCATTTGGAAAATGTTGCCACCAGAGATGATGGCCCTACAGCAGTGAAACCAATACATTCAAGGAAATGCTTTTCATCACTGACAGGGACCAAAAGGAGACTCAATTGTTGGACCCAGAGGACCCCCAGGGTTACCTGGCCTGCCTGGCTTACCAGGTTATGGAAAAATTGGACCTCCTGGCCCACCCGGCCCACCTGGACCACCAGGACCCCCTGCAATATATGGCTCAGGTATGTGCATGTGTACAGCTGTGTTCCCACAACTCCCACATGACCAATTTCTTCACACCTATCAGGTTGTCCCACTTGCCCACCCTCTCTGCATACCTGAATCAGGTTGTTCCCCACATGGACAGATCCGCAGCACCCATGAAGTCCATAAAAGCCTTCAGGGCTTTTCCCATGTAATTTATATTAAGCACTTAGTATATTAGCTATGAAACCAAATCAGACAGAACTAATTATTATTAGTATCCCATCCATGCACTTCTACTTATCCTCTCTGACATCAGTCTTCATAATTCTCCCACACATTTTCCTCTTTGCTTTGTAGAAAGCTTCTTTAAGAAGAACAGTGAGGAATATCTATTTTACTAAATGTTAAGAATACAGGGGTTTATTTATTTCCTATCTTCAAGACTCTGTTAAACATCTTACTGCCTGTCATATGGGATTCACACATTGTAATATGGGGAAAGAGCTTACCTGCAAGTGAACAGCTCTGAACACTTCTAAGAACTGAACCCCTTTCTCCTGCCATTGGCATGAAGGACCTGCTCTGGAGTATGTCTGTAATTGTCTCAGAGTATAGATTCTCCAATTCGTAAAAGGTGATTTCAAGTCTTCTCTGGGTTTTACAAAAACAAACAAGCAAGGTCAGTGTGTAGAAGCTCTTTCTCCAAAAAAGCTTCAAAGTTTTATTATCAAGCCATGTATTTGCACAAGATGGTTGCTTTCAGTCTTCCATATCTTTTAAACATTCCTGTCCTAAAAGAAAGAAGTTTTTGCTCCAGAAAACAGCTCAAGGTGAAGAAATTCTGTTTTGGACTAGAGACAGGTACTAGGTAGCAGATGGTGTGGACTGCATTCTTAGAAGTTCAAGTTCATATCTTTGAAGAATTCCTTCTTGCTTTGAAACATAAACTGAGCTTGCAAATTATTTTTTTTATCTAAGGAGAAGCAATTCTTTATTTACTTTTAGATCAAAAGATATAATGATGCCCTCAAAGCTTGGATGGGCAGGAGCTAAAAGTTCTTCCTCTTCCATGTGCATATCATTAGCAGCTAGCAGGACAGCAGTCTGGTCAATTTAAATGGATCTGGTTCTTCATCTGCAGAATTTCTACAACAGATTGCAATGTGTTGGCTTTAACCTTGCTAAAAAGAAAGAAAAGATTGTTCTATCATTGCTTGTAAAAAAAACCTTTATTTTCTGTATTTTCTGTAGTTGACTTGAACACAGCTACTCAGGACTTGATTATGGCTATTTAAAAGTTTCACTGCTCCTAGATATCACCACTAAATCCTTTCTTTATGTCACTCATGTTCTCTCTCAAAAAAGATGACCTTCAACCTGTTTCATGCTTGTTCTATTTTAGCTGCTGCAATGCCTGGTCCACCAGGTCCTCCTGGGGAGCCAGGGTCTCCTGCCACCAGGAATCTGGTAAGAGACAAAATATGGAAGTTTGCTATTGAAAACTTCAAATCTTTTGGTGGTCAGTAGTAGCACTGAAAGAAGCATGAAAGTTCCATCCTGTGTTTTTATGTATTAGACTATTTTATGAACCACATATTTTTTAGCAGGGAATCCACAGAGATGGGAAAAGAGACAAGAGGAGAAGTCTGTCCCTTGCCTTGTTATAACAGCCTGTTCAAGCAAGTTCAAGATTGGTGGCATCCTAAAGTAGTGGAATGTTATATATTCCATATTCAAAGCAGTGTGTCTGAAAGAGTGTGGCAACTCAGATATTAGAGCTGAAATACTAGAATTACTACTGAATGCCCATTTTCTATGAAATTAAAACACTTTATCCTACTGGATTAAAACCCAGTAAAATAGGTAGGTTGATTTTAAGATGGAAACTGTAGATTTCCCTAGCAAATGTAAAAAACACTGTGCCACAAAATACCTGCAGGTTTCCTTCCTTTTCTTACAAAATGAATCAAATCAGAATTGGATCCCAGGTCNCAACTAAGAAATCTTGGTAATTTTTAAATTGAGAATTCATAGTTTTGGAAAGGTGGGAATGAAGGAAGGAATTAAAAAAACCCACCAAACAACACACAAACCAAAAGCATCTTCAGGCTAGAAGAGGGCATTCATTGCAATTCTCAGGGGAGAAACAAATGTTCAAAGATTGGTGTCCCAAGGTAGAAGACTGTAGTTACAGGCTGGGAGCTACTGTCTCAGAGACAAGGTACTAGCCCATTTAGGCCAAAACTAAGTTTAAAAAACAATATGCAAATCTCTAATAGGGTCTACATTGTTCATAAAGCAGATGCCTTCTCACACTGAAGAAATGAGAAAGAAATTATATAAAAGTGTCAAGAAATTACAGTTTCCACAAACTTGCCCTTTATTTTAAGCTACCTGGAGTTCTCTTCTGAACTCTGCCATTTCAGTCTACATGCAGTGTCAGCATTTCAGTCAGCAGTGCAATGGTCTTCACTTTGTACAAAATTAACTCTTGGCCGTTGTTCTACTACAATCCACAGAATGATGATGCTGATGTGCCAAAGTAGCAAGATATTTATATTACTGAAGCTTTATGGATTAAATTACATAAAACTGACTTTATGAACATTTCCTGCAGAAGAAGCCTTGACATTTATGTGTTCAGATAAGGCTTCAATTTAGCAATTTAACTTCCAAAATGTTTTGTGTGTCTGATGAAGTATGTTTTCGTTTCCGATTTGACAGGTTACGACATTCCAAAACATTGAGGGTATGTTGGAAAAAGTTCATTTTGTAGCAGAAGGTACCCTAATCTATCTGAGGGAAACCAGTGAGGTTTTTATCCGTGTTCGAAATGGATGGAGAAAATTGCAGGTACTATTGCACTGCATCTTAATCTTTTCCAACTCCCTTAGTCACAGTGGAGTTGTGGGAGATATTTTTACACAGGTGGAGAAGTATGGTTCTTTCTTTCTATGATTTCTTTTTTTTTTCAAATTCAGAAACTTCTGGTGGTACATTTTTGTTTTAATCTCCTTTTTCGTTTTTTCAGCTCGGTGAGCTAATTCCTGTCCCAGTTGACAGCCTTCCTCCTCCAGCCATATCAAGCCATGTAAGTACAAAATACTGGATCATGAAAAACTGAGCCTAGATATGTGATACACTTGGCAGTTGTTGCATGCAGAGCACCGCACAACATAATTTTCCATGAAGATTTGTCAGCTCAAAATAAGCATCCTACCACTGCATAAGCTTGCAAATTAGTTTGCATTGGCCAGTCATCTCTTTCCAGTATCTTCTGAGATTCCATGTACTACAGAGACAGAACAGTGTTTGCAAAAAGCAGAATAAAGAAGGCTGCTCACAAAAACAAACAAACAAAACAAAACAAGGGGGAAAAAAAAATCCAAGAAAAGAAAAAAAAAAAACCTCCACCAAAAAACCAATTCTGTTTCATAACACTGGAGTCAGTCATATTGAGCCCTGATCTCCTTCAGGGAAACTCAGAAAAGTGTATCTGGAAACTAGATTTTCTTTAAAAGATTATAGTCCTGTGTTCAGTGTACCATAATCATCACCTTGTAGCTTATCATCATCACATGTAGCTTATCCCACAGTGTGCAAAGGGACTATTCTAAAGCCTCAATTGTTAGTTTGAACTTGACCCCATTTTGTAAGTTATTGTTGCAACCTGCATGTGAACATGCTGTCTGTCCCAAAAAATTGCAGGACGATGGAAACCAAGAAGTGGCACATGGGATAGTGAACAATTTTGTTGATGACAGGTTAATTGTTCTGCTGAGATAATGAAAGGGCAAGAGAGTGCTAGGAAGGAGCAATGAGAAGGAAGATGAGCAGAAAGAAATAAAAAAGGTTAGAGTAAGTCAAGGGGAAGTTCATTTAGTACACTGGGAAAATGTCTAGACCTCATGTTGTAATAAGTTGTCTGCAGACTCCAGTCAACACCACACAAGTTTCCCATCTGATAGACCCAGTGGCTTGTTACTCAGACATACCGTAATTAGAGAGAAAATTTTGCTGTTTCTGAAACAACTAATATTCCCACCCACTACATTTTCTGTTTTCACATTCTCTTTACACTTTCAGTTTTGATTTTACTGAACTGCTCTTCTACTCCTGCTGAGAGCAGGCTTCTTCCATGCAGGACTCCAAGTGTGATACAGTGCTGGCACCAGCTCTGGCAGAGCACTATGGAATGGGTACATTCAGCTCTAGCAAAGCTTTCAAACACGTTTATGTGACGGACCAAACTGATGATACATAAAGTATTCTGGCTACATGGTTTGAGGTTATTTTTCAAAGGCAGGAGAGTTTTGGATTTTCTGGTGTTCAGTGTTTGCTTTATTTAAAAAATAAATACTCAGACTGAGTGTCTGAAAATCTGACCTCAGTAGTGTATTTAATGTATCTATTTGCTTTTGTTAAAATAACAGGGATTCCAGTCTGTTCCAGCACTGAGACCAGTATCAAATATGAACAATGAAAAACCAGCAGTAAGTATGAAATCTGTATTGTAACTCCATAACTGTAGTTTGAAATGTAATAGATTGCATCTAGAGAGACAGTTGCCTCATTTACTCTTCAAATTCAGAGATTTTACTTTAGAAATGTACAAGTACAGTTCTTTATCTTGTTTAGATATCTCAGACACAATTTTAAATTGTTTCCTCCAGAACTACTTTCATCAGCCCAGCCCCTTTCCCAACTCAAATTAAAAAAACCTTGACTCTGAGTTAGCAATACATCTTCATTTAGTGATTGTACCTACAACATGGAGTAACTTTAAAGTTAAAAGTAGTATAACAATTAGATAATTAAAATATTCCTTAGAACATTTTTGGTCTTCATGGTACTGCTTTTTCTAGATAGACACTTTGAACCTAAGCCTTCATTTAGAAGATTTTAAAAGCAAGGTATTGTACCTTAAAAATTGTATCTTAAAAAACTGAAAACAAAAAGAAAGAAAGAAAAAAACAAGAATGTGGATTAGTTCTTGCATTTGTGCTGTTTGACTTAAGCATGCTAGTTCTTATCTTTTTAAATGTTATATGGTCACTTCATTTTACTTTTTTTCCATCCTTGTATGGATCTGGCATTTTGGTTGTTTGAAAACTCCAAGAATTCCGCTTGAAAATACTAGCTGCTTTTAAAAGAATTTTACTTTTCAGGAGTGTATAATTATATCTATTAATTATATATAAATATATGATCTTTATGAATTCCTTAATATTGAAATATGAGTTTATATTCTTGCTAAGGGTCTCACAGCTCTGAGAAGTGTAATGTTATGTCAGTAAATAACTTTCATACCCATTATGAAAGGTACCTATTCTGTGCTGGCAGAAGAAGGGGGCACTATTCTGTTTACAATATGGGGCTTCCTAATGTTATACACTCTTTTTTTTTTTAAACGGTGTGTTTTCTTCTTTTTTTCCCCAGTTGCACCTGGTGGCTTTGAACTTCCCACTTTCTGGTGACATGCGAGCAGATTTTCAGTGCTTTCAACATGCCCAGCTGGCAGGTTTGACATCAACCTACAGAGCCTTCCTCTCATCGCATTTGCAAGATCTGGCCACAGTTGTCAGAAAAACAGACCGATCCCATTTGCCAATTGTCAATCTTAAGGTAAAAATGAGTACTTAGAACTTGTCACATTAGGATAGGCTGTAGGCGCCCCAAAAATCTTGGAAAATGACAGAAGCGCAAAGTGTCAGCCCAAAAAAATTCATAAAGAAGCTGCTCTGTTTCATATTTTGCAGTCAAGTTCCAGAAACAAAAAAGTAGTGATGAAATAGAAAACCACTGAGCTATTATGTTCTACCTTGTAGTGTGATCATGGAGTATAATAGGATAAAATGCCTATTTTTCTCATTTCTAACTAAAATGCAAATTCTGTGCTTAGGAATAATGCTGGATTTACCCCAATGAAACAGAGGAGAGTCTAGAGCATGAGTCATTTTGTGGTCTCATATAAACAGACACACTCTAAAACTGAGGAAAACAAACCATGTCTCTGTAACATTGGCTGGCTCCCAGAACAAGCGGCCAAAGAAACCTACAGGAACAACACGATGCTTGGAATGTGTTGAGTGGATGCTGCTCTGAAGTGCATGCAAATGCAGAGCCTTGAGAGATATTTATGAAAACAATATTGTTTCAACTTTGACTGGAACAACTCAAAAGGATTTTGAGAAGTAGCCCAATGCAAAGCTTTTGCCTTGAACACTTGCAACACTTTTCACAAAACTGTGGCCTTAACACAAATTTTGGTACAAGTTATCTCTCAATAATTTCCCTTATAGCTACAGTAGTTTTAAGCAATTTTTCAAACAATGCCTTAGGAACAAAAGGACAGTGGATGATCAAGATGAATTTTTGGAGTGACAATAGAACAGAGAGACAACTGTGAGGCAAAGACATAGATCGAGAACATCTATTTGCACAGAGATGACAGACAAGTTTGTTCAGGGAGATCATGCAGAAACTGATGAGAAAGCTGGAATCTCAAGTGTCCTTAAATGCAGATAAGACTTTTGATTTGTAGATAAGTCTATAAAGGTCAGGTATGATAGAGGTTTAGTATTTGTTTTGTTTGTAAAAGTGGTTTTGACGTTTTAACAGGGAGAAACCCTTTTCAGTAACTGGGAATCTATATTTGATGGAAATGGTGGACAATTCAACATTCATGTTCCGATATACTCCTTTGATGGGAGGAACATCATGACAGATCCATCTTGGTGAGTTTACATTATCATTTATGTTTTACATATTATGTATAGGGGGGTTTTTTTCTACTTTTACCACATAGTAATAGAAATAATGACAATATCTTGGACTACTAGAATAAAAGTTTCTCACTTTTCCTATGCCATTTTTCTTTTCCAGGAATGGGATAGTAGGCTGTGTTCTTCTTTCTTTCTCTCCTTTCTGTCTTCATCTTTACCTATTCAGAGTTTTCTTCTAGAAGGAAGGAATGCAAAAATACAGGTCACCACACAAATAAGTGTGCAGTGGAATAAACCAAAAGAGAATTTTCCAGGAAATAACTTCTAAATGTTACCTTTCAGGCCTCAAAAAGTAATATGGCATGGCTCAACTGCAAATGGGATTCGACTGGTTAGCAACTACTGTGAAGCCTGGCACACGGCTGACATGGGAGCTATGGGACAAGCATCACCACTGGAGACAGGGAAACTTCTTGATCAGAAAGTGTATAGCTGTAACAATCAGTTTATTGTTCTCTGTATTGAAAATAGTTTTGTATCTGATCCCCAAGGAAAATAATTCACCTGTTGTACATAGGAATATTCCATTTAATGACAGGAAAAGCTGACACTGAAATTTCATTTGCAATGATGTAAATATTTTAATTTTTGTAATTGCACATTTCAGGAAAAAAAATAGCCAAAGAAAACATACCTCAACACAAACCACATTCCAGTTAGGTGGAACATCCAGTGCACATATGACTGGCTCAAAGCCCTTCCTTCCACTTGAACCCTATATGGTTCAAAGTTTGCCAGCAGTTAACTCACAGCCCTGAGTCTTTCTGGCTGAGCTGGAGGTCATGTCAGGGCACGAGTCAAGTGTGGTCCATGAGGAAGATCCAGTAGCCTGCCTCATAAGCAGTATGGCTCAGCAAGGCTGCTGCTGCTTCACAGCTGAGAAGCTGCATGCTCCATGCTCTGCTTTTCACTTGCATAGATTTTGAATACCCAAGGCATTGCTCATATATATGCATATATACATACTGTCCCCGAGCAGATACTGGGAGGCTGTTACACCTTACAGGGCTTGCATTTTCCAAAAAAAGCTTTGAGAACGAAGGTGCTCACCTCCTCTGAGTTTCAGTGGAAGCTGAGTACCTGATTCCTGTAAGCTTGTACAGATTGCAGCCAGGTGCTTACACAGAAATTTAGCAGCTTCCACATCTTATTTCAGCTTTTTCCTTTGCAGATTCTAGGCATAGGACTTTATGCAGGAGGAGTGAATTTCACCTAGACAAAATCTGGTCTTTGTTTTGGTGCTATTGTTACCAGGAAACCTGAATGCAATGTTAATAGAAAACATCCTGTTCTACTGGTAGAACTGTGCAAAATAAATGCAGACAAATTAATCATCTGACCTTTATTTATTCCATTGTGTATTAGAGGAGTGATTTCCTTTTGTGTCAGACTTCCAAATGAAATATGTCTGTCGTAGTTTCTTTAAAATAGGTTCTACATATTGTTACCCCACTAAGTTATATGTATTTTCCTTTTGGGAATTTACCCTTCTGGTGTTTGCATAATTAAGGAATTGCTAATAAAAAATAACTGCAGCAATGATAGAAGTGATCAGGAGATGATAATATTCTTCACAAACAGTATCACCGTAATATCTGAAGTCTTTTGCTGATATATTTGTCTATGGCATACTTTAAACAACATATTTACTTGTATTTTAGCAGGCAGTGACTCTGGAGGTCAAACTCCACATTCTCATTTTTTAAGATTTAATCTAGCATCTCTTTTGGAAATACATGTTCATTTTCTGGCGAATAGTGTATTAAATAACTAGACAGCTACCTTTGACAGGCAAAATCAAATCACACAATACTAAACTCATATAATTATGCAACCAAATATTGTGAATCTAGTTTTATTTTTGGAACTGATTAAAAAAGCTTCTTCCACAGGGTCAATTCAATGATATACTTATTTTTTCCTGGAAAAGTGAAAAATGTAAATTACTCCATTATTACAACATGGTAAAAAGGCAAAAGCCATTTATATTATAATTAAAATGTATATATAATAATTCTGAACTTATTTATAGTTCACTTCCCTAAAATACTGAGCACAGTTCACAGAGTTGGAAGAGTTATACATGTACAGCAGGACTTCACTATGAGTCACAGAAGGTTCAAGGGGGATAATAAAGTGTTTTTACCTGCTTGAAACAAGAACTATCTACTTTGAATCCTTTAGTGTCCATTGGTGTTTCTGCTTGCAGTCAGTCATCAGCACTGTTCCTTGCTCTTTGCATGATGAGCTAGAGCAGCACTCGGGAGCTGGGTATCTCTTCGCCCAGAACTGCAGTGACAAGAGGTGACAGGGTGATGGGATCACACAGAAGAGCCTTGTGAAGGGGGAGGAGAGAAGACTGATAAAAACATGCAGGCTTTAGGAGATAATGAACTAGAGTTCAAGTTGAGTGCAGCAAAATGTGTCCAGACTTCTGTTTGTACCGGTCCTTTCACAGAGCTAACCTGAGGAACTGAAATGATTAAGCACCATCAGTAAGTTGCTAAAGAACTCTAGTGTTTGCTTCCCACCTCTAAGTTTAATCTGCAGGCTACAGGAATTTATTGCACACCCTTTCACTGTATACATAGCATGAACCATGCACCATCTGGGCAGCTGTGGTGCTGAGTTCACATGCTGAGCTTACACACCAACAAGGGAGATAACCTTACCAGTCTGCTAGAAAGATCAGGTTTTCCTAAAAAAAAAAAAAAAAAACAACAACCACCTTTTTGTCATGGTATCCAGTCAGTGATGTTCTTTAAACTCCCTAGTATTATTGAACAGAAAAAGTAATATTCATCAAGGATATGACAGAGAAAAAAATTAGCCCAATACTTAAGAATAAATTAGCTTTCTCAATCAAAGTAGAATACTTTTTTCAGCATGATTCCAATGCAAAGGTCAGGTGCACTTGAGAAGAACGTTTGCTATTTTAGGTAAGAAACTGTACAATCATCAAAAAGAAAGGCTGAAAATGGTAACTGCACAAGAAATCAATGTAGCAGTCCAAGTAAATGAAACCAGAGTATCATTTAAATAAGACTCTGTCTCAAAAAGGAAAGCTTTGCTTGAGAACAACCATTCATTTTGAAGCTTTGATGCAGTTTGAAAGGAAGAACTTAATACACTGTAAATACAGAGGAGATGAAAATCTCACAAACTGTCAGAACTTCAGGGCCAGTTGGTGAATTAAAGAGAGCAGATCCATCTTAACTATTGGAATGAGAATTTCTAGTAATCAGGCTGGTAGGTTTGTCTTTATATATTATTACAGATGTCAGGTATAACAACAGAAGCTTCCTTTAAATCAAGAATCCACAAGGGGTGTTTACACTTCTACAAAATTATCAGTTTTCCATTCAAAATAATTCCAATTAAGGAAGGAAGGAAGGAAGGAAGGAAGGAAGGAAGGAAGGAAGGAAGGAAGATAGGAAGGAAGGATTAACAATTTGAAAAAGAAATACTGAATTTTTACTGGAAACATTATTGATCATGGCTATTTTGGGGATGGTGCAAAATGCAGGAATACATAGTCAAGAACACCCAGTTTACTTTGTCATCTTCAAGAGGAATTCTTTAAGTCATGACATTTTTTCTAATTTACCTGCTCTTGAATAATCAAAAATCATTAAGAGTCTTTCATAAAAAATGAAAATACTGCTCATTGTATGTTTCACCTCTTCAAGGACCATTCTCTTATAAAAGTGCAAATACTGCAGCAGATACCACCCCACACACACACACACAATTTAAGAAAAATTAAACAGAAACCACACCTGTTGTAATCACTGTTTTATGCAGCCAGAATATAACCACTGCCAGCAGGGCTAATGTGTCCCTACAGAGTGTTGAATCTTCAGTACTTTGAAAACAGTTTAACACATTCAATAATATATTTGACTGAATTGATTGAACACATCCAATGGGACTTGTGGTATCATTCAATGGTTTTTAACGTATTTTTTATGTGAAATGTCAAGGGTTGGGAGTCTTTTTTTTTTTTTTAATTCTGAATTTGTAGCACATCTTTCCAAATGTTTAAAAGTTGGTGTGAGAGAATATAATTTTTAATCTGATTAGGAAAATGGGGAAGTCATACTGGGTAAAAGGGTAGGAGTGGAATGCATGCACGTATAAATGCAGGCACACTCAAATCCAAATTACTTTTTTCATCCTTGTCACCTCATAACCCATGCCTGAGTTAGTCATTGACTGCTTTATTAACTATTTTGACCTCATGCATGTAGGTAAATGTTATATTAGGAAGGAGGAATTTCTGACAGTCAATTCACAAATCTGAGCCCCCCAAAAATGTAGCTTCCCCTCAAGTCACTTTCCTAAAGTTCTGGGTTTTGCAATTGCAAATATTCCTACGCACGTTCATATTTGAATAGAATTGTGAATACCCCAAAATCCTGTTCTGGCCCACTGATTTTGTTAGCAGTAAGTATTCAGCAGGTCTTTTGCCCTTCTCAGTTTGGGCATCTTTTCTTTGGGCAATAGTAAAACATGTCATGTTGCCATTTATCAGTAGAGTGCTGCTCTGCCCACATGAACCACAGTGAGATGAGTGTCCTTTCATCTCACAGTGAGTTTCTCCTCTCATTGCTGCTATAAGCAAGCCAAACCTGTGAGCTTCTGCTTTGTGCAGTATATACATCCCAAAGGACTGATAATTAACAAAACTTATCTTGGTGCTACTAAAGGCTGCCCAGCCTCACGTCTGAGCTGTGCAGTGAAAGAAGAAAGAATGAGTTGCAGCAAGTCCTGCCTCAAAGACTCCACAGTTCCTCTTCTTCTGCATAGAGACTTAAGTGTTACTTCTGCATTAACACTTGCAGTTCTTGTTTTCACTGCAGTACTCTCCTGGAAAAGAGAACCTGTCTTCCAGATTTTAAAGAAATCGGGTGCTAGAATTGCATTTTCATTTCTCTGTTCAAGTATTGGAGTTAATGGTATGCATCTTAGAAAACACCTGACTGGGGCTTGGCTGTTATTTGTTGGTCTGATACAGAGTTAGAGCCTGCACTCTGAAGTTCCTCCCTGCTGTCTCTCCTTAATGCTTCGGCAGTGACTGTCCAGAGATAGAAATATTTCTAGATGAGCAACTACTAAAGTACCTTGTTACTTTGACCTGAACCTTCCCACCTTTTTTTAACCTGTCAGAGAACTGCTATTTGCTACATCTGACAAAGCCTGTTTTGCACCTCAGTGCAATTTTCACTGTTAACAGTTGATCTAAACTTTTTACTTATGAAATTTTCTTCCATAATAAGATGACAAATTA
>VXAU01004690.1:47692-59851 GCA_013399695.1 Formicarius rufipectus | reverse complement strand
AAAAAAAAAAAACCAAAAAAAAAACCAAAAAAAAACCTACTAATTCTAGTACTCATTGATGGGCAAATATACACACAACCTAACCTGGAGGTGCACCCAGAGTGGATGGCTCAGCACCAGCAGCATTAGACTTTGTATGGAAGAGCAGGAACAAGATGTCAGAACACCTCTTCATCCTGCATGGGCAAGAGACAGCAGTGGAATTACAGACAGCAAAGGCTGTGGAAATTTCTGCATTGTGCCAGTTTGCCTGGGATAGAGTTAATTTTTTTCACAGTAGCTGGTATGGGTTGTGTTCTGGCTGTCTGGTGAAAACAGTGTTGATAACACAGGGCTGTTTGTCTAATTGCTGAACAGAGCTTACATAGCCCCAAGGCCTTTTCTGCCTCTCACCCCACCCCACCAGAGTGCAGGCTGGTGGTGCACAGTGAGATGGGACAGTTGGGACAGCTGACCCCAGGTGACAACAGTGATATTCCAGACCATATGGCATCATGCTCAGCGCATAAAGGTGGGGGAAGAAGGAGGAAGGAGCAATATTTGGAGTGATGGCATTTGTCTCCCCAAGCCATCACTCCTCATGATGGAGCCCTGCCATCCTGGGCATGGCCGAATAATTTCTGCAAATGGGAAGTGAATTCATTCCTTGTTTTACTTTGTTTTCATGTGTGGCTTTTGCTTTACCTATTAAACTCAACCCATTATTTTTCTCATCTTTACCCTTCCAACTCTCTCCTCCATCCCACCCTGAGGGAAGGGATCCAGCAGCTGTGCAGGGGTCTTAGTTGACAGCCAAGGTTAAGCCACGACACTCCTGTGAAGTCAGTTCAGCAGCACACCCTGGTCTTGATGAGAGGTAACATTGTAACCTTTCCTCAGCTGATCTCGGGGACACTAGTGATGCTTCATCTAAAGAGGAGGTGACAGTCCTGTTTAGCCTTATATAAGAAGTACTTAAGATCACCAGCAAATACAAATTCATGCCTCTGCAGGAAAGGTAAGTTTTGTACTCTGTACTTGGAATATGTTCACATGAATAGCAGAATAATAACTGTGTTTTCCACCACTCGGTACCAATACCACATCACAGGTATTTAGTTTGGCTGCCTTTGGTTCCAGACATATCCACTGAGATCCTAGCCACAGCAATGGCTTGCTACCAGAAAAACATCATCTCTCCACTGGGTTAGAGGATGGGTTGGTTTTAATCTCCAAAAACTGTTTCACTGGTGTTTAGCTTTGTTCTACAGTTATGTATTTTAACTATGCAGGCTTGAAGGTTTCAACTATAGAACCATAGATTATGCTGAGTTGGAAGGAACCCAGCAGGATCATTGAGTTCAACCCTTAGCCCTGCACAGGACCATCCCAAGAGTCACACCATGTGTCTGAGAGTTTTGTCCAAATGCTTCTTGAGGTCTGTAAGGATTGGTGCTGTGACCACTGCCCTGGGGAGCCTGTTCCAGTGCCCAACCACTCTCTGGGTGAAAAATCTTCTCCTGATATCCAGACTAAACCTCCCCTGGTTCAGCTTCATGCTGTTTCCTCAAGTCCTGTCCCTGATCACCACAGAGGAGAGCTCAGCGCCTGCCCCTTCTCTTCCCTTCATGGGGAAGGTGTAACTGCAATGAGCTCTCCTCTCAGTCTCCTCTTCTCCGCCTGTACACACCAAGTGCCCTCAACCACTCCTCACATGGCTCCCCCTCAAGGCCCTTCACCATCTTCATTGCACTCCTTTGAACACTAAGAGCTTAATACCTTTCTTATGTTGCAGTGCCCAAAACTGCCCCATTATTGCAGGTGAGGCCGCCCCAGTGCAGAGCAGAGCTGGACAGTCCCCTCCATTGACCAGCTGATGATGCTGTGCCTGATGACCCCCAGGAGAGGGTTGGCCCTCCTGGCTCCAGGGCACTGCTGACTTGTGGACAACTGGCCATTGACCAGGACACCCAGGGCCCTTTCCCAGCACTGTTTGCCAGCATCTCATTCCCCAGTCTGTACGAACATCCAGGGTTGTCTCATCCCAGTTGCAGAATCCACAACTGACAGCTTGAGCATTTGGGGGTTTGTTTAAAAGGGTTTTCATCCTTGAGGCTGCAGAACTCCCATCTTGATCTCCATTTTCATCCAACTAAAGCATACAGAAATTCAAATGAGCAGACATAGAACAACTGGGTTTGTGAAAGCATCAGATCCAGCCAAAGCTGATGCCATGCATTATTCTATACAAGTTAGAAATGGACATAGACACTCATTATTCAAAAGTAAAAACAAAAATTAAAAGAAAACTTGATTAATAGCCAGAGTTCATTGAGATTCATAGTTGAATGTGTCTTCACTACCTCTCTCCCTGCTTTAATGTAATTTGATATACCTTAGAATGGTAGAATAATTTAGATTGGAAATGGTCTCAGGTCATCTAATCCAACTCCCTGCTCAAAGAACAACTAAGATAACTTCAAAGTTAAATCATCTCAAATTGCAGGAAAGGAACTGAAGGTGCAGCAGTGTGCTCAGACATTCATGCCTCTGTTTTAAGAAGATAAGAAGTTGGTATTTTGATTCTTTTCTGTTAGGGCAGGAATGTGTGTGATTGATGGACAGAGGTAGTTGTCTCTAAAGTCAGAAGAGAGTTGTGGTTGTGTTCTGGCCTGTCAAAATATATGTCCTATTATTTTATGAATAATAGGTTGGGGGAGAGGAGCAAGATAAGTCAGTAGAATCTAACTTGGTCACCTCATAGCTGAACTGGTGATGTACTAGCTAGTGACAATGTATCAGGGGACACTGCGAGCCTTACGCACACACTAGCAAAGTTCTGTTCTCGGTCAAGTGTCACGTAATGATGGATAATAAGCTACTCATTTTGTCAAAGTCACTGAAATACACTATCTTGGTTACAAAAACCCAATTACTCATCACTAGGATAAAAAGTCAGGAAAACTGATGAATGGCCTAGAGGAGATATCAAAATAGTCACAGCTGTACCCTCTTGTACTGGTATACTCAGTAAGACACAAGGTAGAAAGAGAGAAGGGTAAGACAAGTCAAAAGGACCAGGGAGGAAGAACAATAAAGTTCTGAAGCTGTAGTGAACTCTGTGAACTCTATGAATGAGAAGCTAGAAGGAAACAGGAAATTTTCAGCTCTATTTTGGATCTATAAAAGTAATTCTGAAGGCAATACCGAGATAGTCTACAGGCTGGAGCTATTAAAAGGGATAGTGAACTTGGAGGAGATGGCTGTGAAGAGCAGCCCAGTTACATCTGACATACGTCAAACACAGTGATGAAAAGAATTTACGTATCCACGTCCCAAATTCATGATCCTCTAATTTCCCCTCACCTACTGGTAAATATCTATAGGCAACTGTGCTTCCCTTGGCACTTTGGGCTATTAAAGAACAAGAATTTCTTTCTGTAGCTCATGAATAAGAATCCACAACCACTGAAATAGCTCCAGTAGGAAGGATTCAGAGTAGCACTCCAAATATCCTTAGTCTTGCAAAAAAAGTCTGCGAGCACAAACCACTTTGGCATTAAACCTGTATTTTCCACTAGAATAATAGGTTTAAAAGTAACAATTCCCAGGTATACTTTTGCAGAAAATTTCTGATTCTACATAGAATCTATTAGCTGTGTGAAGAGAGTGAAGCAGTTTAGGCAACCCTGCTCACAACACTTTCTGTTAATTTTCAAGTGAGTATCTTTGTACATTGTGCAGAGAGCTTAAGCATCAGTTGTAAAAAGCTACAGTGTCAAGACTTGAGCAGCCTAAATCTAAAATAAATTACTTCTAAACTACTGAAACCTATTTTAATCTAAGGCAGGTCAACATAAGAAGCAGAGCAGCAACTTTCCCTCATTCAAAGTTAGAACCTGCTTGAAAGTTAGTCCTGGGTCACGAGCAAGAGAAGTCTAAACTTCTATTAGCCCAAAGTAAAACACAGAGGACAAATGTGGAAACAATACACTTATTCCACTACTTCTGGGAGAACTTGTCAGTGTCTTTCTTCATTATCAGTGGTGTCCAGTGACAGTTGTGACTCTGCCATCCAAGCCAACTCAGAAGCATACAGAGAAACAACTATAGGACAAAGAACAGGATAGGAACCTTCTGAGACTCAATCATGCCTTTACAGTTTTTGATAGCAATGTTCAAATGCATACTGCTTTCCAGATCCAAGTAGTTTATGGCAGTTTCGTTTCACCACATTTCTTCCTCATTTTCCTCACGGAAAAGCAATGTCCAGAAAACTAGGATTACTCATCACGGGTTTCAATGACTAAGATGTGGTGTGGCCCCAGAGAAAGGATGATGTCATGTTTGTGGCAACAAAACAGTGCCCAGAGGAATATGATTCTGACCCTGATCCAGTCAGAGAAGAAAAGCTCCTCATAAGTGGATTTTGGAATAGGTTACAAATAATTTAGAGTAGATCAACATGCAATACCTTGAGTGTTAAAATAGACTTAGGTCACTTCAACCAGATCCAACACCTTTGTGTTCCATGTCCCACGGTCTTCCTTGTGCCCACCCTCAAAATCATGAAACCCTACAGAGAGTACAACATACCAAAAACACCCTGCAAAACAAAAGATATTCCTTTCTGATTTAGCTCTTTGTTTTGGCTCCTGTGGGATAAGATATGGGCAACTGTCAGCAGAAGGGAGGGCAGAATCCCATAACCTCTCAGGCTCAGAGAACAGTTACCCTACAAGTGCTAAAATGCATCTCTTCTCAGCCAATCTATGTGAACAAACTAATCCTGGCATGTTTGTGGGCCAAGCCATTTTAGAGAGTTGATCCAAGTTGAAACTAAAAATGTATTTAACCAAGAGCCACAGCCAGGTTTCAAAATGTAATACTTACACAGTTCTTTGACCTTTAGCAAAGTTCTAAGAAAACTTGTGTCCTGGAAAAAGATAGAGCATTCAGCTTCCCAAGAAAATACTATTCTGAAAACTAAGAGCATGACAGACTAGACTTCTAGTGTTTTAAACTTCAGCTACAAAAGGAGTAACCTTCTCTATAAAACTGAACTGCAATAGAAAGATACACAGAGATACTCTATTTTTTTTCCTACTGAATCTAGGACATTTATAGGGCTCTTAATTTGCTGTCCTGTTGTTGCAGGAATCTTGATGGATACAGGGCATGATGTATTGATACATGCCCATGTGCACAAGCCAGCCTGTGTAACAGGCTTCAGAAGTGAAGTTAGAGATAAGCAAGAAAGGAATGCATTCTTGCTGGGCAGAATGCCACAGGCTGCAAGGGGGGAGGACCTGCCTGCCCTAAGGACCAATAGAAGCGTGTGAACCCTGTTAAGCCCGATATAACCTGTGTGAGCTAGGAGAGTAGACTAGAGATTAATAACTGTGTGTGAACCCTGTAGGTATAGTGTGTGTGTGTTACCAATAAAGCGAGCATTGACGGTATTTCTATGAAGACTGCATCTTTGACTTCGGTGCTCTCTCGCGTTTATCCTGTAATACCATCATTCATTTTGAAAAAATTAGTCCCGTTAACAGTTTAACTAACTGAAATGATTTCCTCATGAGTGAGAGATTTCCCTTTCCCATCTTTTACTCTTCATTAGGTCAAATAAATACATATTAGGATTATCATTTCCAATATTTTGTTGGCAGGATAATCCAGTGCCATGATGCACGTACTCTTTTGTTTTGTTTTGGGGTTCTGTTTTGTTTTGTTGTTTGGGGGTTTTTTTTGCTTGACTTTATGCTGTCTTTAAACTAGGAAGTGATATATTTCTCCAGGGTTTTGGCAATGGTCACCTTTAAACAGTATGGCAGTTTGGTTGTGCAGGTGGAACAAAAGTGTTGTCACAACTACTATTGCAGAAGTTCTAGGATATGTAGTTAATCCAGAATCTTGATTTAACATTCTTACATTCTCAAGAGAGACAGTTTCTTCAACACTCTAGTATACCAGTCTACTAGAACTTCTTGGATAAAAGTCAATCTTGGAATTACACTCAAGGGATATCGTTGATGGAAAATGGTCGTGGTAACAGAGAAACAGAATTCTGAGAAACAGAATGAAGTAATTTATTGATATTTTCAACCAGAAAATGTTTTTCAGGAGAATTCATGTGGTAACTCAGAACTGAAAACAGCTTGAATTATTATTTTTGTATAGGCCCTGTAAAAGAAGTCTTCCCTCTTAATAATGTCACTTGGAAATGGAGAACTAACCAAGGACTGTATCAATCTCAAAATTATGTATTCTTGGAGTAAAGTTAGAAATTTAATTGGTAAAGAACTGGTAAAGAACAAAGCTCAACAAAGGATTTGCACCATCCCTCTTATCACTGAATTATTTATCAACATATTCAAATAGATTTTTAGTCTATTTTTCTCTTTTTCAATTATTATTCCTGAGTAGTTAAAAACTCCATTACCTGATTTAAAGGAAAAAAGACCTTTTTAGAATCCCCTAAATCCCTAGAGAGAATCCCCATCTAATTTTCTTGGTCAAAGTATAACAACATTGTAGAGTGAACCCTAGGTATTGTTTGCAAATGAACAAATGAAAACTTACAGAAAACACTATTTAAAGAGGCTACAGACACAAGATTGTGAAATGACCAGGTAGAGCTTGAACTGTGATAAAAAGTCTGATACTATCACTTCAGGTAACATACAGTCACATGCACTCAAAAACAAGCGTTGATAGGGAATACATGACAAGCCTAGAAGAGCTGCAATGAAACAGGAAATTTCTACACCTATAGAACACACTCTTTCTTCTCTATTCCCAGTTTGCAGGGTTATTAAATCAATGTCAGGAATTAATGATGGAAGGTATGTGATATTCTAGTCTCTTTTTTATATTATTTTCATTGCGAGTATACAGGTTTTATTAAAAACCTGGGGTTATGGGGGGTTTTGAATAACTGATATTTAATGCAAACTTGATCTAGACCCTCAAATCTAATTTTGGGGTCTTAGCAACTTGCCACCAAAACTCCCACTTTCTACTCTAGGAAATTTCTTGTCTTCTATGAGCCCAAATTCCAGGGAAAAAGAAGTCAAGTTTGTCAAGCCGACAGGATACCTGCCTGCTAATGGGTACACAGAGACTTACAACAGGAAAACCTTCTGATCTGTGCATTGCTAGAGAGACATTAACTTTTGGTGAGTTACACATGCTGATCTTTCCCCACTCAAGGCAAAACTGAGTCCAACCTCAGGAGGAAAATAACCTCTCTTGAAAAGCAGGATGACATAAATTATTACTTGCACCATCAACTTGATATGAGCAGTAGTGTTCGAGCAGGTAACAGCTGTACCTCCACAGCAAAAAAACGATCCCTCCTTAATTAGAGGCAAGCTGCTTTAATGCATCTATCCATGGCTGCAGTCATAGGTGAGATGTCCGTCGGTGAGATGTCAGTCATAGGTGAGATTTTGGAGTTACTACAGCAATGTAAGGCCTTCAAACAGATAATGACATGCAGTCTAAAGTCATTTCCAGACATCGTTGATGTCAGCCTTTTTGCTTCAGGCAACCACTCCCTAAACTAACCAGTCTTCCTAGTCACTGCTGTGTTTAGTAACATGTCTCGGACTATACACTTCTTCCCTGCTTTCAGCATAAATCAGGTCTCTTTAATGAGACTCGCAGTCGACACAGCTCTCTTTTAATACCTGATCTCAAATGAAGTTGGATTAGCACACCTGTCGTAAACAAGCTCAGCATCTGAGGGATTCTACAACCTGGAATGAAACACAGAGTTCAGCAGGTTTAACTGTCATCACTAAGATCTGCTTAAGGAGCTTAGGACACTCTAACATGTCCACAAACCTATTAGCTGTATCATAAGGAGGGTGTTAGCCAGAGGGATCAAGCTCCTGGAGCGTGTTGCTGGGCTGCCTAATTCATAACTTTGAGATATGGCAAAGCAAAAAGGGTTTCCTACGTCTTAAGCTTTAACTGACCATCTGTTAAAGGAAATTACTAACTGACTTCTCAAAAACTAAGATCTCACTGTTTTCAACTTTGGAAACATTGATTAAGCAAATCAGGCAATGTTTATAAAGATTATAAAATTAGTAATTCTGAGTAGTTCATGAATCAGTGACTTCAAAAAAGTTGTTCCTTTTGCTTGTCTCTGATTTGTCAAGATCACAGATCCTTGTGAAACTTTCAGATTTGTTAGCTTACAGAAATTGCACACTAATAAGCACTTTGATCTTTTCTGTCCTCGTTTGAGAAAAGCTGCTTGAAAACATCAAGGACTGGGGCTGGGGGTGCATGTGTTTTCAATAGCTTATTCTGTTGTTTTGATAAATGTTACTCAACTCAATTGTTTTCCTTTCTTAATTCCTTGGTGAAAGCAATTAGTAAATATCATGATGCACTGAATAGTTCTTAAAAACCACAATGAACAAACCAACCAACCCTAAAATGTGGCTCATTACAATGGACATAAAACTGTGAAAACTGCAAATTAAATTTTGCAACACCTTTATTTCTTCTAGTTCCAGCATTAACTGTGCATATGTTGTTGTTTAATGATTCATTAGAATTCTATATTACCCTGATACAGTATCTCTTTCACTGAAAGACTAATAAAGCTTTTAGTCATCACCATTAATAGTATTTTCTATCACAATTCCACATATTTTTACTTTACAAGCTAAAAAAAATCTGTTTATTATTTCCTGTTTTCTGAAGTAAATCAGCTTAAAATGGAAGAACATTCACATCCTCGATCTTTCTCAAAGACTAATCTATAGAACAAATTGGTTTGTACCATTATCTATCTCACCACTTGTCAATTTACAAAACTTATTTTAATGGTCTGTGTAATTTCTTAGTATTTGGGGATTTTGCATAACAGAGTTCTGTTTGAACTTTGCATGCAGCTGCAATTATTCTGTTTGCCATTTCAAAAAAACAAACAAACAAACAAAAAAAAAAACAGCATAAGAAATGTTTAAAACCCAGTAATAATTCTTGGAAGAAATAAAACTAGCACTAGGTAAAGACTAATTATTTCATCCTCTCTCCCTGTGGGTGCTGCATATTGCATGAAAGTCCTGTTCTAGTACAGAAAAAATAAATTAATCAGTGTTTAAATTGCAGATATTCCCTGTATAATAGCCTGATTTACTCAAACTAAAAAGCAAGGATTTTTTAAATAGATCCAACCACTTTGATGGTTTAAACAAATCTTAAAAAATCAGAGTCTGGGTTTTCTGTGGACTCTTGCTTTCTCTTCTACCTTGCATTCAAAAAAAGAAAAATTGGTTTTCTTGCGTATTTCTATAATTGGAATATAATTATGCCATAAATTCATTCATTTGTGACATAAGTGGGGCTAGGAAAACTGGGGGGCTTGCCTGTTCATCTAAGTATATTTCCACTGATGATATTATTTCCGTTCTCAGTAAGCACTGAGAACTGAGTAGGTAAGAAGTGCTCTGAAGGATTCCTTCACAGGAAATACTGAAGGACAGTGCTTAGTACATCCAGTTAAAATGTCATAAACATACAATGGTGATGAATTGCTTTGTATAGAACTTGGCAGATTCATACAATGAAATTGTTTTTTCATGCTATTTTGGCATAAAAAGGGAGAGCAATCATTGTAATTTGAAAAATCTGTAATCACAGAATAGTTATCTTCTTCCTAAATAAAATGTTGCTTTACAGAAAGGGATATCTTGGAAACTGTTCTACTGACTGTGTCATTGTCAGACTTAGCCTCGTTTGCCTAACAAGGCATGTTTGAGGATGAATGTAAGTATATGCAGTCTTCAAGATCTCATTTTCTTTGGATTGGCATTCGAGTTCTTTGCAGACATGGGAAGAAATTGGCAATTTAAATCTTCTGAGACCATCATTTTTTTTGGTGCTTTTTCTTTAACTGCTCCATTTGGTAAAGCAAAAAAAAAAAATAAAAAAATATTAGTACCAAGCAGGACATATAACATGAACTACTTTGCAACTCAACATGGAAATCTAAGTACATTTCATACAGCCCGCCTAAAGATTCCAAGTTCCACTCAGATGAGCAAACCCTTGATGCACTTAAAGTAGTCATGAAGTTAATGTGAAAGAATGGGAAGACCTAAGTGCTGGAAGGGTGGAATCAACTGGAGAAGTAACAGTAGGAGAAAGATGATGGAAAAACAATGGGATAAATCTTAGAGTGATAAGTGGAGCTAATGGGAAAAGGTGCCAACCAGAACAAGACCAAATTGTTTACCAGAGCCCTTGTTAATATTAAGAATCTGCATCATAATCAGAAGTTCTTGGACCCCACGTTAATCAAGACCAGAAACTGCAGTCCTAAGAGTCTTGAAACATGGAGGAGAAAAATAGAAAGAAAAGGGGAGGTTCTATACAGACAGAACTCATTTCAGTAGCTTTGCTTCTGCCTCACCTTTACTTCTGTTTTTAAATCTAATGTACACAAGATTACAGATAGGCACCCAGGGACCAGAACAGGGGATGACTTCATTTCAGGTATTTCTTAAGCAGTCGTCTTTACCTCATGCACAATACAAAAGAAGAGTGAGGCCTGGCAAAAAAAAAAACAAACCTTTGTCTGGCACTGTTCACTACTTGCAAGTGACCTGCAAGCTATGGATTTATTTTATTCTTTCTATGACTGGCAGCCAAACATCACTCAGGATGTTAATTCAGAATGCTCTTCGTAGTACTAAACTGGAATAGCTGAAAAAAAACCTTCCCCTTGCTCTACTTCCTGCTCCCTGCCTTCCTTCAGAGATATTGTCTGTGACTCCTCCTTAAATCCAGAAGATCTGTAATAGTGAAAATGAATCGTGGATTCCTTTCTTTTCCCTGAGTACAGAATTTTCTTAACTTACAGTTTCAGTGTGCTGTATGAATTTAAAAGGTGCCTTGGGATTTGAGCAATTTTAGCAGTGCTTCAGTATATCTTTCTGATGGTAGCATATTTACTTGAGGATTAGCCCTCCAAGTATTTCTGCATATGGATAACTAAGAACAGGTTTGCCTGGTGTTGTCCGCTTCAGTAGTTCATTGCAGCATGAATCTATACCAAATCCAGACTTTTGGTCCAGCATCGGTCACGAAGTACATGTCATTAAAAAGTTACTTTGCAAAAGATAATATAAATAGGGTCTGTTTATGTTCTACAATTCTACAAGAGAAAGAGAATGAATTAATAAGAATTTACCGCACTTTGAAATGTTATGTTATTAAGATTCTTATCCAGGTGAAGCATACTGTAGGAGAAACAAAACTTTTTATAAAAGCAGTGTTGGCTGAACAACTGCAAGTGAAAAGCAGACAGATCAGTGTGACATGGCAGCAAATGTGGTACTGGGAGGTTGCTGTGGAGGCTGCTGACCTGAACACTGAACTGGGAAGTCACCATCTGGAAGAGACACAAGCCTTGCAGCAGTGACTGCAAGTAACATGGAAAAGTACCCGTGACCTATGTGGCTTGCCCTGTGATGGAAGGGTCACACAGCAAGCAAAAGAAGCAATAGAAGTAATACAAATGCATATGCTGAGGGACTCCAAACTGATTCACAATCTGAATGTATCAGCCACGTGATGGAGCTGAGGGGTGGAGGGGATTCCAAGAGCAAGGAGATAACTGCAGGAAACTGGTCACCTGAACCCAAGAGGGAAGAGGAGAGTCTCTCCTCCTGCTCTGCTGCCCAGACAAAGCTAATAAAGCTCTGGGTAAAAGTAATGATCTCAATCCCTGCCATTTTCTTCGCGGGGTGGATCCTACTTGCCCTAGGCTGTAATATTCTAGTAGCACCCCAGACAGGTATTTGGACTGCACAAGTTCGTCTTCGATTCCTAGTTATCTCCTGTAGTGCCGTGCAGACTCTGCACGGAGCTGGGAGCTCAGCCCTGCGGCTCCCGGTGCTGCGGGAGCGCACAGGCCACGTTCCCTGTCGGCGGAGCGGCTGCAGGACTGGCAGCAGGAGCGCCGGGAGCGGGATCGTGCTCGGGGAAGGAGTGGGAGCGCCGGGCGCGGGGAAGGAGCTGACAGTGCTTGTGGGAGCCACAGCCGGCACGCTGCCCCCCTGCCCACCCGCGGCGTCTTCCGAGAGGCGCAATTCCTCGGCTACCGCGCTCTCCCTCGTCTCCCGAGCCAACCCGAAGGCTGCCCAGATCCTC
>VXAU01004690.1:28432-43519 GCA_013399695.1 Formicarius rufipectus | reverse complement strand
ATATGAGAAGTATGTTAACTTCTCTGACACAATATGTGTCATAATGCACACACACTTTCCAAACTATATTGTCTCACTGTTTGCTGTTATGGTAGTCAGTCATACAAAGCAGGAATGATTATGTAGAATGGTCATGGTGCACTGAGAAAATGCAATAAAGAAGGAACTAGATCACTCTGTTGACCCCATTTCTCCTCTTGGCTATATCCTTGGTTGTCTGTATAACTTTCAGTTCGTTTGTGTAGCTGTCTGTGCTGTAGTTTCTAAGCCTTGTATCACTTAAACAGACATGACCTTTCATTAGGTGGTAGTGGAGCTTCATGCTAGTGGTTCTATCCAAACAATGTTGTAATAATAAAAAAAAAAAAAAAAAGGTTCTCTGACATGGAAAATATGGAGTAAGACTTAAGTGAAAACTTTTTTTCCCCTCCTCTTTCAATTTAATAGTTTTGAAAGAGCTCTAGAACTCTTTATAGTAGTAGATTTAAATTACATTTTCCAAATGTATTGAAATGCATTTTACCTGAAAGGTCATTACTTGGCTCTGGAAGATCAGTTTACATTGGAGTTATCAGTCTCTCATCCAATTCTGCTGTCAACCCATTCTAGAAATGTATGTGTTCATTTAAGTGAACCTGGAGACCTGACTAGTTTCTAAGTTTTTAAAATTACTATAGTGCTTCTCTGAGAAGAACAGGGACTACTTGGAGACAAAACGAAAGTTTATATCTCCCAGAGGACAGGTATTTTTTTCTTTGATATAAGTTAAAAGTGAAATCACATCTTTATAGGAATGAAGTGATTTAACTACAGTTGGTCACTGATGCCTCTTCATCCCACTGATGTTAAATGTTATTTACAATGTGTTCATGTAGTTGTAGTCTATGTTCTTTTACCACTGGTAACTGGAGATTGACACATGGGCAAGGATATTTTAATTCTCTATTCTCTCCTCCTGGTGTGGATTGTTGCTGAACATGCTGAGTTAATTGTCCTCATAGTAAAATATAGGAATTCTACTTTTACCTGTTTGAGTTGGAAGGCATGACAGGGTTGTAAGTGGCCAGGGTAGGAAGGGGGCTGAAGCACTATTAACTTGTTTTATCATTTTTAAGAGTATGCCCACTAGAGAGCAGCACAAACCTGTATTCCTGGGAGCTTTGGCTTATTCAGCAGATTAGGCATTGTTTTCACCTCTTAGGGGAGGGGGAGAGTAGCTTCCGAAGGAAGTAATGATCTATTTTTACCGAGAAGATCATTTCACTGTGTGTGACAGTGTTCTTTGTCTCAGCAGGAGACTAGAAGGTAGTGCCATCTAACCGGAACAAAAGCCTAAATTGCATCCAAGTACTCTATCTGGAAATTCTGTAGGAAAAGTGAGGTGGGAATCAAGCGAATGAGGAAGATGGGTTGTTTAGTCATGGTTGTAACAGTGTGTCTCTACAGCATCACAAGATCAGGAAGATTGATAAGTGTAACAAGGCTAACCCAAACCTAATTTTTCACAAGTAACTTGTCCTCTGTACAGTGATTCAATGTAAATATATCTCACTGAATATCTTTTGCTGTAGCCATTCTGCTTCATGTGTAGTTACGATGAGCCAGAAATACCATTTAAATAAAAAAATGGTCATGGATGAAGCAAGTGAGATAAAGGCATGCTTGTTAAAAAAGTTGAAAGAAAGTGTATGTGTATGTTAGGACACTTTTAAAGGTTTTCATGAGTTAAAAAGTAATTTGTTCTGGTGTAAATTACCAAAGATGCAGCAACAGGAAAACAAATGTTAAATGTCCTCAGAGTTAAGCTCTGAATAATAATTTTCCTTACTTCCCTGGTGGATGGGGGGTAGAGATAGGGCTGGGAAATTGCATCTTCAAAAAGGGATGCTGTTAAGATTCACCTTCACGTGTGCCAGTTCTCATTTCATCTCCCTTCTAATTATTTTTTCAGTAATCTTCATCATAAACAAATAATTTTGCAATGCTATTTGTGAGGTTTTTTTATCCCCTCCCTTTTTCTGACTGGTCTGTGTGCTTGTGAATCTCTGAAATAGGGTTATCTTTGTGTCCTTAGGGGTCCTAAGAATTTGATCAAATCTTTTCAGTAACAGTAGAGGATGATTTTGCAATTATTTGGTTTGATTCAAAATCTTGGGAGAAGGAGCTGGTTTTGGAAACTAGTTCTTAGAACCCACACTTTGAGATGACATATGTATATATTTGAGATCAGATTGCCATTTATTGAAATCCATGATATGTAATGATAGAGAGAGGTGTAAAATCCAAGGCAATCCAGGGGATTATATGAAACTCTTGAATTTAAGCAAAATGCCAAATTTCAGATTTGAGGGACCTTTTGCTTTGCCACCTATTAAACCTCATGATTTTGGTGTGAGTTTTTGTATGTACCCTTGAAAGAGACTTTTTTCATGCTCAGCACAGTTTTTGTATTTTGGTCATAAATGTTTGAGATTTTAAATATTTCTAAATTTCTGTATTTTAATCTTTCTTTGTGCATGTGCACAAGTTCCAGGCTAGCTTTTGCTCTCTACAGATGAACAAGTGGAGTCAGAGTGTATCGATACTTTTATTGTTGCCACTGCACTGTTTTCTGTCTGACTTTGGTCTGGTAAATGCAGGAAGGAATGGAGAAATAAATCAGAAGTGATAGTTTTCCTTCTCCAAGAAGTTCTGCAATGTAAAGAATGAAACCCGATCATCTTGGAGATGATTAGCCTGTCATTCCTACTTTCCCTCCTCATGCTCCCTCCTTTACTACTGCAGTTGATAGCTTTAGTAAATCACTGACTTGAGTAATGTAAGACAGTGTTTTCTTGTGGCTGCATAAATAGCAAGGAGTATGCTCTCAGGTCATGCAAGGTTAGGTTTTTAATGAGGATTATGCTGTTATATGCCCTTTTGGCACAGAATGAAAACCGCCAAGTAATGTATAAAGTAATAATCTTGGCGAACCGGCGGCATTCAATTTGTCACTTGCAAAAGCTATGCCTGTGGTTATTGCAGAAAAAAAATGGCATTATTCATATTTGGTTTGAAAATAGCAGAATTGCATGCTGTAGAGAATACAACATTGTTTAAAAATCTAGGTCTTTAGTGTGAGGAGCTGTAATGGAACTTCTTTACGTGGAAGAACATCTAGGATTTCAGCCTCTCTTTTAATACATCACTGTGTAAGGAGAGTTGACTTCAGCATTAAATTTTACTTTCTTCTGATCATCTCCTATTTTTTTGGTCCCACTAAAAAGCCTTATGCTGTTGTGTTTTAGTGTTGCACCTCTGTTTTTGTTACCAAAAAGATTACAGGCCTCCTAATGTTTTGAATTAATATTTCTGTAGACATTCAAGTTGTTTCTCAACTCGGAGCATATACTGATACTAACATAATTTTTTTTCTCAATACAGAATTAGAGTGCTACTGCCATCTATGTACAAAAGACAACTTTACATGTGTGACAGATGGAGTATGTTTTGCCTCAGTAACACGAACTGCAGACAAAATAATACACAATAGTATGTGTATAGCAGAAGTTGATCTGATTCCCCGAGACAGGCCGTTTGTTTGTTCCTCCTCCACCAGAGATGGAGTCTATACTGTGCCTCATTGCTGTAACACACCTCTCTGCAATAAAATAGAACTTCCAATTCCAACTCCAGGTAAAGAGCGTTTCATTTTGGGGGTTTTTTTGTTTCATTTTTTTCAAAAAGAATAATCTGTAAGAGTGGAAGTTTGTTTTGAAGTTGTAGGTGAATTTGAAAGCCTAAAGTACACCTATGATTCTATTCTGCAAGTGCAATTTCATGATATTTGAACATAAGTCGTAATCTTCTGGGTAGGGATATTAGGAGCAGTTTTGAAGACTTACATGCAAGTTAAATGCAAAGTGTGAGTAAGCATGTTGCTTTGATCCTTTGTAATATTTGAATCTTAAAAAAGTTACGGTGCAAATGTCTTAACAAATGCATTGAAATAATTTGAATATCACTGTGGGATACAGTAAATTTAGTTTCGTAAAAGGAAATAAATAGTTTTTACCATTTTCTTTTATTTTTACTGTCAGGCCCTACTCCAGGAAAACCAGCTTCTAATCTAGGACCTGTGGAACTAGCTGCTGTCATTGCTGGACCTGTCTGCTTTGTCTGCATTTCACTAATGTTGATTCTATATCTTTGTCATAATCGTACCGTAATACATCATCGTGTGCCAAGTGAGGAAGACCCTTCACTGGATCGTCCCTTTATATCAGAAGGAACTACCTTAAAAGATTTAATTTATGATATGACAACTTCAGGCTCTGGTTCAGGTAAAGTCACACTTCTAGTAGGAATTACTCTGTGTTAAAGAGTCTTGTATGCCATCAATTTATTTTTTTTTTTTTTAATATAGCCAAATCTAGTCAAACTTATAATTAACTGGAGAAATTACTAGAAAAGCAACTTCCATATAGATTCATTCAATATCAACAAAGGTTCAATATATGGAAATCGGTGAGATAAAAGGAACATTGAGTGATTTCTACTGTTCCTTAACATTCTAAGATAGCCTTATGTATATATATTTACATGTGTATATATATATTATAATGCAGAGAATATCACAGTCACCTGTTGTAAATGTTTCCTCTGAGGATCAGTTATTTTTTTGTTCTGCACAGTATAGCTAAACTACCATCTTCTGTGTTTTTTAGATAATTTGTGAAGGGTTTGTTTGGGTTTTTTTGCTTTAAATTGGAAATTCATTTATAGACGTAGCTATTGGTGAAAGAATAGTCTGAATTCTGAGTTATTATTTTAGGCAGTTCTTTCAGAAGATATTTTTTCAGTTTTAAATAGCCATTTGTAGGTGTATAGAATGGATGTAGTATGCAGATCACATCTGAAGGATTTCTATCCCTTAATTTCATGGCTTTTTTGTTTTAATTCTGACTTGAACAGGTATTGCTCTGGGAACATGAGACAGTAGTCTGTTCACTGCAAATAGTCTCTGCTGTTGTAATCCTGACATAGTTGCTTATAGCATTGTGGTGGTCTGTGTCATAGAAACATGGTTTAGTAGGTGCTGGTAGGGGTGATGAGCCAGGTAAATTATTGTGTAAATTACTTGATCTCTGGTCCATGTTAAGGAGGAAGACATCAAATTTTGTACCACAACCTTTTCCCAGCCCTCTACTATATAGAAAGTTTAAAGAATTTAATACTGAAAATGATTCCTACTGCTTGCAAATGTATGTGCTGAAACATCCATGCCCTTTCAGAATACTTTCTGCAAAGAAATACCGGTGTTTGATTCTCGACTGCTGAATCCTTTATTTTCCCTTGACTGGCAAAAGTCACAACAAAACCCAAGTATCTAGGTTGTGTTTCTTTCCCAAGGGCAGTAACTGGGAAAACTGTTTAGAGTCCACTGCTCTGTCGAGTAAAATCCATGTAACTTGCTGAACATGTTTTGATCTAGATTCTAAAGAGGTCATCTTTAGTCATACCCTCACTAAAAAGAGTGAGGTTGCATGGGTTGTGTAGGCAGTTATGTATCCGCTGAGAAAGATTTTGTGTGTCCAAATAAGATTTGATCATGATAGGGTAAGCTGGTTGAGCTGAAGTTTAAGTAATTTGGTTTTGTCTCAATTTTCTTATTTACTAACAGCGATAACTAAGTCAAATAACTGAAGTGCTTAATAGAACTTCTGATACTGGGCTAGAGCTTGATAAATGTAAATGTTGAACTAGTCCTCCAGTTATGTTCATTCTAGGAAGGATATAGGGAAGTAAGAGAGAATATTGAGAGTCAAATATTTACATATCTTGGAACGCAGAAAGATTTGAAATATAATTATTATGCTATTAGGGGGATAAAACTCTCTACTTAATGTCTGCAGATACAGACTTTCTGTAAAGAAGGCTGAAAAGAAATTCTAATTAAAATTCAAACTTAGTTACCAATTGGTCTTTTCATTTGTTATTAAGAATATCCTTCATTTTCCTTCTGGCCTTCTTCTGTGTGGTGCTTCCCCTCTCTATATGTTTGAAAACTGTGGAAGTACTCCTTCAAATAAGTTCTGGAAAAGCAGAGAATGGAAGTTGGAAGAAATTTATGATTCTTCCTCTGGAGCAAATGGTTAGAAACTACTGACTCTTCCCTTGCCTATTTGCAAATTACCCTTTAAGTAAAAGCAACATGCTAGGGAATTACTTCGCTTTCACAGCTGAATTCAGGGCACTCTGGCTGGTCTAGACTCCCAGAGCACCTGACCTACTATAGTATTTGAGCACTGACTACTTGGGAAGGCATCAGAGGAAGAAAACCCACAAATGTGGTTGAATTTGACTTTCCCCAGTGGAGACTTCTCACTAATTTGCTTTTATGCTTGAAAGACAGTCACGTTTCCTGTAAAACAAGACTGGATGTTTCCTTAAAAGGAAACATTTTAACTTCAGCTGCAACAAGTTCCGTGTTGTTGAACTGTTTGTAAGACAAGTATTGGCCTTATTTAGTGTTCTATACATCACTGTGATTATGGCACAAAATAGATACTTCAGGTAATTATTTTCTGTACTTTTGGCAGTGTATATATTTTCTATGACTTGTGTCATTTAGTCTCAAAATTAATCGATGACTATATTTACATTCCCTTGCATGTGAACTGATAATTTTCTTGTGTCCTGAAGTATTGCCTGTAGCAATTGAAACTTATTGAAATGTGTATTTTAATCCAGACTTTGGGTACAGCACACTTAAAATTGAGAAAACTGTACATTTATGGAATGAACAGGGAGTGGAGTAGGAGGTCACCAAAGGGAGCAAATTCAGAGCTGGTAGTTAAAACAGCACTTAACCCTGCCAGAAACTGAACTGTGTGAAAGGCATGGTGTTGGGACAAGAGATTGCACAAACACAATGGAAATGTACAGAACAGGTAAAATAGTCCAGACCTAAGAGGCACAGCTAAGGAAGTGCTTGGTCTGGTGATGTAAAGGCCGTGTTCTGTTCTTAAATTCATGCAGGGAGACTAGAAGAGCTCATAGTCTATAAATTAGAGGATTCTACCATTTTCATTAATTCAGTATTCTCTGATGAGAAATGTATAGAACAGAAATGATCAAAACTCTGAAACTATCTAAAGCTTCCTATTCAGATCAGAAGGGACTTAGGATTCATTTGCTGCAATGATGAATAATAAGCTGCTATTAATTATTCAGTCTTGACTTACGTTAGTGTTGCCCTGATGTTCCATGATGAACAAGACCTGAAACAAGTAGTTGCTTCATGAAAGGAATTGATGGAACATCTAAAATAGATCCTTCTGCCAAAGCTCCAGCTTCTAAGAGAAGGATTTCAAAGTCTCTTGGAGCTGAGGATGATTTTCAGCTCATGATGCAAATCTCTAAATATCAACTACATATTGTGTAGACAGATGGGGATGCCCATCTGTTACTCTAGCTCACAAATGATGAAGTAACTTAGTTGGAAGGGGGTAGGAAGAATTGCCTGAAATGGGTTAGAAGCGTTGGATGGTATTGGTAGGTGACATCAAGCAGGAGCTATTCAGAAATCCAAAGGGTCACAAAACTCAATGCAAAGTCGAGTCAATTGAAGTGAATGTAAAGCTCCTTAAAAACTTGCAATTCATACAAGCTTGAAGGGAATGGGATTTTTCACAATTCATGAGATGGTTTGGTTTGGGATTTTTTGTTACTCTTTAGAGAAAGTCTTATGGGCAGAGACTTACAAACAAGAACAAAATTCTAGCAACTGCTCTTGTTGGCCCCCTTTAAGGCTTTAGAACTTAATTCTTGAGTTGTCCAGATTACTTACAAATATCTTATGCATTAGACAGTCATTAGTCTAAACTCATCAGAGTACAGTTAAGGTATGAAACAGAAAAAGAACCCCTTTTTTTTTTGTTTTCTTTTTTTGCTAGACTCTCAGAACACTTGAGGATATTTTGATATATGAAAATGATGAAGGTTTCAGGGATAAATTGGATGACCATGGCTGAATAAAAGGTCTTAAATCTTCATGCACAATTAAAAGAAGCTGTATTCCAAGAACTTGATGTATGGTTGTGCCCAATATGTATGTGAAAGGCTGAGGCTGTAGCTGTCTCCTGGGAGCTGCTTTTGAGGCAGTCTTACAGTACAGCAGATGCTCCAAGTTCCTGGCAATACTGGGCTGTGTTTCCTCTATAGCAAAAGGAGGAAACTGCTCTTTTGCAACAGAAAGTCTGCAATGAACTGCTGTGAATACAAGATAAATATGCACTCTAATCTTCTGGGTTTGTTCAGCAGCATTAATAAGAAGGGTCAGTTGCCAAAACTAGAAGTGAGTTGAATCTTGTAAATATTGTAAAAATAAGTACAGTAAGTAGATAGATCACAGTAGAGTTTTTATCCTACTGTGACATGTTAATGTGATGATTGGGGGTTTGTAATGTGAAATTGAAATGCTTCATGTCTGGAAGGTTTAGAGCTTAGTATCTGTTTAGACATCCAAGGCTCATATCCTTGGATATACTTTTTAAACAAGGAGGGATGTCTATAAATGGTGTATATGTTCAGAGCAGTGCAATCTGAAACTGAAAAGGTACAGTTTTCTGATACTGCTGTAGGAACAAAAATACTAGGCTTATCACCCATTTCAGGTACACAAAATCAGCTTGTATTTAATATTTACTAGTGGATTTTGCAGTAGTACATGAGTTTTAAGGAAGAAGCTTTCTCTGGATAGCAGAGTCAGATTTTACACATTCAGGGTTAAGTTTGGTTTTGTAGTTGTTATAATCTGGCCTTTTCTGCATTTCAAAAGTCTGTCCATAAAAATTCAAGCTAGGTTTCACAGCACAGCCTTTACAGTTTGGGCATGCAGCACAATTGACCGGAGGGACAGCTATTAAAGCAAAAGTTTTCACTTTCTCAGTAGAAATTATTGCAGCACCTGACAATTATTAAATCACTGGTATGGTGTGTGTTTTTTCTCCTTCTCTTCTTCATGAAGGTATGTTGTCAGCACAGATCATGCAGAAAATTCCTTTAGATCTGAAAGTCTTGAAGAACTCTGTTAACTCTGCAGCGTTTTAATTCGCACTTCCCAGGCAGCTACAAGTGTGGCAATGCTGCTGACCAGATCAGTTATCTTTCCAGTGCTTTTGTTAGCAACGAACGTCCAGAGAAAGACAAGAATTAGTTATTTGAGCTGTTACTTGGTATTTAGTTTCTATAACATAAGGAAATACAGGTGTTCTGTCAGCTATTGGAACAGTGATTATGGAGTAATAGATTAGTTTGTAAAGGGTTTGGTTTAAGTGAAATAATCCTGTACGAAAAGAGCTTATTGTAAGCAGATAACCTGGCTGATGCCTTCATCCTGCAATGTAGTATCAACGCAGAATCCAGTGATGAGCCTTGCAGTTACAACAGCAAAGATTTTAAGTGAACAAAAACCCACCTTGGCAGAGGGATGCCAGTGCTTCTTGTATGAAATTACCAAAGCATGTTAAGAGGTGCTCTGTGCTGAAAGCATGTCGATGTTCCAAAGCCTATAAAATCTTCATGAATGTAAACCTTTTTCAAGTATAATTACTGCGAGGTGCACAAAAATGGCCTGTAAAGAGGGAAGCTTCCATTACAAGGATGTTTCCCTTTTTTTACAGTGACTTGGGATTACTAACAGACTATTGGCGTTCTTCATCATGAGTGCAGGTTTTCAGCAGTCAATGTTGCTGATAAGTGTGATTTAACTTTAACTTAGAAATGTACAATCATATCTAACAAAAAGTAAAATAATCGGTAGCAAAAGTGCTCCTAAAGTGTTTTGCCAAGAGAGTTATGGGCAGATTCTTTTCCAAAATAAACTAAAAAAAAACCCAAAAAAACCTGAACAAACTAGCAACACACAAAAAAAACCACCCTATCCTGATTGCATCGTGGTTGTTTCTTTTTTACTTTTAATAAAACTTTATGAATCAGCAAGTGTCAACATTCTTAACTGAAAGGAAGCATGTGTTGTGTTTTTTTACAATTGTAGAGGTAATTTGTAGCATAATATCCTGGAGTACTTGTTTTGCTGGCCTTTGAGGTTGAAGGCAAAATCCTACCTCTGCTTGTCATCAGCTCACAAGCTGTTAAAATCTTGAGAGAATGTCTGTTTTAAGAGAAATACTTAAATGGAACAAGATCTCATATTTAGTACCTGGGATTTTTGTAAGTGATGATTAATGTCAGATCCTCTTTTTAGGTTTACCTTTACTTGTGCAAAGAACGATTGCAAGAACTATAGTGCTTCAGGAAAGCATTGGTAAGGGTCGCTTTGGAGAAGTCTGGCGAGGGAAGTGGAGAGGAGAAGAAGTGGCTGTGAAGATTTTTTCTTCAAGAGAGGAACGCTCATGGTTTCGAGAAGCAGAAATTTATCAAACAGTTATGCTACGCCATGAAAACATACTTGGATTTATAGCAGCAGACAACAAAGGTTGGTGATACTATGAATTCCTTTTGCTGATTCTGTTCCTGGTCAGAATAGACAGTACATGGAGGGGAAAATAAAGTTGTGAGGATCCTATTAAAAGTAGCAAAAAAAAAATTTTGTTTCTAGAGCATTTCAGGATTTGGCAGGATTTTCATAGGTTTAATGAAGAAAAACTACGTTGTCTTTTTTCTGGAAAACATGCTTTCTTTAATTGTTTAAAATGCTTTGGTATCAAAAAGGAGATGCCTTATCCTGTGAGTCCATGCATCTGCTGAATGCTTATACCTGTAATTATCTAATAGTCTAATAATAGAGATGTGTGGAGCCAAAAGAGATCTTGTCTAATCTTGTTGTCCTGACATAAAGTAGGAGCTGGAGGATTTGTTTTTAAGGCTGAGTTAAGAGAAGTCATTCTTTCAGAACTCCAGTTAAAAAATAAATTGGGAAAATTACTTATTCCTAGCAGTAAAAAATTGTACCTTCTTCCTGAAGGTCTCCTGATAAGCCTTTAAAGACCCACTAAGAGGAACAGTTTCAACATTTTTTCATCTTGATTTGTTGTGGTTGCAGTCAGATAAAGTTCCTTGGATTTTCCTGCATCCAGTTTAAGATTCAAGAGTTTGGCAAAGTGTAAAGAAATTTTGAATTTCTTGCCTTAATGGAAGCCAAGATGTTATGTTGTTTCATTGAGTTACTTTCATCTGAAGCTACAGGGTTCATCACAAATGGCCTTTGACTTTTTTTTTGTGAAGAAAGCATTAACAGAAAAATCTGTCACCTTAGAGAAGACTCAAGAATTCACATGTGCTGGATTCTTAAAGGGCTCTTGCTTTTGTGGGATATTCCAAAATTATTTTAGTGCAGTTGAAGTATATGTGTAAATAGAGTTCTTTTTAATTACTCCTAGATTAATTTCAAGTTTCTATATAAATCTGTAAAACTGGGACAGAATCCAAGAGACTGAGGAACACTTTGCTTCTCCAGGAGGGGGTTACTTGCAGTTACCTTGTTCCTAACAGATTTTTGTGTAGCTTGTTATCCTCCAGGAACTTGCAGATCTATATCAAAGCAGGAAACCTTTTCCTGCATCTTATACTTACCATTAGAAACTGTCTTATTTTCATGCCTGAAATTGTATTGGCTATTACTAGTACCTGCAAGAGCTCGAGTTTGTTCTGGTGGACCTACTGGAATATCTGGAGCTGGGGTTTAAAATTAGATCATTTGGATTAAAACCATAAATGAAAAGCCATCTCTGCAGAAGGTTTAACTTCTGTGTTTTATTTAAAAACATCAAGGATGTATTGCAATACCTCAGCTACAACTTTTAACAAAATCCATCAGTGGTTAAGCATACCAGTCTCTCATTTTGCCCAAAACCCTCAGGTGGCTTGTTCTAAAAATGCACTTGACTCCTGTGCAGAGGAGGTATGAGGAAGGTTTCTTTAACAGATGGGTTTCAAAAATAATTTCTTGGTTGCTGGTTTGGGTTCCAGATGCAATAGCATGAAATTCCATTTGACTTGGTCTTCATTAGGTTCCTTGTAACATAATATGATGTGATATGAAATTGATTATGCTTTCTACAGTTAATATGTTTTACATACAAAGAAAAAATCTTTAGTTGATGGGTCATGCTATTATTTGAGGGTTTAGAGGGCTTCAGGGCAAGGCCCTTATTTTGTTGGGAACTAGTTGGTGACTGGTTTACAAAAAATGGATCAAAATATGTTTTGAAAATGTTGCTGTTCTCGACTGTTTTCTAACCTTGTTGCTGTCTGAGCAGATGTAGAAAGCTATGTTATTTTTAATCCATCAATACAGAACTAATTCTCAGTGTAAACTACATTCTCTCAGTGAGGAAATATGTATGCACCATTCTCTGGGTTAAGAATTCAGTCCTTAGAATACTTCAGGCCACCTGTATCCCATTAAAAAGGAGAACATAGAGGGACCATTATTGGGAGTAGTTCAGCAGGTGTGCTATCATGGTGCTCTGAAAGGAGCAAGTGTATCACAACGTGGCTTTACAGACTAGTGGCTTAAGAACACCTGCTAACTGTCTTTCATTGTAGATGCTGGTGCTAACTGATAAATGCTTATTAGGTTCCTGATGAAGTATTTGTTCACAGCAATAATACCTGTGAAGGGTTTGCATCCATTTCTCCATAGGGTAGACTGCCTAGATGGAATGCACAAACTCATTGGACTGCAAGAATCTAACTGTGTGTCTGAGATGCTGCAAAGATGCCTACAAAGATACAGCAGTCCAAGTATTTTTAAAATGGGCAAAGGACTAGTACAGCAGAGCTTTGAAACAAAGTCATGCTACAGTTCTTACTACTACTAAAGGCATTATTGAGGTCTCTCTTACTGCAATTGCAAGTTTTTCACAACTGCTGAGGAACACCTGTCTGGCCATTGTAGTGGAAGGGTTTCCTTCAGGTGTGTGTATAGATTCAAGCTTGTGACTGAATGATTGTCTTTTCTTGTTCTATGACTCTGTTTAGACAGTCTATATGCCTTAATGGCATGTTCTCTTATTATACTTCCCCAGGGCTGTATCATGTTCAGGAGACTACAGGAATGGGTCAAATCTGAATGCTTCCCATCCTGTAATATACTGGGAAATAGGTATTGCTATTAAGCCAGCTTGAGGGCTGAGAAGCAATGAGTGATTTTAACTGGAGTTGTGCTCTGTCTGACAAACACTGGGTAGCACTTTGCTTAGCCACAAGTATACTTTGATTTTAAAATACTGCTAGGTCAGGAAAATTAATTTCAGGGCCATGTTTTGCTTTGTTATGAATTACCAAAATATATAGTTTGGATTTTGCATGTTGTTTTTGTGTTGTTCTTTCTAAGCCAGATACACTTTACCTTTGAGTATCAGGGACTACCTCTCTGTACTATTCTACTAACGAAAGAGTAGTGGCATCAGCCTTGGTTTACAGTACTAAAAGTTTCTCTAGATTAGCTGTCTGTAACCATAACTGTCTATAGTCATGTTACAAGTAAGGTGAAATCTTGTACTGCATACTTTCAGATAACTTTATGCACTAAAATACTTTACCCTTCTTTCCCCTTCTACTACACTACTTATTGAAAGTTTTGTTCATAGTACCTTTCATGGTAAGCAGATCCCCAAGAATGACATTAAGCAACATACTGTGAAGAAATGAGCAGATTTCCTTCCTCTTGAGAAAATTAATGTTGGAGCCTTTTATTCTTTTTGAAGCACTGGCTTTAGCCTGAGAAGAAGGAATTTGACTGGAAGATCTTACTAATCTATGTGGCTCAAGTGCTTTTCATCAGGTTAATCAGATGACTCTCTCAGTGTAATGGAGTCAAGCTGTTTTACTAACAAAACACCAGTCCTCCTCCAGTCACATCTCACTGAATATCACATTTCTATAAGATTTCTAGTTACAGATTCAGTCTGAATCTGATCTTTTCACTGCTTTTTCCTGTTGTTTTGCTGTTGTTACATTATCTGCATGCCCAAAAAGGCTAAATCACTGGTTTAAAACACCTAACTAGTGAGACTACAGAACACATAGAATTAGGCAGTTTCTGTAGCTTCTTCTAAACATTCAACTTGGATCATAAGTTTGTGGTTGAAAACTCTTGTACCAAGCCATACTGTCAGAGCTTAAAACCTAGTATTTTGTTTCAAAACATGTACCGAGTCAAAATGTGAAAAAAGCATTTTTCACTTAAGTGAATTCAGTCAATTGACCTTTAATTGAAACTTTATCATGTCTTTGATAAAGCAATTGTTATAAATTCCTTTCTTCAAGAGTCAGCCTAAGATGGATATTGCTTGGATGTCACTAATGTTTTTTGCAAGTAGTAATTAGTCTCTTAACAACAAATCTGGAAGCTTGTTTACTTAGAATTGTTTTTTTTTTAGAATTAGAAAAGGAAACACTTATGAGTGATTTTTTGGCTGGTCTAAAATACTTTCAGATCTCTTGCAAATAGATGGAATAATCATGATTAGTCTCTTAAATATATTTCAAATAACATATATACATTTTTTTTTATTGAACATTCTGAAATTGCTTGAGATTCTTGATCACTGTGTGTATAAAAACCAAATTAATTACCTTATCATGGAAGGTTGTGCTACTGTATGTAATTACTACGGAGTGTAATTACTTTTTTTTTTTTACCTGATAATGCAAATCCTGTGATTGAAAGCTTCACGGCAGATGCTGTTTACTATGCAGCCAAAAATACTCGGGGTCAGGTTAATTATTACTTTGTAATAATTAACTACTGTCAACAGTATAAGAAGACTTAAGTTTATCATAATGTGTTCTGCTTAGTGTGCTAAAATATTGTAAAGCTTGTCAAATACAGCAAGGCAAAGAAAACATAGTGGGTCTCTGATAACTGGACACTGTACCTATTGCTGCATTTCAGCTTAGCTGTAATTAATTTTATTCATGTAAACTTGGATGCAACACTGTCCTTGATTAAAATCTGGTTGAAAGGCCACAAATACGACATATAATAGGAAAACAGTCATGGCTCCTTTCAGAATGGATAGTAAGCCCACCTTTATCTTTTCTTCATGGGAAGGATGGTTGAAACTCATTATTTAG
>VXAU01004690.1:0-28033 GCA_013399695.1 Formicarius rufipectus | reverse complement strand
TGTATTTGAAGGTATCTCTTATGTGCCTGTGAACTCATTCCTGTTTCTAATGGGTCTATAAGACTGGTTTAGTGAAGCTATTAGTGTTGGATTGACTTTTCAAAGACTAGTTTTCTCTGGAAAAATTTGATACTATGCTGAGTTAAGAGTTCATGCTTGGATGCTGCAAAGTAGCAAGACAATTGAACATTTTTTTAAAAAAATCTTTAATTTCCTTATTTTTTAAAAAACAAAAGTAGGGCATCCTTTCTGTGAGCATAAGACTTCTTGCTGCAATGGCAGCTTTCTAACAGTCTTTTACAGGTTAGAGCATGTGACTGCTTTCCTTTGCCTGTTTAGCAACTTAGTTGAGACTATTCTGTGAACATTGCAAGACAGAATTCTCTTTCCATTATGGGAATTGTTTGAATGTAGATTAGTCTTTCATTTCCCTACTCTGAAGTATTTTGAGGCCTTTTGGTTATTTTTTTAGATTATTTTTAATGGCATCACTGGCCTCCCTAGGAACATTCAAATAAAAGGGATGCTTTCAAATTTTTCCACCCCCACTGAACTGTTTAGTTAAAAATAAGCATAAGTGCTTCTATAAAGGTAATTTCTGTCAATCTGAAGAGCAGGCATTTTGTGCCTCTGGTTTTTATAGGGTGTGTTCTTTGGAAACTTGAAATTTTTCCGTATATTTATGGTAGGAACTAACTTCTAAATTTACTTCTCTGCCGCATGTTCTTCATATTTAGTTCTTTGGTAATCCTTAGGGACTATCACATAATGAGACATTTTTTTGACTTCTGCTAAGTGTTCTCACTTGTTCTGAGTGCACAGAGACTGTATAATTCAGGATAAGAGTCCAGTTGAAATCTTTTGTGGGATAGCTAGTCTTCTAAAGAGATGAAAGACTCTTCTACAAAAGTTGCTAGCTATAAAAACACTTCTCAGGTCCACCACAGGAGAGTTGGTTTTATAATGAAATGAAGGTGGAAAACGTTTGGTAGCAGGATTGTTCTTCAGGTGTATGTCTACTTCTTATATAAAAAATTTTTTGTCCCTCCTCTTGATTTGGATTCCTTTAATAGTCTTCCCTGTGTGGCTTAAATATCAAGGTATTTTGTGTCCACTAGTTTAACAATGTGAAGAATTAAGTTCTTATCTGTCATTTGTATGCCCTGGGATATCTACACATGCATTATGGCCTGTCTTGTTTTTCATATTCAGTGGAAAAGTCATATAGGAAACTGGTTTTCTCAGTGGTTTACTTTTTCTTTACTCTTGTGGCTCCTGGAAACTTAAATTTTGGCCAGCAATTTAGAGGTCATTGGAGGTGGGATTTAACTTTTTTCTTAAAGTCATGTGTCCAGTTGCTGCTTGTAAGCTTCTACTCCAGGACAAAAAATTCACCAGTTGCCAATAACTGTGGAAATTTTTCCCCAGTCTGAGAGTGGATAAGTTATGGCAAGACTGAAGGAATGAGGAAGCAAAACTTGAAGCACTTTTTTTTTTTTTTGATGGTTAGTCTGGGTAATATTATACTAGACTGATAGTGACAAGATTAGTTTTTTGTCATGTATTCAGCATTGTTCCCTGCCCTGCCTTTCCAGCAGAGAAGTTAGAGAAAGGCAAGGCCTGGCTCATAAACTGAATAGTTCACTCTCAATATTCCCCTTAGAATTATAGTGACATCAGTTTTACTAAGCTGTTCAGAAAGTCTCCCATGATATTTCCAGCCCTTACAGGGCTTTGTATTACAGGGATAGAAGTAAAGATTCAAGAGTCTAATTTGCTGAGGTTACTTGCAAAACATAATTTGTACTTCATAGGCACTGTATAAAAATGGAATATATGGTTCACTTTTGTGTGTGTACATGCGTTGCTCATGCCAGTGTTATTTTGCAGACAATGGTACATGGACTCAGCTGTGGTTGGTGTCAGACTATCACGAACATGGATCACTTTTTGATTACCTGAACAGGTATACAGTAACAGTGGAAGGAATGATAAAATTAGCTTTGTCCACTGCCAGTGGTCTTGCTCATCTGCACATGGAAATTGTTGGCACACAAGGTAATCTTACCATTATTCAGCTTGTCATGTGAATAATACTGGTTGGGTTTTTGGTTTTGTTTTTTAAATGACACATCAGTAACTCATTTTACTGTGTGATAATTTCTGAATTACTAGAACTTCTTGATTTTGAAGGCTTTTCACCTTCCTATGGCATTATGATATAATAATCCTTCCTACAAAACACCTATTAAAAGGCACTAAGTAATGGTGTGTGTAGTATCTTATCTTTGGATTGAGACAGCACTTCCAGAGATTTTAGAAGCCTTTTTTGTGGCGAGTAGTTGCAGGAAAAGGGAAAGGAGCAGTAGGGTCATATAACACAGTAAACATGTGAGGCACTTTCCCAAACAGCCAGACAATCCGCACAGAATAACTTCAGGAATTATCTTGATGCACATAAAATGTCAGAACTGGAAGGAATTACATAACTTCCAGCAAAATTTGCACTGGGCTTAGAATAAAAGCAGCTTGATTTTTTTTTTTTCCTGTCTTTAGACAGATCTGTTATTTCTGGTTTTTTCCCTTCCAGGCAAACCAGCGATTGCCCACAGAGATTTGAAATCAAAAAATATATTGGTGAAAAAGAATGGAACATGCTGCATTGCAGACCTGGGATTGGCAGTTAGGCATGATTCAGCTACAGACACAATTGATATTGCCCCAAACCACAGAGTGGGAACAAAAAGGTAAAATGATTCATCTGATGTCTATCAGGCAACTTTTATAATAAAGTGCTTTGTTTTTTCTTGTCCCATATAGGTTTTTGTTGATATACATGTAAGCAGCAGGGAAATGTAATGGCAGGTAGAGTTCCTAGGCACTTCCTTGCCTGGTATTTTAGTTAGACAGTAACCACTTTAAAGCATATTAAATGTTGGTATGTGTGAAATACTGAAAACTTGCAAAATATTGTAGGGTATGAGTATGTATTAAAACAACTAAGAGACTTTATGACTGAGTTTTTAGAGACCTTAGTTCTTGCCTTGTGTTGCATGGAAATGTTACTTGCAACCCAGTCAGTCAGGAGTGTAAGACAGTATATTGACAGTGAAAGTGAAAAGCTGGGATTTTTCAGTGTGAAGCCTGTGTGGTAGAACATGAAAGTTGCAGAGTCTTGGACGTGGGCTTTCTTGGAATCAGATTTTTGAGAGAAATACAAGAACTTAAAACAGCAGTCCTCTTTGTGATCTAATGCATAGATAGAATCATCAATGGATGAGGCAATATACTCTCTTAAAAGCCTACTTTTGCACTTGGAAATAAGGATTTTTCTCGCCTTAAAAGAATTTGGAGCTGCTTAAGTCCATCAGCAAACTGCAATTCAACTTATTGGCTGTAATTTATCACTGCTGAACCTTCCGACAATAATAACTGGAAGCTGTTCTGCAGGGAAGACAAATTTCCTGTATTAAGCTGTGCAGCTATATAGCATACAGAGGCAGCAGCACTAACAGTGCTAACCATAGCAACTGTTACGGATGTGGGAGACTTTTCGTTCTTTTGAATCCTAAAGGCTCAGTGGTATGTCAGGCTGAAGTTTGGGCACTGGTCATGAAGAACTGTGTAACAGCCAAGCCTATGTGCCTTAGCAGTGTTGGAGAAAATTCTATGTAGATGTTGCCCAATCTCCAGTTCACACATTAAAAAAAAGCTTCTCTTTTTTTCTTTTTTTAGTATCTCTCTATAGCAAGCCATACTGCAGGGGAGGGTTGTGATTTAGGTTTTACAGTAAAGTAGGATGCCCTTTGATCTGTGTCTTTGGGAGGAAAAAACCCCAAAACATTATTTTAAGGCTTAGTTAAGTAAAACTTTAGGACATGTACTGAAAATTTATTTTTCTGACAGTTACATTGTTGAAGTTGTTTTGTTCTAAAGATCTTCTGTACTATGCCTTTGCCAGTTTTAAAAATACCACACAAATGGTCAGATAAGATTTATTTTCTGAGCTGCTACTACATTACAAGGTAGTGGGCATTATTCCTTCTCACAATCTCCAGTAATCATTGGTAGTGAAACAGCAGGCTTACTTTGGAATCTGTCATTGTAAACTTGGCTGCATGCAGGGCACATACCACATGTGATTTTGTATTTTCTACTACACCTACATGCAAAGAAAAGTGATGTACAAATCAGTTACTTTCTTTAGTCATTGGTGAAAGCATCCTTTCAGCTGTGTCTGTAGATCCCACTTGCCAGATCTCTTGTTGCAGAGGCATCATTAACTTGCTTGTTCATCTGCCTTATGCTTCTTCACAAGAGTAAAGCTGTAGCAGCTCTTGCTTGCTGCAGTGTGCAGCAGCAGGACTAATCTGTTTCCTGTTTTAAAGACAAGTCATTTCTACCTCTGAAAATTGCTCATTCTTGTAAAAGGCTTGATCTCCTCTTGTGCATTCTTAGGTAACTAACTCTGTACCTCTGATTAATTTTTCATAGAACAGTTCAAGTCTTAACTGTTCGGTGACAGCTTTAACTCCCATTGATTGCCACTGCTGGTAGCTCTTCTGCACATGGAAGCTCTGTGTACAAGTTCAAGGGGATTTGACAAAGTTTGTTTTTCTAATGATTGTTGTAAAAATGTATGGTCTAGGGAGCAAGCAAACTCACTCTTGGGTGAGTGATTGAGGTGTTGAGTCAAACTGACGATCCTTCTTTCTGACTGAATTTTATGACTTTATTTCTTTTCTGTTCAGAGGCTTAGTTTTACCACAGGGTGTGTGAACTGTGTGCTTTCATAGCTCAGCCTGCAGCATAAAGCAGGGAACGTGAGCTTTAAACTGAGAAGGAAACAGAATCCCCCTCTCACTCCCTGAGGCAAGTAAATAAAACCTCATTCTCTTTTTATTTCTTTTAGAAGTGTGGCCCAGCTGTTACTTTTGGTAGTTCAGATAGGCTGTGTTTAAAAGAAGTTTGGCAGCAAATTCTTCCTCTACGTGGGTGCTTCTCTGAGCTTTACCTAAACCAAATATGAGCAAAATTTTACCTTGTGAAGTACAGACTTGATGAAGGGAGATGTCACACTCAAGCTCCCTATATGTTGTACAATAAATTTAGGCAATTAATACTGAGCTTCTGGACTGAAAGGGATGGGAGAAAGAGGTCAGCAGGCACCCAGAGTTTGGCAAGACCAAATTCTGTAAACTTCTTTGTAGACTTATGCTTTCATTTGTGGGTGATACTGAGATGCAGACCCTGTTCAGAAGGTCAGAGTTAGTCTCTGTAGAGTAGCTCTCTCCAGAACCTAAAATACTGTTTCTGGCAAACAGTGCATTTCCCATACATAAGCTGACAAGGAGATGCCTGCTTCTCTCCCTTGTCTGACAGTCATGAATGGCTCCTCTGCTAATCTTAGATGACCTGTTTGGCTTTCACCTCCCTTGTTCCAGCAATAATCTTTCAGACTTTGAGCAGTCACCATTTGGTGATATGGAAGCCAAAGCCAATCTAAATGCATTGATGGAGGATCATGGAAAGAGGTCAATTTGCCAATAAATTCAGTGGAAATCACATTTAGGGAGGGAAGGGGTTTTCGCCACATTCAGGCCTCTTGTGGTCTTACGATGATTTACAGAAGCTCAGGCAACCTTCTTTACTGCTTGTTTAAGTGATTCTGGCTGACCTCTTGCACCATGGTTGGGGTTTTTAGTTTGGTGTTTCTTAGGGTCCATCATTCTTATCCCCATGTGATCTTAAGATAGATCAAATATTCTTTCTCCTAGGCTTCAAGCTGGTTACTATTCAGTCAGGCACATGAAGTAGTACAAATGTGTCCACTAATTCAAAATCTTTGGAGAGCATTCACACACTCAACACAGTCTGGTATTCTTGATTAAAATGTTTTTGATGTGGTGGACCAGAACAATGTGAGTCTTGTCCGTATCAAAGCTTGTGACATGTAAACTTAACTTGACTCAACTTCCATTCAATAAATACTGTCAAAGTAAACCTTACATTCCACTTAAGCCAGTTGTCCTCTGCTTTCTGCTGTCTATCACTTGTGAGGAATTTGTGTGCCTTAGAAGAACTCTCATGTCAGCAAACCTTGTTGAAGTTCTAGGTAGTTAGAACAGATGCATCTCTAGTTGGTGTGGCTTTTTGTAGCCCTCACTTCCTTGTATCTGTGTAATTTGTAAGACACAATAGTGCTGAGAGAGTTCTGAAAGGTCTGATAGTCCTAAAATTTAAGTAGTGTGTCTTGTATTCTGCCTACCATCCCTGGCATTGGAAAAGAAATTAGACTCTAGTATTATGTGGTTAAATGAAATCATGCCTAGGCTTCTGTGGTTGTTGCGGACAGTGTTCTGCCCCAGTAGTCTGTATGTGTTGCTCTTTTAGCAGTCAACAGTGCTCTCCAAAGCCCTGGTGCCATTGTTTGCCTGCTTCATTAAAATGCGAGCTTGAGACTGGTGGGGCAATGATGTGGAGAAACACAGTGAACTCTGCTAAATATTACATGCTGGATTTAGCTGCCAGAACCATACCAGTATGAGAGAGCAATACTACAACTGATGTTGGCCTGATGCAGCAAATACCATTCATTCTTTACAGCAACTAGTGGGGATGCTGCTGTCAGTAGGTTTCACAGTAAGGTCCACACTGACATTTTGCTTGATATGCCCACATTAGGCTTAGTCACTAAAGAAGATAGCAATCATTTGGATGCCATGACCAGTTTTCTGCCTTTGTTTCTCAGTTGAAAGCTTGTCATGTACTTTTTTGTTGTTGTTGTGGGAAATATGGATAAAGTAAACTTCTGAACGCAATTGTTAATGTGTAACCCAAACAGGATTTACTATTATGGTGAAGAATCAGCTACTGCAATGGTAGGGAGCCCCTGTTCTCAAGAAATGTTTAACAGTGCAGTTTTTTTAATCAGCATTTCACATCTATTCCCTCTCTGGTCTTGTTAGGGGATGTTCTTTTTTAAGTGGCTGCTCTAACTTACCAGATTCCAGGAACTGGGGTTTCCTCCTGCATACCTTCTGGAGCCCAGTGTCCCAAAGAGCTGGGGCTCTGTTCATCTGAGGCTCATGGATATGGCTGCTGCTTTCTTGGGATACAACCAGTCGTACACAGACACATAAAGTACTGACAGGGTGGATTGCACAGATTGCTATTCACCATGTGCTGTCTTCAACACCCACGTAAAACACTGTCAGAACTTGTATAAAACATAAGTATAGACAGCCAAGTCTCCTTCCTTCTCTCCAGCTGATCAGGATTGAACTTTGTTACTGGAAAGCACACACTCCTTTCTGCAGTCTCACAAGTCCATGCGTGTTTATGAATCGCTCAGCCATCCATGTGACACTTGCTGTGTCTAATGCTCTCTTTGGTGCTCCATGGGCCTCCTACTCACCAGCTGGATTAGTGCACAGTAGCAAACAGATGATGTACTGATGCACACCTACATGCATATAAGCCCATAAATATCAGTGTGGGCCCTCCCCCTGCTTTGCTAGAGTTTTGCAGCATGAGTTTGCTAGAGAATTGCTCGAGAATTGCAGCCATGCACACCAGCCATGCATACCAGGTTTGGGGAATTAAAAACCACCTGGCCCACCCTAGCAGCTGGCACCCAGGCACATACACCTATGATTCCCACTCCAACTACAGGTGCTGGAAGACTCTGCTTTCCTCATCCCCATTCTCCCCTATAACTGGTACATGTAAGATGTGACTGTGAAGCCTGTGACCCATTTGAGTGACAAGCAGAGACCCTCATTTTCTCCAGTCACTGGCACCAGGGGTTCCTTCACCTGCTGTGACTACAGTTGCTGGTCCAGAATTTATTCACACTGGGCTCCCCACAGTAGCTACAGATATGTGCTCTTAAGACCTGTGGACTGTACTCCTAGGATCTGTATTTCCCCTTTCAGCTACTGATGTTGAGACCCTCTTTTTCCCTAGTTACTGTGATACCAGTCCCAAGGGCAACTTCATCCCTTGTCCCACTCTTGATAGACCTGAATTCACTCCTACCTGCCTCCAGTTGCTGACACATAGTTCTTAGAGAACACATGCATACAGGGTTGAGAATGAGATTGCACAAGAAGATAATTAGGATTTAATAAAATAGGATACACTGGTATCTGATACGTACAGACTGGTAACCTTTTATGCAATTGTCCCCTTTGCTACACTTTTCTATCTACTGCCCCACTTCTGTTCCCTTTCTTCCAAACATTCCTTGATAAGCATTGCGTAGTACCACAGGCCTCCTGGTTTCCCATTTATTAGCAGTCACAGTGTCCAGACTGGGGCTCTCTAAAGCTATGCCTGGAGTTCCTTAATAACCTGTCAATTAGCAACTGGAGACTTGTGGTCTTTCTCATTGTGTCTGTTATCCTTTGTCTATCAAGTTTATGGCTCTATTTGTTTATAGTTTTGCATTTTAATTATTCTCCCCATTTCTTTGATGGTTCCTCTCAGTTTACTTACCCCCTTTGCATCGAAAGGTCTCTGATTCAGTAACCTTAATGAAGCATAAATATTTTAATTTGGTTTTGAGCTGAGCAGTACTGAACTTTCTCTGCTCCACATGTTTCTAAAACTAAACAGATTTTTTTGTTGCAAACAGGTACATGGCTCCTGAAGTTCTAGATGATTCCATAAATATGAAACATTTTGAGTCATTCAAACGAGCAGACATTTATGCAATGGGATTAGTGTTTTGGGAAATCGCTCGGCGATGTTCGATTGGTGGTACGTGGCAATCTTTACAAAATTGGGCATGCTAAGGAATTATAAGTAATTTGCTTAAATTTATTTAGGTTCTGAAAACTAAGAACAGTGCAAAGTAATAGCCAGTATGTTTCAAACTTTCTGGCTGTTAATCTTGTAAATGATGACAGGTCTACTCAACCTCATGCTAAATTGATGACCCATACCTGTTGAAGAAAATAGGAAATACCCTTGTCTATGTTGTTTATTTTCCCCAGAACTTTACAGAGAGGAGAAAAGGGTGAAGCTTAATGTTCTATGAGCAAGGGGCAAACATACAAGAGCTAGCTATAATGTGTTCTGATAACCTCTATACCTTATTGAAAATGAAGCATGCTGTTACCAATTATATACTATGAAGAAGCATGTCTTTAGTATAGCATATGAAAGATTTGACATAGCTGACATCTCTTCTAATTTTATAGATTTTAAATTCTTTAAGGGTAATGTAAATGCTCCCAAGGGATGGTTAAATATTTTACTTATTTATTTGTTAGTCATTGTAATGTAACTTTTAAAACAGAAAACCCAAAACTGATAAGTACCTGCTAAGGAACAGAGTAAATAGTGAAGAATATGTATTTTAGTGTCAGCTAAAATAAAGCTATTTTCAACCTATTACAGGAATCCACGAAGATTACCAGCTGCCATACTATGACCTCGTTCCTTCAGATCCTTCTGTTGAAGAAATGAGGAAAGTTGTGTGTGAGCAGAAGTTAAGGCCCAATATCCCAAACAGATGGCAGAGCTGTGAGGTATTAACTAACCTTTCTAAAGCTGCTTTAATGGACACTAGAGCTTTTAGTGATTTCAATAGCTTAAAAACTGTGCTTGTTGTTGAAGGGCTGCTTCTAGGAGAACTCAATTTTGCTCTGATCATTGTGGCTTTATTAAATATCATTGTTCCTTGGTTATACATTATTATTTAAATGTATTTTCATAAAAAATAATAGCTTCCTCTGCACGGAGGATTCTAGGATCCCTTCTTATGAAGCACAGGTGATGCTAATGTAAATGAGAGCTAGCCTGAACTCTGTTATACAGGAAGCATCATTGCAAATAAATTGTGCAGCAGGGAGTTGATACTGCATTTAATGGGGATTCAGTTAGCTTCCTTCCTAGCAGCCTGTATGGTGCTGTGTTGTGAATTTGTGACCAAAACAGTTTGATAGGACACTGATATTTCAGCTGTTGCTGAATGGTGCTTACCCAGCTTCAAGGCATTCTCCATTTCTCCTGTGGGTTTGAGGTGGACAACAGTATGAGAAGGAACAGAGCTGGAACATCTGACCCAAACTGGACTGAGGGAATATTCCATACCATTGCTGTGGGAACCCAGCTAGGGCTAGGACCAGTGCTCTCTGAGTCACAGCTTAGGAGAGCAGCTGCAGTAGGCTACAGGAGGAGTAAGGGATTGGTAAGATATGATGTACATTAGATAGAAGAGGGAACTGGGTTGTGACATACGTGAAATTAATGCATGGGTAAAGGCCTGAGATAAGAGACTGGGCAAGAGAACACAGGAGAGAAAAGGTGATGATATGCACCAACAAACTGTGAAGTTGTGTTTTGAAGTGATGACATTTCAATCCTGATAACTTACTATCTCCATGTAATACCGGTTTCAGTCTTGGAGCATAGAGCTGTTACTTTATTTCATCTTCAGTTTTTATTTGCTTTGTTACTTGTGCAGTAGCATTCACAGACTTCAAAGAAGTTGTTTAAGGGATTAAAAGACTCCAAAAATTTTCAGTCTCGTTACAGAGCTTCAATTTGAGGAAGAGAGCTGATAAACTTCTTAATTGCTCTACATTGAACTTACTCCTTAACTGGAGATACAATAAAAATAGTATGTTCTTCCCTGATGTGAAAATTCTGAAAACAGTTGCAGACAAGCTACTAATTTTTCATGGGCAAAAAGTCTGCTGGGTTTGCCCTGCAGTATTTAGAGCGTTTTACTTTTCTGTAAATAAAATGGGGGGTTTTTTGTTTTTTTTGTTTTTTAAAACAGCACACTCTTCCATGCAGCTGTAGTACCGGTAGTAGACTTCAGAAATGGATGAAGAGGCTAAGGCAGAACAGCAGTACATATAATGGCTTGTCTTTCCTTTGCAGGCATTACGAGTAATGGCAAAAATTATGCGGGAATGCTGGTATGCCAACGGAGCTGCCAGGCTGACAGCTTTGCGCATTAAGAAAACATTATCGCAACTGAGTCAACAGGAGGGGATAAAGATGTAATCCTGGATTTGCTACCGAAGAACACTGTAAAAATCTGTATCTCCACCAGAATGGCATGTTAAGAAGGTTAATTGTTCTACCTCACTGGGGGAACAGAAGGATATTGCTGCCTTTAGTACTTCATAGGAACGTCACTTACTAGGATTTTTGTGGATGTGCTAAACAGTTGTGTTGGGTCCTTTCTGTGCACTATGAACCTCTTTCCCAGGTTACTTACAAAACATCGTGTAGTCTAGTTTATTAACCTGTAATTTTTTATTTGGAAAGTTGATAGCTGATCTTTACTAGTTAACTGTGCTAAAAGTAGGAGGTCACTTCTAAAATGAAACTGGTTCATTATACTGTTCTAGATTGCATTGATGGCTCTTTAAGCAACTTTATTCCTAGCTGGTACATTGACTATTCTGAACCACTGTCTCAATTCCTTGATTCAGATTGTGAATGTGCTACTGGAGTCTACTTTGTTAGCTATTAAGGGTAGTGTATCATTTTGGACTCTGACCTTGACTTACAAATTGACCTCATTCAGTTGTGGGAACATAACTTATGCAACTATACTTTATACATGATTACTGGATTTTTTTCACTTTTTCAGAACACTACATTGCCTTTAAAATAGATTGTATCGCACCAGTAAGTGCCACTTTTGAGTCTTTTAATGCAAAACAGTAGGAACGTACAAAGCCTTTGGTACTTTTTGTTTCAGAAATACAAGTTAGATCTTAGCAAGGCAAAGGATTTTTAACTCTCACTTGTTTCAGCAAGTGAGTACATAATTCATAGAATATTTTTAATTTTACCAAAATCTGACTCTTGAAACCACTGTAGGAGTTTTAAATAATGTAAGCTAGTAAATTCACTGTCATATTTTGTAATTGTCAAGTTATGAGTCATAATTATGTAGATTTTTTTTAATCAAGTGGTACTTCTAAAATGCTTGAAGTACCTTTCTACTTCAGAAAAGTAACAAGAAGAGTAAAATGTTCTTAAGGGAGACTTTGCTTCATTAAATAAAATATGAAAAGCATATTTTCTGTGCAGTTCTGCTGAGTCTTAAGGCTCAAAGAACAATATTTGCAATTAAACGAGGATTAAGTGCACCTGTAATTAGAGAAAAGGTATTTGGGCTTTTGTACCAGAAAGTTCAAAGCTGCTTATAAATTTTATGTGCATATATGTTGTGTGTGCCTCATACACAAAGTGGTGAGCTGCAGGTCTTTGGATACAAATACCAGAGGATTCCAGCAATCCTCTTCATAGTTAGAAGAACAAAGCCTGTGGTGGCTTGTGTTGTCATAAGAACACAGAAGAATATGCATGGCTTTAGTCAAGATTTCCCTGAAATTTTAAGGGTATCACAAGATTTTCACAAACCTCTGTAGAAATGGAATTGTTTCCTGCCCAAACATATAACTTCTGGAGGGGTCTGGAAGAAGTAATACAGAAAATTCACTTTAAAAAAATGCTGTTAGCAGGATATTTTAATTGCAGTTTTAGGAAGAGTCTGGTTAACCTTTGATTTCATCAACACCCAAAACAGTCTATAGTATTTCCATATGTAAATATGCTGGCAATTAATATGCCACCTAACCTCCCACTCTCCAGAACACACCAGTACCCAGCCTATAATGCAACACAGATGGCAATGTTACTTTTGCTTCCCTCTCACCCCTTAGCAAACAGCCCCTGAGGGTGGCAGTGGCTGATGACAGCAGCATAGTCAAGATTCTCTTCCCTGGTCTGTAATATGTGGGAACCACAGCAGTCAGATGAGTGGGCCCCAGTAGAAGAGGCTACATAGGTGACTTAAGCCTTAGCCAAGATAAGTCTTTGTACATCATTAACTTTTCTGTATTTCCATATTCATATTGCCTGCTTGGAGATGGGTTTGATTGATGTGGTAATTAGAGACCCTCAGAGACTGAACTGCAAATAATTATATGCTTTATTCAGCCCCCTTTATGGATGAGTTTACTTAGACTGGAAGACAGCATCCAGGAGAAAAAAAAATCACAATATTCTGAGTTGGAAGGGATCCACAAGGATCAAGTGCAGTTCCTGGCCCTGTGCAGGACCATCCCCAAGAGTCACACCATGTGCCTGAGAATGTTGTCCAAACACTTCCTGGGCTCTGTCAGGCTTGCTGCTGTGACCACTGCCCTGGGAAGCCTGTTCAGTGCCCAACCACCCTCTGGAGGAAGAACTTTTTTCTAAAATCTAACCAATGTTTGAATATAACTTAACTCCCAAGCATATCTACTTGGCATGCCTCTCTAACAAGTTCTGTGTATCTAAACAAGTATTTAAAGCAAACAGGTCACCCTCAAACAGACCTTATTGTATCTCCATGCCAAGTGTCATAGGCTTCCTATCTAGAAATTTGTTAACTTTTTTTTTTTTTTTAATTTTGTTACATTTCAATTTTCATAGGTGTAGTTGGGTCCTTACCATAGATACAAGCAGTGTAGTTCATCCTTTAGAAACATTAGGTTACTGTCATGCCTCAGTAGTCTTGACAGTAACATGAGATGGTAGTATAATTCATAAAACAATTTTTTCAGGGGCTCTTTTAGCACTCACAAAACCTTATCAACATAATATTTAATTTCCTAAGGTGTAAGGGACAGTTCTGTGTCATTTTAAAGAGGACCTACAGCAGCTGAAAAGCATCATGGCACACAGATTATTCTGTCCACTGTGCAGTGGTTTGTTACGTTGTCTCAGCCACCTGCAAATCATCATTCTCTTGAATTGTGAGCAACTCTTCTTACTTTGTTCTAACAGTTTGCTTTGTAATAGCAGCTTTCAAAAACAAAGTGCAGAAGGATGCTTGGCACAGAGTGTGATGTTAGGAACAGTATTTTAGAACAACCTTATTCACATTGGGCTGAAAAACAGGAAAATTCTGAATAGAGCTATACGTATCCTCAGTTCTGACACCACAACTTCAAGCTTTGTTCTTCTTCTCCATTATATAAACTGAACACCTTTTACAAAGGCTGTGTCTGTATATATTATGTAACTTTAAATGTTACCTGTGTAAGATCATATCTTATATGTATGGACACAGGTACACATAAGTATTTTTTAAATTAAGATAGTAATATCACCAGATCTGCTCTTGGAAATCCAGGGGGACCAAAATATTTTAGCATTCAAAATATTAATTTTGTATCATTTCAAGTATATACCAAAACAGTTTCTGATTAATACTGATGCAAATGTTTATTGTAAATATTGCATACCTTATACGTTCACTTAAGTTTTGTGGATTTAATCAACTTTGCATTTTAGTAGCATTGAAGCCTCAGTTTGGTTTACAGACTTGATGACCAGGTGGATGTGGACATGGAGAACAAGGAGCATTGGAAATGGTCTGATGTTGAAAAGCCTAAAATGTAGTTTTTGAAATGCTGGAATTCTTCAGGGACCTTCCAACCTTAAAAGCTGGAATTCTGGGATGTTTCTCAAGCGGACTTTCCAAGCATGACACACTGTCACCCTCCAGTGGTTCTGCTTGTAATCCTAAGAAAGACTTTGTATATAGGTAAAGACATTGGGATTGACTGTACGGGGACATGAAGGTGTCAAATGAAGTAGGAGGCTATTTTATTTTTCCAGTAATGGCTCTGATTGTGATTGCCATGAAATTCACCTTTTAGTTAGTTCCTTGTTTATATTGTGCCATTGAAATGATTTCAAGGTGTTAATGTTAATCATTGTGTTTAAAAAACAAACAAACAAGAACCCCTTCACCATATCAGTTGCTTTAAATTCAAATTACCTCTTAAAAGACCAAGGTACATTTACCTCATGTGTATATAATGTTTAATATTTTTCAGAACATTCTCCAGGTTTGCAGTTACGTGTTTCTAGAAATATGGATATTTCTAAATTTACAACTTCAGCGGTACTAAGTGTATTATCTGGTGCCCCAAAACACTTTAATTTTCTGTATTTTATTGTATTAGCAAGTTTGCTGCTTTGTCACTGTAGCACCTGCCCTTACATAGCTTTGTGGATACTGCCTTGTAAATTTTCCTTTTTGGATGATTTGAGGATCCTGTACAGATGTGTGTCACTTTTTTAAACCTTACCAAATTGTGCATTTTCCTTACATTTCTGAAAATATGTATTGTATTTGTAGAGTATACGTTTCAATGGATTGTAAATAGGACAGTAGAAGAGTGGATGCTTATGTTAAGTGCTAACACTACAGTAGAGAGATCAAAGCAGTGAAAATAAATAACTTTTTTCAAAATGAGTGAGTTGTCTTTCAGAGCACAAAGCTGCAGGTAGATATGGGTTTGTGTGTAATGTTCTTACCTGGTAAAATGTGGCTTTGCTGTGAATTCCTTTCCTCAGAAGTATAAAAATGATAAAAGAATTCACTAATGCTGAGGGTAATCCATCTCATCTGTGCTATGCAGATATTGGTGATGTGCCTGCTCTTCCTTGCATCCTACAATAACAGTTGAATAAGAACCTTGCTGGTGTGTCTCATCTCCTGGAAAAAATAACTAAGGACAAATTGTTTTGTCTCCACATTTATATTTGCATAGAAATAACAGAGGATTTCAGACTACTTAAACAGCTCAGCACCTCAGTGAATCCAAGTTAAATCAGCTTGTGTTGGTGCAAGACTTGGGTTTAGACTGGTGTTATATTTCTGAGGGAAAGTGAAAATTTAGACACAACAAAAATAGGACATCTTGCCCTTCCATAACTTTATGTGTATCCTTTAATTTTGGCTCAGAAATAACCTGACAGAATTACAAAAAAGTACTACTTTCAGCAAACTGTCCAAAAGGGGAAACCATAAGGTGTCCAGCGAAGACCAACAGCTATGTCAGAACGCTGTGTTCCTGTTCAAATACTTCTACAGGAGCTATGCCTATTTGGCTGTCCCTGTCACATAAGTGGCTAAAGGAAGGCCTCTGCTACCACTGCAAGCAACCAAAACTCAGTAAAATCCTGAGTCCCTCTCTTGCATCTCCTAGTAGAGGAAATGTAATGGCCTAGAAATAGCATAGCAATGTTGCTGTCTCCTGAACTTAATTTTTATTAAATAGTCTTCTGTGTTTCATGTTTTGAAGGCCCAAGCCCAACAACTGAAAATCCATCAACAAAAAACAATTATCACAAGTAACTTAAATGTGTTTTAGGATTGTTTTATAGGAAACAGTGAATTCAGAAGGTCTGCATGCTGGTTGAGATTGCAAGTCAGCCTGAAGAGTGGCAGGTTCACAGCTGAATTTTTAAAGTGTAGGAGTGTTAAAAGAGGTTCTTTTTAGTACCTACTGCACTGAAGTAACGAATATTTTCTGTAGGTGCAGCTAACAACAGAGAGTATATAAACAAACCATTTCTATGCAGTACTAAGTAAGTATTGTAATTTTCCTTCTGTCAGTTTTTGTGATATTTGTAACTGCTGTACAGTAACATACTCAGTAATTGTAGTATAGCATAAAGGTGGTCCTGGTAGAAAATAGATTCCTTTTAAAATAGGAAATCAAGAATTCCAGATTTCTCATTCAGTGGTCTTACTAGGTTTTTTTAATCTATGAAGTCAAGCCCTAATGTTTTAACTGGAACTAACTGTTGTTCTGCTGATGAAGACCTACAAGAACCTGACACTGCAACCCCCTTTACCCGCTCGTTGGGCTGCTGAGGTTTTGAGTCTTGGAGGGGCTAGAGTTGCTCCCAAATATTCCAGGTTGGAATAAAACATAGGCACAGCATTTCCTTTGTTAACTTGAGTAGACTGTGGGTAAAGTGTTCAATAGTGCTCAGAAAAACCATAGCCTTGAGTCCTCCTGAGAGTTTCTTGAAAATAAGATTTAAATCCCCAGTCACCCTAAAAGTAATGGTAACTGAAATCGTTACCTCTCTTTTGAGGAGTAAAAAGCCAAAGCAAACTGTGCTGATAGGTTCCTATGCAGGATTGCAGTGTTTACTGGTATTAAAAGAGCTATATGGAGATGAAGAGTCAAGATCCTTAAGATGTGTTTCTAATTAGCTCAGTAGGAAATTGAGCTCTCCCACTGTGTCTGTAGAAGATGTTGAAGAACTGGGCATGTAAGTTGATACTGAATTTTATATAGTGTCAAATATAGAATGTGCTGAGTTGTAAGGGGCTTGGTCCAATTCCTGACCCTGTGCAGGGCACTACAAGAATTACACAGGTTTTTAAATGAGGGGAAAAGTTGTTAGAAATAGACCTTTAAGTCCAAGGAGAATGCAGGGCTTACAGGATGTGTAGCAGAGGAACAAATGGCAGGGAAAAGGAGATGTTTAGGTAATCTGGAAAGGAGTAAGCAGAGGAACAGAAATGAGGGGATAAAAGGATTGTGCATCTATGAGTAGTTGGCCAGTCTGTGTGCCAGCCTAGCCATGCCCAGTGCACCCTCCTTTTTTTCAATCCCCTTCTATAACTTTTCCTGTGTGAGGGACTGGGTTCAGGGAATGCAAGGATGTCTGAGTGCAGCATCCAGAGCCAGACCATGTGCAGGAGGTCCCATGAGTCTGTAATGAAGCAAGGGGAAGGAGCAGTGAGGAGACACAAGAGTCATCAGCTGTAGTGGGACAGTGGGTCATGGGTGTCTGTGTGTCCATAGTGCCAGGGACTCGAGTGTGGGTCTGGGTGAAAGCAGCTGGGGAGACTGGGATTCTGAGGCACCTGCCTGGGGGGAGCCACTCTGTGCATATGTACTTACACATTCCCACTAACATCTCTATCCTGCTCAGCCAGACAGGGCAGGAAAGGAGGACAGGGCCACTGGTTCCTTGGAGTGCTCCATGTAGCCAGCCATGGATACATAAGTGTTGCATGTGTGTCCTGTGTGCATATGCTTCCTGGGAATACATTTTCAACCTCACTACTGGCTGGACTGGGGATGCAGAGCTCTGTCAGCCTTGCCCTTTAGTGCCTGGTGACCATGCTTGGAGTTGGCTGGTGTCACCTGTAACAAGCACTAACAAGCAATAAAGCCTATGTGCCAAAGAAAGTCCTTAAATAGCCAATGGATGTATATGGCCAGCAGTGTCATATACATATGCCAATTGTACCTCAGGGGCTACAGTTCAGAAAGCAAGTTTGTGCTATATCTTTCCTTTGAATGGCTTCAGACCACGTGTTTATAGAGCCTGTTCAGTTTGGAGGGCCAGGTATAACCTGAAGTCAACTCCTAGAACACATAATGAAGATATAGCATCCTTAGTATTAGCTGTTCTGATGGCTCTGCATTACCTGCTAGTGTAGACATACAGTCACTTTTTTTCCCTTCATGATTTGTGGCCCAGTGCTGTTCCTGAGATTACTTCCCTGACTCTTATAGCTTGGACTTGTACATCCAGAACTGGATGTCACTGTTTTGATTCTTGATATTTGTCATACACCCACAGGGACTAGAAAACATCTACTTTATTGTGGTATTAAATTAAAAACCTAAAGAGGAGAAACACTAACGGTTTGGGGGGTTTTTTAAGGGGAGATAAAGAAAGAGCTGGTGATAAACTCAAAGTCGACTCCAAGTTGTTCCTGCTTATCTACAGCTCTGGACATCCCCAGTTTCACATTTGTATTCATGCATTTTTCACATTCCCTTCTACGCTGTGGGCCTGGGAAATGTGTGCATAGTCCCAGTGATCGAATTCTTAATTGCTACTGGAATGGGGTAAAGAATGGCAAGAATTCCATGACACCACAGTTGCTGCCTAATTCTTACATTTTTCCAAAGAGTGGAGTCGGGCTGTGCTTTCTTCCAATAATCCCCTCCTGTGGCACAGACTCTCTGACCTACATCACCTTCCATGAGGACAGTCTTTTGTTGCTGTTAGCAGAAGGGTCAGTGAGATTTACTTCCTGAACCTCTCTGGGCAATTCTTCATGAAAGTGAGATACCTTTTTCTTTTTTCTTTTTTTCTTTTTTCTTTTTTTTTCAGAAACTGCTTTACCTCTGCTTTATTTGCAAAGACAGTACTTCCCTTGCTAAGTGTTAGAAGACTTTATATTTTTGTATTGGCAGAGCTGAGCCCTTAGAGAGAACTTCATTTCCATCTATCCATGTCTCAAAGTCCATGGACTGTTGGTCTTTTCACTGCAATGATATTGTCAAGCTGCTATTTCATTTCTTACAAAGGCTCCTTCTGCTAAGGCTCCCATGATTCTAGTGGCATACAGCCTCTCAAGCCTTACATTGTTGCTGGTGCAGCAGGTAAGCACAACCATCTTAAAATACTCTCAATAGCACTGAACTCCCATTCTGGAGACATTCAAAACCCACCTAGATGCATTCCTGTATAACTCACTCTCAGTGACCCTGCCTAGGCAAGGAAGTTGGATTAGATATCCTCCCAGAGGTCCCTTCCAACCCTAAGTGTTCTGTGATTCTGTGAACGTTATGGAGGAGGAGGGAANAAAAAAAAAAAGAAAGAAAAAGGAAAAAGAACACTTTACAACATTTCTTTTTTAATTTCTTCCAGCTGTGTTGTCAGTGTGCACAGTATTCTCATAGCCTCTCTTTTAAAGTCCAGATCTTGTGGTTCTTCAGCAAAGAGGATGCTTGACAAGGAGAGGTGGATGCTTTGCTACCATTATTGCTGCTGCAGTTGCATGCAGGAGGCTTGAAGTATAATCCTGAGGAAACTTGTATGGTAAAATTTACCTAAGAGCTTGCTTACAGATAACCTCACATTGTAAAGAAAAGTTCTGTGTAAGTAACTCGTCTCCGTTCATCATTCTGCTCATCTTTGACTTCTAACACAAAAGAAAAACTACATGGCATAGGCTCTTAATGATTTCTCCTTTTTAATGATGTGTTGCTGCAGCTTTTCCTCTAGTTTCCTGTAGCCAGATGTATGCTTTGTTGTTTCCTCTTCCAAAGAGGTTGCATTCTGCAGCTGAAAATACTTTCAAATTGCTTTAAAAAGAAATAATTTATGCTAAAGGCAGTATATTCTATACACTTCAAATTAAAAACAGATGGTTTCTTTAGACCATTTGAAACCTGGCTCGTGTTAGAGAAAGTTCTTTAATATGTGATTCAGCTGATAAATGTTTAGGTACTACTGTTTTTCACATCATGTTGCTCATTTTTAGGTGAACGGCAGCTTGGATCTTTTTCCATCTGGTGGATCTTCTCTGCTGGGAATAATTACACTGGTATTTTTGTGTTGCATTTTTTGTTGTAACCTTGCTTGCCTGCTTGCTTCCCCTCTCTGTTTTAGCTAATGCAAAACTCTGCTTGCTAGTATGTGTGCTGGGTCGCTGGCACTCAGCTCATTCCTGTCTCCCCACAGCTGCGTTTCCTGCTCCGTGTGACGAAGCCATTTGGAAAGCTAGGGGCAGTTGGTTTCTTTCAGTTCATTTGAAAAGGTACTCTTCTCTGCAATTTCTCAAGCTTTTCTTGCTTTTCTTACAGCCTGGCTATTGGATACTTTCTTCTCAAGTAGCATTTAGTGAGAAATTTTATGCCAGTGGTACATCTCGCTGTCCTTGAAGTTCTACCTTTACTGTTGATGAGGGGAGAATTTTCAGGGACCATTCCTGACCAAGCTCCCTTACTTGTGCACACCTTCAGACAGAGCACTTCGCAACTGGTTGTTCTGCTTTTACTTTGGCCCCTTACTGTTTGACACTTACAGCATGAAGCATCTCTATTGTATGCTTGAAGTTTGCAGAATAAAACATCTCTGTTGATATAGACTGTGATTCCAGTACCCTTGATGTTCAAAATCTCTCCTAGATCTTTTTTCTTTTATTTTGAGTAAAGCAGTTAAGTACACAGTAAAATGTAGCAAACGGTAGTGCTTTATTTCTTTTGTAATAATTTCCTGGTTGAAAGAAGTTGCAATTGCAAGACTTCATTAAGTGACTTACAGAAGTAGACCTCTATATTGGTTTATGATACCATCCTGGGAAATATCTAAACACTGGCTAGATATAATTTAATTTATTTAATGCAATTACTTGGGAGAAAAAGGAAGGTGGGTCAAAAGACTAGAGTTCATTTAGTGTTGTCTTGAGTGAAAGGATCATTTTCATGTTATCCCTATTTTAACTGTAAGAAGATAGAAAGCTGTTCTGGTTGAAATTCTTAAAATCCATGCTTTAAAGAATACTTGGTTTATAATAGCCCTTAGGAAAACCAAGAAGATAGAAATAGAATCAAATCAAAATACCAGTGATGTCACTTCAATGCTTGTTAGCATACATATCAACATGTGTTTCCTTCAGGGTCCATCTGTTAGACATGATTACTGAGGCAGCTCCACTCTAGGGTAAAGGTAAAACTTACGAGAAACTGTAATCTTTATAGATCTAAATTGGTTTGAGTTTCCCATTTAGAGATAAATGCAGTCCTGGGTTATGACAATAGATTCATATTTTACCAGAAAGCTGAAAGATTTAGAAGAAATTCAAAGATTTTTCTTTCTCTGCACTCCTGAGTGTTTTGGTTGCATCCACGTGCTCTATCTGTATGATATTGGAAAAGCTGGCTGGTCTGCCCAAGGCAAAGACATGCACTGAAGCAGCAGAGGTGTTCAAGGAACTTCCAAGACAAGTTCTATGCTAAGGCATAACTGCTCTGGCAGGGGTCTAGTCCCTGGGGCTTCCACATGTTTTCATGCATTTGCTTATCCTTAAAGTCTTGAGCACTACTGGAGGTGATTTATATAGGCCAAAGCTCAGGAAGGTGTCGTCTTTCGAGACACTCTGTTTACTGTGTCTAAGCTGGAATACAGGAACTTCATAAATTATTACAGATGTTTTACATGTGAGTGACTGATTAGATTATGAATCAATCCCTCACATGCAGACCTTTGTGCTTTGTCTGGCTCTCTGTCAGCCTCTTTCAAACTGTCTCCCCAGATGAATCCTGACATTTGGGAAGTAGGACCTACAGGTCTTTGCTGAGTACGTGATCATGGACATGAAAAAGGTGACCAGGCTAAAGGAACATTGCTCATCTCAGTTTTCACAAAATACTTTGAAAAATTGGTGGAAGAAGCCAAAGATGATTCTTCAGCAAAACTGTTCATGCCAGGCCCTACTAAAAGAAATGTATTGGAAAATTTCCATAAAAGCAAGGAAATGGTTTCTGAAATCACAGGTGATCACAGAGAAGAAAGAAGGTGAGATAGCTGGCCACCACTTGGGGTTGCTTAGGCACAATCTGGTATGGATTGAGGGCTTTTTACCTAGCCAAGCACCTCCATTCACATAGACAAATATCTATCTGTTCACAATAGCCTCAGACAGTGAAACATACGCCCTGGGAAGTGATCTTCCTCAAGGAAGGCCTGGGAGTAATCTGACAAGCTAAAAATAATGATAGAAAGAAAAGCATCACAGAAAGGAATATAATGCACATATTTTTGAAGCTCTCTAATAAAGACATGGTTGTGCAAAACCATGAACATGCTCTTCTGAATAAAAATTCAGAAGATGTAAATATGATAAATCAAGGATGAAAAATCAAGGCTGAGAAAGTGAGAAAGAAAGAAAGAAAAAAAAAAAGCTGTATTGCTAGCAGTTCTCTCTCATGCCATCTGTGCATACAAGGAGGTGCTAGACAGAATTTTGCTGACACATCCTATTTTGAAGGCGATGTTGAAGATAACACAAGTAGTGCATTGTCTGTACTGTCAGTTTTGTTCTTTGGTACAGAAAATCAAACCAGAATCAGTTTGTTTTCATAAGGGCTTTGACAAACAGTAACAGTACCTCACCAAAACATGGACCATTGTAAACTGGGCAGCTAGAACACTGAGATACAGAGAGAACACAGAAAAAAAGGGAGTGAAACAATAGCCATTGAAGGAGAACATGAGCCTTATCTAGGAGGAAAGCTATGACTCTTTTTATATATCAGACATCTAGAGTTAAAGGACATAAAACAAGCTGGAAAATACTGATGTAGTAGATTATGTTTCTGCTGTGAATGCAGGGAGAAAATTATCCCTGATTATTCCATTCTGCAAAGGGTATCTTGCTGATGGCTTAAGGGAGCCAGGTAGAGCTGTGAGCTCTGGCATCCTCATCATGATGAGACTTATGCCCTTGCTTTCAGGGAAAAGCAACAGATAGCTTTATCCTAGAGCAAGTAATGCTAGGGAGCTTTAACTGTGTTCACAGGCACAGTCTGTGTTTTAGTCTCCCATTGCACACTCCAATTATCCCTGCAGTTACTCAGAAAAGGATCACAGTGGATTCACATGAGACAAATACATAGTGAAATAGCTAAGTAATGTACTGGGGAATATAAAGACCAAACCTGTAGGTAGGGCAAAGTTTTGCTGCAATCAGGAAAATTCTAACATTGCTAATGTTTCCAGACCCCACACCCTTACAGTTGTATCTTTCTGACTGGATAAAGGTTTTCCATTCAGGTGTGTTTCTGTGCATGCACTCATCTCATGCTGAAGTGAGCAAAGCTGCGCTTGGATCTCTTGGGAAAAGGAAGTTTGTTCTGCTAGCAGGTCTACCAATACTGCTGTTTTCCCTGGATTTACAGCACAGTACTCTTTCAGCTCATTCCAAGAGTCCAGTGGAGAAATGACATGCAGGACTGTACTCTCAGAAAGTCATGCTGACTGTTGTTATGGTCACCTCCATAACTGGAAGATCAATGAAAAGCCACGACTTTCAAGGTACAGGTGTTTCAATCTAGTTAATGTAATCAATACACAGATTAATAAATACAAAACTACTTTTCATGTGTTTGCTGTGTAATTACAAATCTGTCTGGATACAGCAAGCATTTTGGTGTGGGTGCCCTGTGTTTATTGTCTTCATGCTGTTGAGGTTTTTTGGTATTTTGATTCTAGTTTTATTGCAATTGACTGTGCTATTTAGATCAAAACAGAATATTTCCTTGCCAAAAAAAAACCTCTCATCTAAAAAGACACAGTACTATTCTGTGCAGGTGATCACAAGCATTCAGTTCTTGTAAATTATTTTTATTAGTCTCAATCTAGTTCTTCATTGCATTACACAAGCTTCAGGTTTGTCATCTCCCACACTCAGTTTTGTATATGTCTAATTAACTGATAAATTGCCAATAAAGTTTATGAAGAAGGAGGACTCATTGAACAGATCAAGAAATCAGGTTGTGGCTAAAAGTGTTTTGGTTTGGTTTTGCAGGGCAGGGGGTTGTTTGGTTTTTTTGTTTGGGTTTGCTTTTTTAAAGTTTTTATTTTCCTTGCTTGCAATACCTGCAATTTTCTGTCAATGTGCTTAGCAAAAAACTGGAACAATTTACATTTTCTTCTTTGACTGCCATGTTCAGGCAACATGTATTTTTTGCCTCTGGTGTATTTTTTTTTCTGTTTCCTTAGTTTCAAAGGCATGAGCTTGACAGTCATGTAGGTGGATTGATTTGGTACCAGGAAGAAACAAGTCAGGCTGCTATGTAATGATGTCTGTCTCTGGTTACTTCATGCTAAGCTGCAATCAATCAGAGGCAAATAATTTCTTTGCAAAGAAAGCTTCTACGAACTTCAAAACCTCTGTGGTCTTGGAGGAAGTTTAAGTTGGGTGAAGTAAAAGCAGGTATGAAAACTGAACCCAGGCTTTCTACATTTTTTCTGTATCTGATACAAAGCCATCCAGTACTGTTACTTCTTTTTGTCACAAACCCTACTGTAGCACTGCTAATTCTGTCATTTTTGGCTATCACAACCTGTCACAAAATTGTTCAAACTCAAATGCATCAATTATATGTGCACAGTGATGCTGGGCATGTAAACCAGAATATTTCTTTTCTAAATATTTCTAATCATTCTAAGTATTTCTAAATATTTAATATTCATTGAAAAATCTCATTGATTTTTGGAAAATAAGATTTTTTTTAATACTGTTGGGGGAGAAGGGGCCAGTCTTAAGAGCTGTCAGTCAAGAATTCTGAAACTCTTTTAAAGCTGCTTTTTATTTCAATGATTTCTTTGTTTTAACTTTGGGGTTGAAAATCCCCCCTTCATGTTTAGGAACTGCTACATTATTCTTCCATCTCAGGGAGGGGCTCAGCCACTGCTATTTTTCCTGCAAAACACTTATAGACGTAGGTAGATCAAGAGTTAATCATGTCTTACAGCAAAAATGTAAAAGCACCAAATCAAAACACTAGGTCCATACTTGTGAAATACACACACCTGAATTTATAAGCTTTAAAAGTCTTGTTACATGACATTATTCTACCTTTAAACAATTTGATACACATTTTCCCTGTTGAAAAGGGACATTGCATTTGATAGTTACTCAGCTGGTTTTAGTGCTTTGCCCATTTATGGTGCCAAAAACAGCCATGATATTTCACATTTAAATCCATTTGTAATGTCATAGAATAGTTTGAGTTTGAAGGGACCTCAGAGATCACCTCATTCCAACCCCCCTGCCATGGGCAGGGACACCTTCCATTAGACTAAGCTGCTTCAAAACCCACCCAAACTGGCCTTGAACTTTTCCAGGGATGGGGCAGCCACACCTTCTCTGGGAAACCTGTTCCGATGTCTCACCACACTCCCAGTAAAGAATTTCCTCCTAATATCTAATCTAAACCTTTCTGTTTGAAGCCATCCCCAATTTATTCCATCATTGTAAAAAATTCTTGTAAAATATCCCACTCCAGGGCTCTTGTAGGCTCCCTTCAGGTACTGCAAGGTGCTCTAAGGTCTCCCCATATTCTGTCCATCTATACCACAGGTGGTGTACAATTGCAATTAGTATTAGAAGACATCTCAGTTCCTAAGTCATCTTTAATTTTATAGTATTCAGTAATGTATTATTGTCTGGAGGTGATTGCTAAATGTGCAGTGCATTGTGTCATTGAGTTTTTGTACTTAGTTCATTGAGGTGGAGCTGCTCTGGGTGATACTGTGCTTTACACACAGCAGTGAAAGAATTTTTCTGTTGGGCTTTTGGGCTGTTTGTTTGTTTACCTCATCAACTGTATCTGCTTGTAATATGATTGTATATCTGTTATACCACATATCACTTTTTCAATCTTGTGAGTCTGTTTAAGGAATCACGTAACTCTTTGATCTTTCTCTTTGGACCTGTGAGAATAATAACAATATATCTGTTGTAACCTCAATTAATTATTCTGCCGCAGTTGAGTTACACATATTTGATACGATCAGCACTGTTGGAAGAGGGAGAATGAGAAAAAACAGTTGCCAGCTCAACTTTCCTGCTGAAGATCAAAGCCACCAGAAAGTAATAAAACTTAAATGAGAGTGGAAGACTATTTCTTATGAGTCTTCCACAAAACTGAACATTTTTGCTTTAGGCATTGGAGAGACCTTGTTTCTTAAGAACTGAACAGCGGTGAATTTGTAAACAACATCTATTGCAATGTTGCAGCTAGATGGTCTACTGTCCAGAACACTCACTGCACCTCTTTAAAATCCTGACACCATCCCCTGCCTTTAATCTCATTATAAATGCTAAAAAAATGCAAGGAAAAATAACTGAAGTCCTCAATATGCATGTATGTAAACTGTGCTCAGCTCTGAAAAGAAATATGTGTCATTATTAAACAATTTTTTTCTTTTCCTTTTTTTTTTTTTTTTTCCCCCCAAGAAGAGCACACAATGGAGAAGCTGGAAAGCTGTGTCAAGCAGAGAATGTTGCCGTGACACTCTTTCCATGGAAGGATTAAAAAATTAATTATTTACTAAAGCTGACACTTTTACTGCCACATTACTTCAACATGAGTGTATACTGGTACCTTTATTTCCAAGTTAAAAGGGCTGATTTTTCAGATATTTATCTCTTAATAAGAAAATCTTAGTCATGTCCTTGTAGCATTTTTTTAAAAGCAAAAGGGAGTGATGTTGTACTTCATTTTTGTTCAAGTCTACAATTTACTTGAAATTTTTGATAACGAACTTTTGAAGTATCTGAATTACATGGCTTTGAAACATTTTTTTCTTACAAGACTGTATTTTTTCAGATGACTATCTCTGGTTTTATTTGCTATTGCTTAAGGAGAGGTTAGAAAAGAACATGTTCTAGATGACACAGAGGCTTTTGATTTCCTTTTTTCAAAATAAAGCATAAAACATTCAGGCTCCCTTACATGTTATGGGACTGGAGGAGAGTGCCAATTACAAATCTGTCTAAAATTATTTTCATAGTTTATTCATTTACTAAAATTCTTATCAACCTCAACTTTACGTAATAAGTTGGTATGATGGTTTTGACTTGTGTAGAGTTGATTTTCTTCTCAGTGACTGGTGTGGGGCTGTGTTTTGGATTTGTGCTGAACACAGGGTTGATAATACAGAGATGTTCTTGTTATTGCTGAGCAGGGTTTACACTGAGTCATGGCCTTTTCTGCTTTTCATACTGCCATGATGGCAAGGAATTGGGAGTACATGGGAGGCTGGGAGAATCCTCAGCCAGGAAAAGAAGTCCCAAACTGACCAAAGAGATGTTACAGACCATATGTCATCATGCTCAGCGTATAAAGTAAGAGGAGAAAGGGGGAGATGTTTGTAGTGATGGAGTTTGTCTTCCCAAGTAACCATTCAGGGAGCCCTGCTCTCCTGTGGATGGCTGAACACCTGCCTACCCATAGGAAGCAGTGAATTAATTCCTAGTTTTGCTTTGCTAATGTGCAGGGCATTTCCTTTCCCTGTTGAACTGTCTTTCTCTCAACCCCTGAGTTTTCTGGCTTTTACCCTTCCAATTCTCTCCACAGTCCTATGGTGGGGGAGAGAGTTAGTGGTTGTGAGGGACTTGGTTGGGGTGAAACTACAACAGGTGATGACACAGAAAAGTACTATTTACAATAAGACCTAAAAGGAACATATTTCTTTTCATAGAATACAACTCTTACTAATCAGTGAGTTCACAATAATTGGCAAAAAAAGGATGTTAATAAGTGTCCTGTTCTCAGGGCTGGAGAAGAAACAGGCTGGTGGGACCCTTGAGGGATATAGCATTTGGGGATCTATCCCCATTTGATGCATAGATCATTTGAGGATCTATTGCAATTTGGGCCAT